>JANRMT010062821.1:30857676-30870282 GCA_026402145.1 Polypterus bichir lapradei | reverse complement strand
TATCTATCTATCTATCTATCTATCTATCTATCTATCTATCTATCTATCTATCTATCCTACTGTATGTTCTAAATCTTGTTATGCAGACATTTTTCTATATAATTACTATCTAGATATGCGCTTTCCAAATATTTTTTAAGAGTTAAATTAGCTTTTGTAGTGATACAGTTAAGTTGGGTGATTGTGTTGTGTAAATTTATAATCATCTGATATTTTAATTATGCATTTCAATATGCATTTAAGTGCATGTATGCTGTAAATGTTAATTTTCATTTGGGGAAAAAAAAATAAAAATTTATGCTAAAAAAAAGGGTAGGCCAATGAGAAAAGTGAATGAACCTAGGCCCACCCAGGCCCAATACAAACACAAATCAGAAGAGCCTATAACTAGAAAATTAGTCACTAAAGCAAGCATGAGAAGATATTGTTTGTGTTGGTAACCTTGGATAAGTTGTCTACACCATGGAAAAAGACAAAATGCAGTGGGAAGAAAAAATACTTCAAAACGACAATGGAGGTAAAAATAAAGCAAAACATAAGAAAAAGATAAAGAAAAATCCATGAAAAGAATAAAACAAGTTCCATTATTTCATATTTTTCTTTCATTTGGTGTTTTTTTTTAATTATTATGTTATCATTAAGTATGATTGATTAGCTTGTTACTTGTTTTGTTACCATGTGTATATTTTATATGTTTATGGTGCCCCCAACACTGCAGTTGTAGCGTGTATGAACACTAAAAAATGCCTCACAACTGCTGTTCAGGTCCCCTTTCCACCTTTTTTGAATTGCTAAGTCTTGTTGATGGTTTGAACATTTGATCTAGTTTTCTGGTTTGTGGAATTTTTGCTTGGTTATTTGCTTTTTGCCTTTGATTTTCATGTATTGCTTCCTTCACATTTGTGTAATTTTTTATGTTGGTGCCATCTTAACTTTTAATATAATGTTCCAGAATTGTTGAACAAGTCATGGCCAAATGTTTTGAGAATGACACATGTATTGGTTTTCACAAAGTTTGCTGCTTCAGTGTTTTTAGATCTTTTTGTGAGATGTTTCTATTGTATACTGAAGTATAATAACAAGCATTTCATAAGTTTCAAAGGCTTTTATTGACAATTACATTACGTTTATGCAAAGAGTCCATATTTACAGTGCTGGCCCTTCTTTTTCAAGACCTCTGCATTTCACCTTGGCTTGCTGTCTATCAACTTCTGGACCAAATCCTGACTGATGGCAGCCCATTCTTGCATAATCAATGCTTGGAGTTTGTCAGAATTTGTGGGTTTTTGTTTGTCCACCCGCCTCTTGAGGATTGACCACAAGTTCTCAATGGGATTAACATCTGAAGAGTTTCCAGGCCATGGATCCAATATTTCGATGTTTTCACTTTTAGTTATAATTTTTGCCTCAGGGCATGGTACTCCATCATGCTGGAAAAGGCACTGTTCGTCACCAAACTGTTCTTGGATGGTTGGGAGGAGCTGCTCTCTGAGGATGTTTTGGTGCCATCCTTTATTCATGGATGTGTTCTTAGGCAAAATTGTGAGTGAGCCTGTTCCCTTGGCTGAGAAGCAACTCCACACATGAATGGTCTCAGGTGTTGGCATGACACAAGACTGATTGTAGTGCTCACCTTTTCTTCTCCCGACAATCTTTTTTCCAGATGCTCTAAACAATCAGAAAGGGGATTACTCAAAGAAAATGACTTTACACCAGTCCTCAGCAGTCCAATCCCTGTACCTTTTTCAGAATATCAGTTTGTCCCTGATGTTTTTCTTGGTGGCTTATTTGCTACCTTTCTTGACAGCAGTCCATCCTCCAAAAGTCTTCACCTTACTGTGCATGTAGATGAACTCACACCTGCCTGCTGCCATTCCTAAGCAAGCTCTGCACAGGTGGTGCCCCGATCCTGCAACTGAATTAATTTTAGGAGACGGTCCTGGAGCTTGCTGGATTTTCTTGGGCGCCTACTAAAGCCTTCTTCACAACAGCAGTGGAAATGGGTTTTTTGGGATTAAGTTCATTTTCATGGCAAAGAGGGACTTTGCAATTAATTGCAATTCATCTCATCACTCTTCATAACATTCTGGACTATATGCAAATTTCCATCATAAAAACTGAGGCAACAAACTTTGTGAAAATTAATATTTGTGTCATTCTCAAAACTTTTGGCCACGACTGTAGAGCAAGAGTTCAAGCAATTGTCATTTGTCAATGTTCTCCTTAATCCATTATAAAAGCAGTGCATTGCGTTAGTTGTTCTTTGCTAACATTTTCTCCTATAATTGTATAAAACATACTGTCAATTCCATATACCACCATTAAAATACAGTAAAGAGACCGTTTTTAGTCTGTAACATGTGAACTGAGGAGTGGACCTCAAGAGCCATACCCAACCCCAAAAAATGATCCAGGTGACTGAGTTCAACTCAATTTGACGCAGGGCAAGAAGTTTGTCAATATAGGAGGACTTCAAAGTAGTCCTGCTTCTTTTGATTGAGAGGAACCACTTGAGGCAGTCTGGTCATGTAGTTAGGATACTTCCTTGGCGCCTCCTATAGAAAGTGTAAAAGCCACAGCCCTCTGGGAGAAAACCGTCCTACTGAGAGCCTCTCGGCATTCCCCAAGTAGGCCTGGAGGAAGTTGCTGGGGATAGTGAGGCCTGCTCAACTCAGCCCAACATTTCCCTACTGTGACCTTCACCTGGTGAAGTGGAATAAAAATGACGATGACATGATGATGATGCAAATATTGTTGGCAAGGCTTACAAGTGGAGAGAGCTGTGTCCCCTTTAATAATATCTCAGCAGTATATAGGCTTGTTGCTTTGCTCAGCTAGTATCACTAGTTTAAACTGGTGATGAGAAAAGCTCATTCTTAATGACATTCCTTAATAAATGGAAGTGTTATTTGAAGAGCAAAAGTGAAAAACAGACTTTTAGAATTATTTAGAATTTAGAATTAGTCTACTGGCACGTAGACTTATCTTGCTCAAATGGAAGAATCCTAACTCAGCTATTCTAAGTCAGTGGGTAACTGATGTTATATACTATTTGAAACTGGAAAAAATCAAATTCACACTTAGAGGATCTGTGCAATTTTCAAAACCTGGCAGGATCTAATCAATAACATTTTAGAATAAGCATTAAAATTGAGGAAGCAGATTGTCTCCCCTTCTTTTACTCTTTTTATCTTTATTCATTTATTATTTATCTGTTCACATATCTTTACTTCCATAAAGTTTTATACTGCTGGCCTAGCTCTCTTTCTCAGGGGTGGGGGTTGATTTGTTTCAAACCCTTTTTTTATTTTTTGTAATACTTGAGTTACGTGTATGGAATGTTATTTGATTTTAATAAAATCAATGAAATTAAAAAAAAAAAAAAAAAAAAAAAACATTTTTACTGATTTACAATGGTCCCAAAGAACTTAATGCTTACAAATGCATATTAAAGGTCTACTATAGTGTAAAATCCACTATGATTCATTTTGAATGATCTGTAGAGTTCTAAATTTACTTTGTTTTCAGCTTGAACAGCAGTGAAAAATGTAAATATAAGACTTTATTTTTTTTGTATTAGGTGGCACAGTAGTAGCTCATATTGGACTGGAATCAGACCCTGGCTTGGTAACTGTTTTAAGGATCCCAATGAGACTTCACTCATGGCATTTGTTTTGTTTAATTTTCCATGTGTAATCTCTTTCCCAGCTTTGCTTTCCAGTTTGTAATTAAGCTTATTGCTTTCTTGCAATTTAATTATCAGTAATAGTCTGCCTTTTAGTTAATTGTATTATATTAGTTTTGACCTTATTTTGTGAATTTTATTGCCTAATTATACTGATTTTTTTTTTTTGCACCTTAGTATGTGGAGCAAGTGTGCTGGCATTATGGAAGTCACCTGAGGCTGCCCTATTTAAGCCCACCTTGAGCCCCCGTCTAATTGCCAGGGGATTAAGTATCTGAGTTAAGGCAAAGTATTTTGTTATGGATAAAGTATATCTGTTTTTGTCTATTATAAAGAGTTATAGGCTAGTAAAAGCCTTTTGATCTGGAGGTTCTTTCCTCATTCAATTTATGCTTTTTAACTGGGATTCAGATTTTTGAAATTTATAGAAATGTGTTTGCTTTGGGAGTTTTACCTTAATGTGTAATTTAGAGAGCATCAGGGTCCTCACCAATGTCAACTTTAAGGTGTTTAAATTTAAGTTTGTGCTTTTATGAAACTTTGGATCACAGAAGTGTTTATTACTGTTAAAAATAGTTACTATGTTTATTACTTAGTGTCTTCTTGTTCTTTTCAAAATAGATGCTTTGTTCATTTATTTAGGCACTTTCTGCTTAAAAGATGATTGAATTTCATAAATAAGCTGAAATCCATGTTTCATTTTTGAGGAGTGCATTCTCTTTTTTCCTTCTGCACACAGGAAAGTCATAACAATCTTCTGTACGGAGTTCACACATTTTTCCACCCACAGTCCAAACATATGAGGTGTAACAAGGTGCTATATGAGCACCGACCCGACACAGACTGACACCGGAGGCACACGTAAAATAAATAAACCTTTTATTTTTTCTTCACCTGGGGGCCACGTCTTCCCCGTGCCCCTCAGGCACAACACAGTCCCACAAACACAAAGTAAATACACCAAAGCAAAAACACACTTCTCTTCACCACCACTCCTCCCGTCAAGCATTGCCCTCCTCCTCTTCCTGGCTGCTGGCTCCTTTTATAGCTCACCTGGAAGTGCTTCAGGTGCTTGACCACCTGCCTTTGATTGCACTTCCAGGTGTGGCTGAACTATGGCCCAGACGGGCCCAGGAACCCCTGCAGCACCTCCTGGTGGCCACCTCAGATCCCAAAAGGGCTGTGGAGAATTCCATCTTCCATGGAGCCCTGCAGGTATCTGAGGCACCACAGTTACCCAGGGGGGCTGCCACCAAGTGGTCTGGGGGAGGTACTGTGCAGCCCATGCTTGCTCTCCCAGAACATATACAGAAGGGGAGCCCTGGCTGTTCACCACAGAGGCTCTTTATTGTCTCTAAACTGGTCCCATATGACTGACTTTGAGTGCACATTGTAACAGTCTCTTACAGTATTATCATGATTTTTCTTCTTAGTATTATTTTGAGTTAAAGGCTTCTTGATGTGAATGGAGTTCATTGCAATTCTTTTTGTGATATCAATATTATGTTCTTCTGGTCTTTTTCATCCCCAAAATTGGATCTGAAGTATGCTGAAACCAGCAGTTAGAAGGGGTTTTGGTTTAAGAATTTGTTTAATGCAGTTAATGTTCTTTTATATCTTTTTTCCAAAGGGTGCCACCATTTTGCAGCCTCTGAGAAATTGACTGGAAGTGCACGATGTGTGAAGTCACTGCTGTGATGAGTGAAAGTTCAACCCCAGGCATTTCCTAGTCATCTGAGATTGGAGATATGTCCTTGAAACTTTATAAGAGATTTTCTTTTTTTCAGTATTTTTTTCAGGATCTCCTTGTTGGTAGGACTTTTGACCTTGATTTAGAAATTTTATCTTTGGTGTATTTTGAAAGTCTACCTGCAACCTCTGTGTGAATCATTTTGAGTTTGTCCATCTCCTGATCTTTTTTTTGACATTTTTCTTTTTGGATTAAAGAAGTTTGTGTTTAAAAAATCAGATGGACTTGCTTATGGTATGACTCAGCAGAAATGCTAGGTGTTTTTTTTGTTATTTGGTATTTAAAGTAATTTTTTTTCCTCTTCTGCCTTTTCCACTCTGGCAAAACGCTATTGTGTTGATTGGACAATCCTATATTTTTTAGAATATTAACCAGGGGTGATGAGTGAATGAGTGGATGTTAAAACCTTGGAGAAAAGAGAAACACAGAAGTCTGGTTGATGAGAGTCTTTTTTTGTCTGCGATCTGAAGAACTACCCACCTCATTACTTTTTGAACAGGAAGTGGGCAGATTTAAATAGGATGGGGCCAGGAGGTGTCAAAAAAAAAAAAAACCACAAACACAGGTCTGTAAAAGAAGATCACAGGCACTGTTATGAAAACCAATACAAAGCCCTTAATTGAAGTCAGAACTTATTTTACCAGGCAAAAATAGACAGAAGAAATTTGTATGCAAAGTCTTAAGACAGTTATCCGCAATCTTGGATAGCGGGAAGTGCATCTTGTCAAACTTGAACCTTTTACACTGTTGACACCACAGGTTGTGACCTCCCAGCACAAGTACTTAGCAATCACGTAGCAATTGCTCCAAAAAATAGCAGCACTCATACTAGAAGTGTCAGGAACTGGCACAAAATAAATAAATAAATACTTTAATTACATTTTACAATTTTGTCAAAACTGAAATGAACATACTTCAAAAGCCTAACTGGGTTTGAAAAAATCTGAAAAATATAATGGAAAAGTAAAAAAAAAAAATAAACCAAATGCACACCATAGCACAGCCTGATGCGACATAATGGATTCTAGCCATGTGCAACCCTAAATTGAATTAAGCGGGTTTGAAAATAGCTGGATAAATGAATTTTCCAAATTGTTAACAGTAAGTGTGGGAAATATCCAGGGGGACCTGGGTGTTAATACTTAACGTACAGAGTCATTTCATTTTGTACTGTGATCAGGGGTGTAGCACAGAACTCTGGGTCATATACATAAGCAGTCTTCCTCTCGAAAGGAAACATTTCATTTTAGGCTTCGGGGGGCTCCCCAAGTAGGCCCTGGGTAATCATCACCCTTTTTCCCAACACTACAATCCCCATGACTGTGATGTTCTGTCAATCATTAAAAGGCTATCGGAAACAGACAAGGCTGCTTTAATGTGGCTGAGAGAAGGACATTTTCCCTTTTGAAGGATGAATACTTCACTTCTTAGAGTGATCAGTGAAAGGATGCAGTTATGATGGGGAGTGCTAAAGTCAATGAGCTGTCCTCCAGGAGCATGAAAAGAGAAACATGGGATAAAAGAGTTTCAAATAACAGTAGGAGAGAAACTTGCAGGGCAATTAAGTTACAGAAAGACTGCCTTGGGTCATTTTTGATGTAGCTCTATAATGTACAGTAAATAAAAGCACTGATGGTGGCGGACAGTTGATTACAGGAAATACTTTACAAATGTGCCTTGGGACTAATGGGATGTAGTAAAGAAGGCAGCAAAACTGGAAAATAATTAAACCATTTAAAAAAGTGGATATGACTTATCACATCGACATGAACTGGAACATTAACTTGAGGCTTGACGTAAAGGAAAGGCTTACTTTTTCCTCAAAGGATTTGTAACCTTTTATTACTGATGAAGAAATCAGAATGTGAAATGAAAAGATGCATATTACTTTGTTTAGCAACAAGCTAAATTTTGCCTTCAGATAATTTTTTTAAGTGTCTGGATTAAACAACTGCGACTTTTACCTAATCTGTTACTCACAGGTACTTCACAAATTAGGTATCATCTATTCATCATCTTCAATAATTCAAATTAATTTATACATTTATGAATCTACCACATGTCTCCAAGGCTTTGACTTGAAAATTTCCGGGACAGGAATTATGTATAGGAAAAAATGAGGTATTATTTACCACCCAAAGGATAATAATTTCATTGCCTTTATTATTAGTGTTCCACTGGCCTTATTGTGTTTAGAGTTTTTTTTTGTTTTGTTGTTCAAGCTTTACTAGTAGCAATTTAGCTAAAATAAATATATAAATCATATAACACTTTTGAAATTGGAGGAAACAATTCAGTCCATATTTCTCATTTCTTTACTAGCTGCAGGTGTACAGAAGTATATTATTCAGTTATCTCTAAAAAGAAAATAATGCACAGACATAACTAATAATATTGTAAATGTGACATTCATTTATGTATAGCAATGCTTCATGCATTCTTTCTTACACACACACATTGTTCACTTTGGCAAGGCTGACAATGGGTTCAGAACATAGATGACTCAATGAACTGGTGGCTGGAACATCTTCTTAGAAAAAATGTGGTCCTAGAGCCCGCAGAAATAGAAAGTTTCAGGAATAAAATGTGCAAGAGTTATTTAAATATACTGTATTCTACAGTAGTGCAGCTGCTTTTCTGTACCCTGTATTCTGGAGTGTTGTCATGTCCAGCCATGTTTTACATTATGCACCTTTTAAAACACAATGAACATTGTGTTACTCTGTGAAATAATATCTATGCATGGTCTCCAGAAGGAAAGTGTTTCAAGTAAACCCACATACATTGAAGGCAGTGCTTAATTTGAAAATCAAGGGATGCTGGCGCTCACAGTGGGAATTTGGGCACAGGAGCACAGTGCTGCTAGCATTGAATTACATCATCAGCCTAAATAATTTATGAAATCATCTCTATTATCATGTGGTCAAGAGTGGACAAGGGTTCAAGGATTAGGGTACCAGCCTGGCAATCCCATTTGAATTCACACAAAATAAATGAAATAACAGCCACATCCGAACTCTTTTTTTTAAGTTTAAGATAGGCTGTGGAGAGAAGCTTCGTCCCCCTCTCTGTCAGGACCCTAAATAAATGTCTCCTTCTGGTCAGCAGGCCCAATATACTGTACAGTATAATAATTGTCCCAGGAGAGGCGAGGTTTCCTGAGCCTGTAGCAGGGTGTGGTCAGGGATCATCCAATGCTTGCCCTTTGTAGCTGTGGTGGAGGGTGATAATTAGTGACAGCTGCACCTCTCATCTCAGGGTGGAATTGCTTCCTCAGCAGAGCCCTGCAGATGTGCACATTTGTGACAATGTATACTCGCACACATAAATTAGTTACAATCTTAAATTCTTTAGCTGTTCACACCACACTAATATTGGTATTTTTGCTCTTCTCAACCCCATCCAATGATTTTTATCCCCTTTGCCTCACTTCCATTCCTTTTACTTGTCAACCTCTGTGTCAGCATCTGCATCCGTTGTGGCAGAAGTGGCTTTTTTTAACAAAACTGACCTAGACGTTTATTTCAATTTTGGGATCTTCCAATTTTTTTTTTTTTGGCACACTTTTTCTTTTTCACATCAGCCAATCAAAAAACACATGGATCTAACATTATCTAGGCTAGTTTGTGAAAAAAGTTGATTATATATATATATATCTATAATAATAAAAGGCAAAGCCCTCACTCACTCACTCACTCACTCACTCACTCACTCACTCACTCACTCATCACTAATTCTCCAACTTCCCATGTAGGTAGAAAGCTGAAATTTGGCAGGCTCATTCCTTACAGCTTACTTACAAAAGTTAAGCAGGTTTCATTTCGAAATTCTACACGTAACGGTCATAACGGTCGATAACGGTCGACAACGTCCGCCATGTTGAACTTTCTTATTTATGGCCCCATCTTCACGAAATTTGGTAGGCGGCTTCCGTGCGCTAACCGAAACTAATGTATGTACTTATTTCGATGGTATGACGCCACTGTCGGCCGCCATATTGAACTTTCCAATGTCACCAATTTTCAAACTTCCCGTGTAGGTAGAAGGCTGACCCCATCTTCACGAAATTTGGTAGGTGACTTCCCTGCGCTAACCGAAACCGATGTACGTACTTATTTCGATGGTATGACGCCACTGTCGGCCGCCATATTGAATTTTCCAAACGTCACTAATTCTCCAACTTCCCGTGTAGGTAGAAGGCTGAAATTTGGCAGGCTCATTCCTTACAGCTTACTTACAAAAGTTAAGCAGGTTTCATTTTGAAATTCTACGCATAACGGTCAACAACGTCCGCCATGTTGAACTTTCTTATTTACGGCCCCATCTTCACAAAATTTGGTAGGTGGCTTCCCTGAGCTAACCAAAACCAATGTACGTACTTATTTCGGTGGTATGACGCCACTGTCAGCCGCCATATTGAATTTTCCAACATCACTAATTCTCCAACTTCCCGTATAGGTAGAAGACTGAAATTTGGCAGGCTCATTCCTTACAGCTTACTTACAAAAGTTAAGCAGGTTTCATTTCGAAATTCTATGCGTAACGGTCATAACGGTCAACAACGTCCGCCATGTTGAACTTTCTTATTTATGGCCCCATCTTCTCGAAATTTTATAGGCGGCTTCCCTGCACTAACCGAAACCAATGTAGGTACTTATTTCGGTGGTATGATGCCACTGTCGGCCGCCATATTGAACTTTTCAACAGTCTTTGTTACTTATGGGCCCATCTTCAAGAAATTTGGTACACGGGTTCCCAACGCTAACTGAATCCTACTTACGTACATATATATGTCCATAGCCTGCAGCTTGGTCACCATGTGAGGCGGCGTTGGGTCCCTAATCCCAACGCCTCCCACGTTGTTGGCTGCCTGCCTATATAAGGCCGTCCGTCGCTCCAGTCTCTACATTCCCTTCCTTGCTTCGCCACGGGATTCACGTCTCCCTGCTGATAACTACAGCCTTTTTGTTTAATCTACGCTTCTCCGCTGTTTTATTGTTTGTTTATTACAATTATAGCTATTGTATAGGTATTTTACACTTACTTTACATTACTCAGGTACCCATTTCCTTCATCATTCTAACCCCCATTACCATGTCTATCGAGGTAATCACCATCAATCAAAGAACTGTCACTTACCGAGCGGTTTCCATGCCCGGAGATGGCACCTACCTTTTCCATTCTCTGTGTTGCATATTGCACGGCCATATCAGGCTCACTCTTGATATCCGGAAGAACATTGTGTCTTATGTATTGAATGACTGGGACAGGTTCAAAGTGTGGACTGATGATGGTACAGGAGATAATTATACTACACAGGAGCACTAGAAGAGTGAAATGCTTAAGCCCTTCACCTATGGTTCTGCATGTGAGTTGATGGCTGCCGCTGAATTGTTCGGTTGGTGCTTTCAAGTGTACCGAAATGGCCAAATATTTTACACCTTTCGACAACCGCCAATGCCTCTTAAACATTTTACATTCACAGGTGACGATTTCAGTAGTGGACACTTTGATGTTTATGAATGTTTAAACTCTCAAAAGCTGGATGTGAAGTTATCGATGAAACCGGTTGTAAGATTACAACGCTTGACAGATGCCGAATGTCACTTCAACACAAGTCCTGCAAATACTGTCGTAATTGAAACAAACCATGAACCTCAAACTGATTATGACAGCAGCAATCCAAGCTGTGAGATTTGAGACAAGATTACTGTTCATATGGCCAACTGTAAGTTGCATGCTCAAGAGTAAGCTCAGCGCACAGCTTGGTCATGTTACAACCGGAGGGCCGAACTGACAACATGGTATACAAAGAGATCCTTAACAAATAATTATTGGCATATTTTCCCTCAGTTTAAAAAGGTTACATTTTCTTCTTAATAAAAATTTTAATGCAGTACTTCGCCGCTGCGAAACGCGGGTATTTTGCTATATATATATATAGATAGATAGATAGAGAGAGAGAGAGAGAGAGAGAGAGAGAGATGACAACAACACTCATATCAATGACAAAACAATTACATTAACAATCATGTTACGTTATTTTTAAAATATTTCCTTTTCTTTTTCATAACTTCTTTAACACACTACTTCTCCGCTGCGAAGCGCGGGTATTCTGCTAGTATATATATATATATAAAATCTTCATTTGGATCTTGATCTTTGTTTGTCCGCGAATGAATTAGAAGAAGAAGCACTAGATGGCAGTAGAGAGACAGCTAAAACATAGGCATTGCATTAAGAATCTCCTCCAGGCTTATATTACTGAAGACTGTAGTATGCCAGTCAACCCTCAAAACACAGATATTCAAACTAAACAAATTGTTGTGCTTTAAATTAACTAAATAGATCTTCATTTAGATCTTGATCTTTATTTGTCCGCAAATTCCATGCATGCGTAAACCACCTTCCAGTTTAGTACGTTGTTGTTACTCACGGATGTCAACAATGTGCCGGAATAACGAAAGGGGTGGTGGACAGTGTTACGCTGGTTAGCTCCTGAGGCCTGGTTAGAGAATGACATTGCCGAAGATAAAAGGTACGTGCCTACATAACATATGAATGAAAGAAAGACAGTGGGTAAAATGAACGACAACGTAACAGCACGTTTCGGAAATTATTATTGTTACGTTGTAGCCGGCGAGTGCTGCACGTCTCACAGTTGTACCGCGCCTTGCTCACATGTCAGTGAAGTGATCCCTATTTATGCTTTAAAGAGCCTGGAAACCTATGTGTCCCCCTTTTATAACCATTGCTCTGTGTATATTGCCTTACTCTTTGGATTGCCACAAAGCAACCTGCGAGATTGGAGAAAGGTTGAGAAGACATCGTGAGTGGAAACGATAACGTCGTGAAAACGAGACGGACTGTGAACGGACAGAAGCAGAAATGCTCCTACATCACCACATAATTACTAGTCGGACAGTGATTCTGAGTAGGCCGCTCCTATCGAATCAATGTCCAAGGGTTTTCTTTTGTAATTTTGTTTCCCTTATAAAAAATCATAATGCTGTGCGACGAAGGGCCCAGTTCACGACTGGCAGCCGCGTTTAAACAAGGAGCCCTTCACAGACAACTTTAACACGCGCAACGTAGTTGGGCGCACATGGCTAGTATATATATATATATATATATATATATATATATATATATATATATATATATAAAAAAT
>JANRMT010062821.1:30797838-30850340 GCA_026402145.1 Polypterus bichir lapradei | reverse complement strand
TATCTATCTATCTATCTATCTATCTATCTATCTATCTATCTATCTATCTATCTATCTAAATCCTATTGAGGATGACTTAGTTGAATGTAATTTTATTGTGATGAAAATTATTGCCTATATATATGATATACTTTCCTGGCCAAATGCTTGCGTTAACCAGTTACATTTGGTATGCTGCACTTAGCCTCTCTTCATCATTCTCTCGCTACAATTGGGTGAAATCATTGGTGGAAAATTGTGGGAGGTAGGCAGAGCACAAAAGTATGATGTTGCCCTCCTGAAACAGGACAAGAGACTGGTGAAACAGTTCTAAAAGAAAACTGTAAAACAAACAGTCTGAGCACAAATGGAGAGAAGTCCCAATATAAAAGAAAATACTGGAAAAAATAATAAAAATGATATCTGAGGAGGTGGTAGGATTTGAAAAACAGTGGGCATAGAGCACATTGATTGCTTGGCTTTGTTAAACACCAAAAGAAATCTGAAGTCTGACATAAGCAATATCTGCACTGCTTGATATGGGGGATGAGTGAAGGAAAGTTTTCTTGAGTGTTTGCATGCTTGAGAAAATGAAGGCTTCAAACTTTGTCTGACTGGCTTTTGTTCCTTTTCCCAACCTCCTTAAAGAGTTTTGATTTTCCCCTCACACAAACACATGGATTGTAAAAATATTTACTAGATTTAACCATTGCATTTCCTAATGAAAAATTTGGCCAGCACCCCTAACCAATAATATTTTAAATAACTTACTGTTATGACCCTGACTTTCTTTAGCACAATTTTGTATGGTTAGGTGGCAGTTATCATCTGCCATTCAAAATAATCTTTTAGACAGCTAAATTGTGCCAGTATGAAAGTTTAACATACAAGGTGGCATCAGTCTAAACCTGCAACAAACTCCAAGGAATCCAAAGTGCAATTATTTTCAATAAACTGAACTATGCTGATGCTGGCCTTGCTTCTTCCAACAATTATTTGTCCCGATTCAAATGTTGTCTCTTGAGTCAGGTATTTTGGTTAAAGAGGCTTTAAATGATTTCTTGATGTCAGTTTTGGCCAATTCTTTGGAACAACTTCAAGAGTAATGGCCAGTACTATTTAATTACTGTTCCATCAGGCTAATTCTCTTTTTAGGAGTCCCAGGTATTGTTGCAACATGGGTTCTGAGTACCCCTTAAAAGTTAGAGGCTCCAAGTCAGCCATTAAGCGTCAAAAATATGCAACAAAAAACCTCTCATCTTAGTAAGGGACCTTAAGATGTTTTGTAGCGACACAGCAGGGAAATATTGGCCTTCGATCATTAATCCCTGCCTCTGACTTTAATTGGTAAGTAAGATGTCAACTTTACCAGCTATGAAACACATATTGCTACCTTTCAGTCTGAGCAGACAAGGTTAGGCAAGAAGCCTTTGGATCCATTTCACTCCTTTATGGTTTTTCTCTCCAGTGCCTCTAAATGTTTTTCTTCTGGAAAACGGTGGACAAAGCTACAGCCATTTAATTGACCATGTTTCTTCTACAGTGACATACAGTACAGGCCAAAAGTTTGGACACACCTCCTCATTCAATGTGTTTTCTTTATTTTCATGACTGAAGGCATCAAAACTATGAATGAACACATGTGGAGTTATGTACTTAACAAAAAAAGGTGAAACAACTGAAAACATGTTTTATATTCTAGTTTCTTCAAAATAGCCACCCTTTGCTCTGATTACTGCTTTGCACACTCTTGGCATTCTCTCACTGAGCTTCAACAGGTAGTCACCTGAAATGGTTTTCACTTCACAGGTGTGCCTTATCAGGGTTATTTAGTGGAATTTCTTGCTTTATCAATGGGGTTGGGACCAGCAGTTGTGTTGTGCAGAAGTCAGGTTAGTTGGACGATCATTTATTTTTCAACAGGACAATGACCCCAAACACACCTCCAGGCTGTGTAAGGGCTATTTGACCAAGAAGGAGAGTGATGGAGTGCTGTAAATGGTCATGAAAATAAAGAAAACACATTGAATGAGGAGCTGTGTCCAAACTTTTGGCCTGTACTGTACATAAGTGATCTGTCACTTCCAGTGTGGTTCATTATTAGTCTTCAGCAGGTCCAAATTGAGACTTCCACCTATGCTATCTTTCCTTGGTTAACCCCTTACCACTCTCACCTTCTTGCCAGATCTGCACTTCCTAAAAAGACCTGATCAATTCCTTCTAACAGTTCACTCATACACCTGGGGCCTCATGTATACAGTAAATAGTGTGTACGAACAAAAATGTTGCATACGCCCGTTTCCACTCCCACATTGTGACGTATAAAAACAAAACTGTAAAGCCACGTACATTTTCACGCCAGCTCAATCCCTTGTGTACACAAGTTCTCTGCTCGGTTTTGCAAACTGGCATCACCCAGTGTCAAAGCAGTGCTACTGTTCCTGTGTGGTTTCCCTTTATTTTTTAGATTCACATCCCTGACACACCTTTATCAAATACATTGAAATAAACTGCATATTGTTTATTAGTTTAAGGCATCTGATTGTAATCAACCCATAAGCATATAATGGTGGAAAGAATGGCCAAACTATTTCAAATAGTATAGCTGCTTTAGCGTTGTTACTCTCAGTGCACCACTGAGTATTTAACCCATTGTATCTGAGTGTGGAATCACAGCTCTACAGCAGCTGATCGGAAAGAGAATTAATGGGATAGAACATCTAGCACACGCTGCCTCTGCCATGTACACAGTCTATTTGAACTTGTCCCATACAGTACAGCAAATGCTTCAGAGCCTTTCCTCGCAGTTCAGAAACAGTTTCATCCCAAGAGCTCTAAACGCACTCAATCAGTCCATCAAGTGTTCCTCATAGAACTGTTTGTACTTATAAGTACAATCACCTCACTTTAAACTTGCACTACAGTTATAATATTGCTCAACCTGAGTCACTTTATAAAGCACGTATTTATATATGATGATGACTGGCTTCTAAATCGATTTAGATTTCCAAGCATTACCTTCTTGGAGCTCTTGATATCATTAGTAAGATGAAATGCAGAAAAGTATGCTTATTACATTATACAGATACATTTTTAACTTCATTTAAATAATGTATATTGTTAATAATTAAACATGTGAGGACATGGTGGACAGCGGTAGCAATGAGCTGGTGCCTTATTCAGGGATTGTTCCTGCCTCGCACTGTATGTTTGCTGGGATTAGCGTTACCCTGGATAGATAGATGGATGAAATAATTAAACATGTACTACGATGATATTTCAATGTTTCATAAAAGTTTTGAAGAATTCTGTTCTAAGTTTACTGATGGCTTGGCATCTATTACAGAGCTGATCGTGTGGCGATTGGTTACTTGGAGAAAGAGAAGGAAGTACAGGAATTGGAGGTTAGTATGTTTGAGAGAGACAGTACTGCTGCAATAAGTTATTTAATCGAGGGTTGCGCACGGCACAGCAAGCATCTTGCAGGAGGCAGGAACAATCTCTGGAAAGGGCTTCAGCTCATCGCTAATACAGCGCCACCATGTCCCAATGTTTAATACATGCTTTAATTCCTATCATTATGAAAATGATATCAAGTATACATCTTAATATTTAAATTGTTCAGAGAGCTGTAATATCATCAATGTAATGTATTTTGTGTCCTGTCGATGGAAGAGAAAGCCTGTTTAAGAAGCACGTAGTGATTCACACACATACGTACAGTACATGAAAGAACACATACAAAACAAAGCATTTAACGTGCTACTTTAGTTACGATGGGATCAGAGAAACTAGTAAATGAAATGATTTTAAGATGAAGTTTATGACGTTCTACTTTAAAGACAAAATAAACTACGTGATTAAAGTAGAAATTTTGAGATTAAAGTTGACATTTGGACAATTTTTTCAACTGTGTCCCTATTTGTTTTTTTCTCTGTACCCTAGTAGGCTTCCATATGACACTCAGACGTGGGCTACGACTCGCCTTTTCACAGCAACACAGTTTCTCCATCACTCTCCTACTCGGTCAGGTTCCTTTTGTTTATTTATATCACTGCTTAAACCAACAAATAGTACGTTTTTCCTTGCCTCTACTTGGTATTCGCTGAAATTCTTCTTTTTCCCTTGTGCTTTTGCCATTGTTTTTTCACAGAACGCAAAATATAAGGGGCTATTTAAATTGATTTGAATATTCAAAGAGGTGTAATTGTGGAAGGAGTCTGGGTGGGGGACCGGGATTTATGTAACAGAAGAACGTAGAAATTGACATACGCACAGATTTATGCATCTGGATTTTTTTGTGCTTACACACATTTCCGCTTTTGTGTGTACACCATGTTTTCTGTGCACAGCATTATGTAGGAGGCCCCTGGACACTAAATATGACAACAGAAGCCTGTGGTAATGCGCGGCCCCGCACCCTTGAAATCAAAGCAGCGGCATTTATATGGTTGTAAGGAAGAGCGCTTACTGTTTGCGTGTTGAGGGCGCTGTCACGGGAACGCGGGGCTGTCTAGCGGGTGAGCGCTGTGAGGCACGGTGTGTCAGAACACACGTGGAGCCGGTATAATGGCCAGTATGGGCTCCTCCGCATGTGCTCATTTTTACACGCCGGTGTCCTCGCAGCCTGCCCAGTGTAGGCGGTTTAAAGTGCGGCTCACCTAAAAGAGAAAGTCTGCATTTGTTTGAATCAGAGATGGGGATCCCATAACGTTAAAGAAATGATTTTACTTACTGGTGAGTCGGCAACGGGTGTGCTTGAGCTCAGCATAGCCGTTGGCCATCCCGGAGGGTTTATACGTGCGCAACCCACAGGGGTTCGGTTTTAAATACATAGTTGCCCGGCGTGTGGCGCGAACGCGCTAGCGTCTACCTGTATAGGTGCACGAGGAAGACGTGTTGGCAGATTGGCTGGACAATCTTGCCGGTTATATTTAAGAAGTCACCGGCCAACAGGGGTCGTCAGTGGACCTAAAGGCAAGGTATGAGTAAGCACTGCTGAGCTATTTGGAGGAGCAGTTGTGATTTTGGCAGTTTTTGTATATATTCTTTTGTATATAGAGTTATATATCTCCTAGTGATCGTTTTGGTGGAGGTATATATACTTATTTGGTGCTGGGATTGTTTTTGATTTTGGGTTTGGTGCAATTGTTTTTTGTATATAGACACACTTGTTTTTGTGCATTTTTCTTTCCTGCTGGAGGAGTGTCTTGAACCAGAGATAAAAGAAGACAACCTTCATTATTGGAGTGTATGTGTGTGTAGTTTTTGTAGGAGTGCACTGTTTTTTGTAAATACACCGTATTTTTCCTTTTTGTTTGTTTTTATTTATTTCTGAAGAAGTGTCAGTGTTGAAGGACTGTGTCTCAAAGCCCACCTGACACTACTGCATTTTTGGTTGTACAGCACTCTTGAAATAAACTTGCACCATTCACCCTTCAGTTTTTGTCTGTGTCTCATCTCTCCACTGATCCTGTTCGGTTCATGAACTATCAGATGTCCAGAGTGTAGGCTGGGGCCACTTTCTACTATACGGAATATCACAAAGCCTTTAGATCCTGTAATGTTGAGGTCACATTTCGGAAACCTTCCAGTTGCAGTGAGGTTTGGAGGAATAAATTAATACTGGAAGATTTTTAGTTACCTTATATCTTTCCCTTGACAGTGTGAAGGAAACATTTTTTATGACTTTTCTACATATGGCAAGTTGTTCATTTTAAGTTTCTAATTTTCCTACTTCTATCCACAGTCCATAGGATAATTAACTTCTCTTGCTGCCATTGCTTATCTTTGTCTATATAAACCCTGCAAGGTTGGTTAGTCATTCCTTTCCCGAATAGATCTATGGGAGACAGCCTCTCAGAGCTATGTGCTCTCCAAGACGCTGGAAAGCAGCATCCCTCTAGTGTGACTCTTGTTTGGATACCCTCAGGGTTGTATGGCAGTTGTAGATCTGGTGGGAAGCCTTGTTGGTGTCCTCAGGTGCTACTAGAGGGAGCTGTTTAGGGGCAGGCTTCCCTGTCAGAAGGAAGACCCACCTGACCCTGGCTACACTGCTGATGTGTCATAAGTACTGCCCATCCAGGTTAAAAAAGAGCTCCACGTCTTCTCAGGTGAATTAAAATCAGGAATTGACTTGGCCAAAGCTTACTTGGGAGGAGTGGAGGATAAGAAAGACGAGAGTGAAAGACTGTATTTTAATTGATAAAAATAGTTTACTTGAACCCAGGACTGTGTCGGCGCAGTTGGCTCTGGGGTTTGGGCTTTGTGACACCCCATAGTGTCCACAATAGATAAATGTCTACTTTATTATTCTCAGATTTTCCTTTCATTATGCATTCTGTGAAACAACTGTCTTTAAATTCTTTTGAAATTGCATGTGAATCAACAATCTTTCATATGAGGGACATTTTAGTGAACTTGGTGCACTGTGTTACCACTGACCTCTGTTATGAAGATTAAATAAGATATTGCCTCTCCTCCTCCTGTAAGGATGAAAACATAAAGCTATCATATAATAGTTTACTGATAATTTGCAACAAGTTTGGTGGACCTGACGCAAGCTGTAATAAAGCCATAGGTGTACTAACCTTTTCCACCACAGGAAATTGCATTTCTGTTTATTTATGTTGAATAAATAATTGGAAAGTGTAATCTTCAGCATTATTTATTAGATTAAGTCACCCTAATGTATTAATAACATTAAAATGAGGATCAGATGTCCATATGTTTACGTGTGTTAAAAGATACTACATATCCTAAAGGAATATAGTAATTACTTTCTTGCAGCAGTGTACGTCAAAAATCAGTGCAAACAGTTTCCTTCTACTAAAAATGTTAAATAACTGATTTTAATATAGAACAATTTTAAGAGGCATTGCTTATTATACAGTAGATTTCCTTGATTAATTAGTGAGGTAATGGCAACAGTAATTGGAAAGCAATTAGATTTTGTAAATGATTATCTACCTTGAGTATGAAAGCATATAATATAACTCTGCTTTAGAAGGTTAGAATCTTTGTAAATTGTGTTAGAAAACTTCAGGCCATTCAGCCAAGTAAAGCTGATCAATCCTACTTCTCCAAAATAACATAAAGTTGAGTTTTGAAAGTGCCTTAAGACTAATGTCCACCACACAACTAGATAACTTATTCCATGTGTCTGTGATTCTCTGTCTGTAGCAGCTGGAATTCAGAATACCAGTTTCCTTCATAGTTATGTACACTTCAATCATGTCACTTCTTAGGGCTCGTTTATACTTCATGCTCAGAACGCATACATACATGCATCATGGCTGCACCGCGTTTCCAGTGTTCATTTGACGCGTCCTCTGAGCAGATCCTCAGAAATTAACGCGTCACGTGCACGAGTTTCAGTACCAGCAAAAAATCGGGGGGCGCAGCGTGATAAGAGTGGGAATGTGATGTAAGAGTCTCAGTTTACTATCTACATGTGACAGAAAGCCTCTATGCGGATCCTATGGTATTGATGTGCGTGCTTCAATGTTTAATGAATGGTTCGATGTGGTGAAGCAAAATGCCGAAAAACAGATGCATTCGTGGTACTTTTAAATTTAAGCGTCGCATATTCCCCATTGAATGACACGATACATTTTAAAAGTCCCAAATACCATTTTTTGTGCCGTCTTTATTTTTTTTGCAACTTTACAACAAAAACATAATGTACAGCCACAGAGAAAAAAAATTAAGGACATGGTGAAAAGGTGTATTTTGTGATTAAAGTGGAAATTTCAGCTTAATCTCGAAATGTCCACTTTAACCTCGTAGTTTACTTTATCATTAAAGCAGACTGTCGTAAACATCATCCCAGTTTTTAATCGCTACGAGCTTCCGGGACTTCCTCCTGACCTGACAGCAGCGGCAAACAGCAATAGATCACCACACAGAACACAGTAAATGAATGATATTCCAACTCTCTGCACATTTAGAATCCTTAGATTTATACTTGATATCACTTTCATGATGAAATGCATTAAAGTATGTATGTTACATTTCACAGATAAATCATTAATTTCGTTTAAGTAATGAATACTGTTAATAATTACACACATGGGGGTGACACGGTGGCGGAGCGGTAGCACTGCTGTCTCGCAGGGAGTCACGTTGCTGATATTCCTTGACTGGAGTTTACAAGTTTTCCTGCTGTGTTTCCACAGTGTCCTCCGGTTTCCTTCCAAAGATATGCAGATTTGATGACACTAAAATGACTCCAGTGTATGTAAGTGCTTGTTTTTCACCTTGCGATGAGCTAATGTCCTGTCTAGGGATTGTTTCTGCCTCATGCCCAATGCTAGCTGGAATGGACACATCCCTGGATTGATGGATTTAATCATCAAAAATCCTTTTCAGAGATATTGCGACAAAGTGTCATTGGAGTTTAATGGGTGTTCCAGGCAATTCACAACACAGTGAAGCCGAACCTGTTTGTCACCGTGATAATATCTCGCACTGCCACCTGGTGGATTCTTCCAGATTTACGTAAAGTACGCGCGCAAGTATAAACAGTAAAAAGCTTGCATAGCAGGAGCGTCCGCTGCAGCATGCGTAGCATCACATGAAGTATAAACCCGGCCTTAAACTCCATTACTTAAAATGAAAAGGTTTCCTTTGATCTTTAGTCTTTCCTCATCACTAATACTTTCCAGAATCAAGGTAGCTGTACTTCTCTATAATTTCTTTATGCAAGTTCTTCACTTATCTTTTTTATTTGTGGTTTGATCTGACATTTACCTATGGTGTAACTGAAACAATGAGTCTTTGACGTGACCAGTTTACATTTTTAGGTTTAGCAGTCAATCCAGTGTCTCTCAGACAAACATCGTATAAAGACATGCCTGATGGGAATGACAGTCATTGTTAAAAATACATTATCATTAGGACACCTAATTAGGTATCAGGATACCTAATCCATCATATGCTGAAATGATAGCAAACAGCTCTGAAGTATAAATGGGAGCCAAACAAACTTGTACAAACCATCCAGAACAGAGAATCTGGTTTTCTAGCAGTTGGATTCGTCAAGAGACACCTACCAGCATCCCTTGGTTAGGTCTAGGGTGGAGATGGAAGACACTTGACCTAGTTTTTCTAGGAGTAAGTCAACATGGGGCATTGGGTATGTATTAATTTAGAAACTTTACTCAGTCTTGTAAAATCAATACAAAAACATAAGGTTCCATTAAGTTCTGGAATGATCACAATTGGACTACACCTGACACTATGGCTTTCTCTGATTATATCTAATTCAAGCATCTGCTTAATCCCTTTGATGAATGGCTGTTCTTTATGCCTTGAGAATCCTATACGGATGTGTTTATATTTTAATAAAAAGCTCTGTCATTATTTTATGTTCCACAAGAATGAAAGAATTCAAAATGCAGTCATTGAAAAAGTAAGTATGCCCCCTCAGAAGCTGTTGACTTTTTCAACATATGTGAAAAGGCAAACATTAGATCTTCATTTAAGTAGTGCCTACAGATATAGGTGATATACGTTAGCAAGTGAAACATTACATTGACATGGTGTATTCATTCTTACAATCTCAATTAACAAACATGGAGATTTGTCACGTTGAAAGTAAGTAGACCACTACATTTCTCTCCACTTCAAATTCAAAGTTGGAATTAGGTGTTCCAGATTAGGTGCCAATGATGGGAACCCTGCGGTGGGCTGGCGCCACGCCCGGGGTTTGTTTCCTGCCTTGCACCCTGTGTTGGCTGGGATTGGCTCCAGCAGACCCCTGTGACCCTGTAGTTAGGATATGGCAGGTTGGATAATGGATGGATGGATGGATGATGGGAACCTCCTTAGGGAGAATGAAGGTTGAAATCTGTCTTATTTAAAACTGCAGATATGTTGAGCTGGCATTCTCTTTGAAATTTACATGTGTGGTGTCAGCATGCCAAGATCAAAAAGCCTCTCTAAGGCCCTCAGAAAAAAAGACTGTGAATGCAATGAGTCTGACAAGAGATTTAAAAAAGATTGCTAAATTATGTGAAAGCAAACTGTTCACTGTAAGGAAAATCATCTACAGGTAGCGTAGATTTCAAATGACTACTAATTTATCCAGGACTGATTGGCCCAGCAAATTCACCCCAAGAGTTCGCCATTTAAGGCCAAAAGAAGTCTGCAAGAACCCCATAATTTCACTGTGGCATCTGTAGGTACCTTTTGCAAAAGTTGGTGTCATAGTGGATACATCTACAATCAGAAGGAGATTGCACAAATTTGACTTGCATATGCAAGGGGTGCCAGGAAAAGGCCTTAAATGTTCAAAAACAACATTAGAGCAAAACTAAAATTTTCCATTGAACACATAAGCAAAAACTGGGCCTTCTGGTACAATGTGCTCTGCAAAGATAAATCAAACATGTACTTTTTCAGCCACAGTAAAAGTAGACATGTTTGGTGCAAACCAAGACAACATTTCAAGAGAAGAACCTCATACTAACTGTGAAGCATGGTGGGGGAAATGTTAAACTTTTGGATTGCTTTGCTGCTTCAGGACTTAGACAACATGCAGTCATCAAGTCAACTATGAATTCTGCATCATATCAAAGTGTACCATTTGTCTGAAAGTTGAAGTTGAGCTAGAAATGGACCTTAAAAAACAATAGTGATCCAATGCACATTAGCAACTCCACCAAGTAACGGCTCAAAAACAAGAAATGGAGGGATATGGAATGGGCTAGTAAAAGCCCTACTTTGAATCTCATTGACACGTTGTGGGAGGAATTGAAATGGGAAGTACATGCAAGAAAACCCAACAAACGTCTTGTAGCTAAAGAAATGTTGCATGGAGGAGGGACCACTTCACAGAGTCAATGTTAGAGACTGGTAGGCAGTTATGTGAAATGCCTACACGTTGTTATTTCTGCTAAAGCGGCAATACCATCCTTTGAGGCCAAGGGTATATTTACTTTTTCCCCAAAAGTCCATTACATAGTTGGTGTGAAAAACTATTTGCCCCCTTCCTGATTTCTTATTCTTTTGCATGTTTGTCACACAAAATGTTTCTGATCATCAAACACATTTAACCATTAGTCAAATATAACACAAGTAAACACAAAATGCAGTTTTTAAATGATGGTTTTTATTATTTAGGGAGAAAAAAAATCCAAACCTACATGGCCCTGTGTGAAAAAGTAATTGCCCCCTTGTTAAAAAATAACCTAACTGTGGTGTATCACACCTGAGTTCAATTTCCGTAGCCACCCCCAGGCCTGATTACTGCCACACCTGTTTCGATCAAGAAATCACATAAATAGGAGCTGCCTGACCCAGAGAAGTAGACCAAAAGCACCTCAAAAGCTAGACATCATGCCAAGATCCAAAGAAATTCAGGAACAAATGAGAACAGAAGTAATTGAGATCTATCAGTCTGGTAAAGGTTATAAAACCATTTCTAAAGCTTTGGGACTCCAGCGAACCACAGTGAGAGCCATTATCCACAAATGGCAAAAACATGGAACAGTGGTGAACCTTCCCAGGAGTGGCCGGCCGACCAAAATTACCCCAAGAGCGCAGAGACGACTCATCCGAGAGGTTACAAAAGACCCCAGGACAACGTCTAAAGAACTGCAGGCCTCACTTGCCTCAATTAAGGTCAGTGTTCCCGACTCCACTATAAGAAAGAGACTGGGCAAAAACGGCCTGCATGGCAGATTTCCAAGCCGCAAACCACTGTTAAGCAAAAAGAACATTAGGGCTCGTCTCAATTTTGCTAAGAAACATCTCAATGATTGCCAAGACTTTTGGGAAAATACCTTGTGGACTGATGAGACAAAAGTTGAACTTTTTGGAAGGCAAATGTCCCGTTACATCTGGCATAAAAGGAACACAGCATTTCAGAAAAAGAACATCATACCAACAGTAAAATATGGTGGTGGTAGTGTGATGGTCTGGGGTTGTTTTGCTGCTTCAGGACCTGGAAGGCTTGCTGTGATAGATGGAACCATGATTCTACCGTCTACCAAAAAATCCTGAAGGAGAATGTCCGGCCATCTGTTCGTCAACTCAAGCTGAAGCGATCTTGGGTGCTGCAACAGGACAATGACCCAAAACACACCAGCAAATCCACCTCTGAATGGCTGAAGAAAAACAAAATGAAGACTTTGGAGTGGCCTAGTCAAAGTCCTGACCTGAATCCAATTGAGATGCTATGGCATGACCTTAAAAAGGCGGTTCATGCTAGAAAACCCTCAAATAAAGCTGAATTACAACAATTCTGCAAAGATGAGTGGGCCAAAATTCCTCCAGAGCGCTGTAAAAGACTCATTGCAAGTTATCGCAAACGCTTGATTGCAGTTATTGCTGCTAAGGGTGGCCCAACCAGTTATTAGGTTCAGGGGGCAATTACTTTTTCACACAGGGCCATGTAGGTTTGGATTTCTTTTCTCCCTAAATAATAAAAACCATCATTTAAAAACTGCATTTTGTGTTTACTTGTGTTATATTTGACTAATGGTTAAATGTGTTTGTTGATCAGAAACATTTTGTGTGACAAACATGCAAAAGAATAAGAAATCAGGAAGGGGGCAAATAGTTTTTCACACCACTGTATTGATATACAGTACTTGTTGCATAAATGATTGAAAGTGCAAATTTTGCATATGCTTTTATTCAAGCGTATCACCTTTATCTGTAGGCACTATGTTTTGAACATCTACTGTTTGCCTGTATAAATAACTTAAAAAAGTCAACAATTTATAAGGGATGTACGTAATTTTTCACATAACTATATGTCTTGATTATTTTGGTAAGTTAATGACCAAATTGTGCGTCCTTTAAATGAGGTATTTTTTTCAGAAAAATCAGCTAATACTCCCCAAGAATGTTCTTTTGGTTTGAAAATGTCTGTTTTATCATGGATTCAAAAAAGGAGCACAAAGGCAGAAAAACAGGTTTTGTCAGAAGACATTCCTGTCCAGCCATCCAATTTGATTTTGAAATGTATCTTTTTTCTTTTTATTAGAAAGGAGATAGGAATAACACACTTCTGCTATGCTGTTCTCCATAGGTTCAGGTGGACATAGGTGACGTTTATGGGTGGCATGCACAGGTTTGATCATAATAGAAGCAGGCATGCTCATTCCAAGCTGTCAGTATTGCTTCAGCACTGTCCAGTAGCTGTGTTATTTGTCTGATTCCCCACCATACCAGAGGTGGTGGAGTGCCAAGACGATGAATTTTTGTGAACTTTCTGGTGAACTCTGAGGTCAAGTATTATGCCTGGTGCGAGTATCCCAAGAGGATCTAATGGACCATAGCATTGAGTACATAGCACAGTTCACCTACATTTTTGAGTTATACCTAACCCCCCAGAATAGCCTAATCCTAAAATATGAATTGGGTAACTGCGAGAATGGCGTTAACAGGACCAGGAGTTGAACTTGCATTGAAGGAAACTATAATTAAAGAGAAGTCAAAACAAAGATTGCCAGGAGTCATTATTTATAAGACGAAGGAGAAAAAGAAGACATTAAAACCATAAATAAGTGAAGAAAAAGAGGGTAATGAATCATGAACTAGGATAGATAAAATACTAATGCACAGCTGAAGATGTGTTAGGGATGAATCCATACTGTTGGGTGCTGTGCTAAACATCACAAAGGTTTATAAAGTTGAGCACCCATTATGTGGTGCATAGTACTATCTAGGATGCACCTCGTTTTTTCAGTGCAGGGTGTTCTGACAACATAAACAAAATACTGAGCCTACAAAGGGGTAACATGACACACTAAAATGCACGATGATAACATTTTATTGACTTGTAATAAATACATGCATGTATTAAAATTCTCTGACAAATGAAGCCACCAAAAATCCACAACAAGGTAGCAGAAAAATGTTTTTAAATAGGATAATTCTTTAACAGAGTGTCCCGGTTCATAACGAGTCTCAGTAAGTGTAAGCTCCAGCTTGCTAAGCTGACTGAGTACAAGGAGGTGGTTCAGCTCTCAGTTCCTTCCTGAGATATTCTTTCTCTTTCCAATTTGCCTATTTGTTCTCAACCTCTGTTCTAAATAATAAACCAATAAAGAGAGTGGACATCACCTGTAAATAGCTCTTTGGCAAGTTCATAATTTATTGACATCCATATAAAACTCCACAATTCATTCTACAGGGTCATCCTGTCACCAGTTCTAAATGTTTTATGTCACAGCCGTGGTTTTCCCTAGCTTGTATCTATATTCTCTGGTTTATTGATTTTGACATTTTCTATTTTTATATTTGTTTCTGTTACTTTTGTTTGTTACTAATTAATGATATACTATACTTTTAAAGTGTTGTGGAACCCCAAGGCACAGGTGTTCCCCGACATCACTGTTGCTAGGTCCTTCCTTTGAGTTTTATAATTTGTCAAGGAAGAAGGATCTAGTAGCGGCTCATTAAATGTGGTTAGGAGTTTATCATAAGTACAGGTAAAATTATGTTATAACGAATATCTTTACAATGAAATTTTCATTACAACGAAGTATTTTTATGGTCCTGACAGTTTCCCCATATGACACGAGTCTATAGAAATCTCGTGAATACGAAGTACATTCAGCAGATACTTTCATTACAACAAAGTGCCCAAAAGACCTTGAAATGCCTGAATTATTCATCCACAGAGAAGCTAGTTCTGTGGCCACAGCTCAGTTGTGCACAACGATCCCCAAACAGAAACATTGTAATTTTTTTCTTTCTTCAAACTTTCCTCGCACTGTTTTTTTTTTTGCCCCTTTTGTTTCTTGTGGTTTTCAGTGATACCTTTTGCTTATTGCTCGTCAACATTTAAAAAACATCCATTGGAATTTAACTCATTGTCACCCTCCTATAGAAACGGCAGACATGAAAAAACGATAACAGTTCATATTAGAAAAAAAAGTTACTTTTTTGCAGCTCTCGATTGCGGCAAAAAAAAAAAAAAGACGGTGCCAGTGAATTCAGAATTTTGTCATTGACGCTGTCAACTTTCTTGAAAGACTGAGCAAAAAAAGAAAAAAAATCTCGTGTTGCAAACGTATGTGAACTGCTGCATTTGAAGACGTCGAAAAAGCAGTTTTTATGTGTTTCAGAGATGCTTGTTCAAGAAACATTCCTATTAATGCGGCGACACTCATTCAAGAAAATTTGAGGTTTGTAAACTCTCTTGGGACCTCCCCAAACAGGATGACATGCCAAAGAGCGTCCTGAAGTCCGATCGCGTCTATGGAAGACTGTTTATCTGTTATCGGAGCAACAGCTGGCTCAAGATATTCTGCGTCTCTTAGCTAGGCTGCGTCTCTCCGCCAAAGCAAACAGAAAAGATAGTGATGGGTGATGCAGCCTGACTGCTGTGTTTGTGTATAGCAGAGTGGCAGATCACGCTACAATAAATAAGTGTGCCATTCCTGTTTCAAGCTGAATAAAGTTGGTGTTCCTAAAGTACTGAGACTCAGCCTTGTGTTTTGGGGTGCAAGACAGGGACTTATATTGTGACCCTGATCTTTAATGATTTGCTTCTGTGCCATTTCACTGCAGCGCTATGAGCCTGATTTTGCCCTGCCCTGGCAATGTACAAACAATCTTCCACAAATGCTGCTATCGCACTTCGAGAAAGTGTATTATCGCAAGGAAATGCTGAGAAAAATTCTCGTCAGCATAATTTGTAGGCAGGAGGAGATTAAAATTAACACAAAAGAAGCTATTGAAGTGATTGCAAACCCCTGAGCAAGTTAAAGAAAGCACTATAGTAACAAATACAGAATCTCATTACAACGAAATTTTTGTTATAACAAAATATTTTTTAGGGCCCTGGGAGTTCATTGTAATGGAATTTTACCTGTATTATTTTTCCTTTTTTACCTTTTCCGGTTTCTGGATTTTCTTGCCTGATTCTTGGATTTGCCTTTGGATTTGCATGTTTGGATCTGCCTTGTAGATGTATCTTGTTATGCTCTTTTGAGCTTTCAATATTTTTCCTTGTTGTCGACTCTCAAGTAATAAAGATTCATTATTGCCTTTTGTTTACAGGCCAGAACTGTTACAGTTTCTCTCCGCTGTATAACATTTTTGTTAAGTTTGTACCATCAGTGTATAGTTTGAAATTTTTGGGCCTGCTTATGCCAAAGCCTGCACATAACAATTGGAGGACTGGCTAGTTTGAGGTGAGCTTCTCCTGGACAGGCCAGTGAAGATCCTAACCTGTTTCTATAGCTTGATTTGGCGGCCTTATGACATTAT
This sequence comes from Polypterus bichir lapradei, assembly GCA_026402145.1. Taxonomy (NCBI): domain Eukaryota; kingdom Metazoa; phylum Chordata; class Cladistia; order Polypteriformes; family Polypteridae; genus Polypterus; species Polypterus bichir. The sequence continues at coordinate 30,834,131 of JANRMT010062821.1, read as the reverse complement.
TCCCTATTTCTGGCTCCAAAACTCAACAAAAGTAGATTCAGAATTTCTTAAACTTTAGTTCTAACATGATGCCTTGAAGACTGCCTTAACGTTGCCTGCCTTGACGACTGCATTCCTTGGACAGAGAACTGAAAGAAGTACGGGCCAGGACCTGCAGTATTAAAAGCTTATATTCATCAATTCCATCAAATATGAGCATTACATACAGCTTGCTGTGTTTCTTCAGTACCATGATCCTAAAATGCCCACTAGATGGGGGAAAACCATCAAACCCTGGCAAGTCACGAAAAGCTAAACATGGAATCTTATTACATTAAAAGATCAATTAACAAAAATGCCCAGAAAACACTAAAGCTCAGAAGAAAATAAAAGCACAGCAGGGGATGCCTGAACAGGCACAGGCAATCTAATGCAAACAAGTCCCAATACACAAAATGAGAAACAGAGTCAAAAAACATAGCATAAGATCAGAAATCCAATGAGTTCACAAAATCTCAGAATAGTCAAAAAAGAAACTGGGAGAGAGAGACAGAAGGTTTTTCTCGGACTTCTTAGGGTTAAGGACAGCCCTTTGATGGTAATAGAGGCCCTGCCTCTTGGGGAACCACCCAAAAAACACACAGAATACAGTAATCCCTCCTCGATCGCGGGGGTTGCGTTCCAGACCCCCCCCGCGATAGGTGAAAATCCGCGAAGTAGAAGCCATATGTTTGTATGGTTATTTTTATATATTTTAAGCCCTTATAAACTCTCCCACACTGTTAACATTATTAGAGCCCTCTAGACATGAAATAACACCCTTTAGTCAAAAGTTTAAACTGTGCTCCATGACAAGACAGAGATGACAGTTCTTTCTCACAATTAAAAGAATGCAAATATATCTTTTCTTCAAATGAGTCTCTGCATCAGGAGCAGAGAATTTAAGAGAGAGAGCGAGCGCTCGCAAAGAAATGCAAACAATCAAAAAATCAATACGTGTGCTTTTAAGTAAAGCGGCATTTTTCAGAGGAGCGTCAGTATCTTCTAAGCAAACAGCCTCTGTTGAAACAGCCCCTCTGCTCAAATCTCCTCCGTCAGGCGCAGAGAACGTCAGAGAGAGAGCGCGAGATTAAAGCAAACAATCAAAAAATCAATACGTGTGCTTTTGTGCTTTTAAATATGCCGAGCACCGCAATAAAGCGGCATTTTTTAGAGGAGCGTTAGTATCTTTTAAGCAAACAGCTTCTGTGCAAACAGCACCTCTGCTCACACTCCCTCCATCAGGTGCAGAGAATGTCAGAGAGGGTGAGATAGAGGCAGAGACAAGCAAACAAATCCGCGTGGGAAGCATATCTTATAGCATTGAGGAGTTTTAGTTAATATGTAATACATGCTCTGATTGGGTAGCTTCTAAGCCATCTGCCAATAGCGTCCCTTGTATGAAATCAACTGGGCAAACAAACTGAGGAAGCATGTACCATAAATTAAAAGACCCATTGTCCGCAGAAATCCGCGAACCAGCGAAAAATCCGTGATATATATTTAGATATGCTTACATTTAAAATCCGCGATAGAGTGAAGCCGCGAAAGTCGAAGCGCGATATAGCGAGGGATTACTGTATAACAGAACAAGCATAGAAACATATACATTTAATAATACACAAAATTAATAAGAAACAAAGAATACTGCAAATAGTTAACACCAATAACACTATTAACATAGACAAAAAAATCAAAGATTTGAACACCAGTTTGGAAGAAACCTTTGCTGAAATACATTTTGTCAGCAGTGTAGCAAGGATGGCAGCCTGAACACATCTATTCCAGTGGCTCATCCTGGCAGTTTATTCAAAAGTAAGAAACACTCAGGATCACTTATGAATCATTTAGAATCATTCTCTGTAACAAATCTTTATCAATATAAGACCCCTGGGGTGTACGTTTTCTTTGGAGTGGATAGTAAGAGGTACTTAGTAGTCATAATACCATTGCTGCTCATTTGTGCAACCCTCATTCCTTGTACCGCCTGTCATGGTCTGTGCTCAATGCACTTGTGAACAGTCCTTTTCCTTGTGGGAATAATAATAGAATATTTCAACACAACCTAAAAGTGCAAATAAAAACTTCAAAGAGGTAGACTCCATTTCAGTCTCATCAGATTTAATAGAATTCAAACACGTCTTCATCAAAATTGCATTCTTGCAGGGGTGCTGGGAGAGACAGCTTTCCTCGCAGATCTAAAAAAAACAGAAGCACCTCAACTGGAGAAACATTTTTTTGTAACAGAAAAATGAGCTCTTAGAAAGACATTTCTTACCATGAGTTTCAAGAATTGTGGGAAATGCAAGCCGTTTTTGTAACACACTTGTTTTTAGTTGAATAAAAAGTGTGTTTTGTTTAAAAAAAGAATGCTGTGACAGCAAAACTGAAGCTATTAAATCATAATGTTTAAAAAAGCAGAGATCCCAACACTATTCACTGGGGACGCCTCTTTTAACATCACGTAAATCTGAAAAAGCTCCTCACAACAGAACCTATTTATTCCTGGAGTTATAGACATTTTTGCACCCATCTACATACCACGTCTTGAATTTCAACTTGTTTTTGTTGGATCTTAAGTGTCTTATGTGGATCCTTATGATACATTTTCTGAAAATCAACATAAATAATGCAGTGAATGAACCTCACTGATTGCATGCTTTTGTTGCTTCTTCTTAGAATTCCAGCATACTAGTGAAACATCATGTACCCAACCTAAAACCGATGTTGACTCTTCACACATCTGTTCTTGCAATGTTATGCTAAATCATTTCCTTATTGCTCCCATTAAATAGAAGAACAAATCCACATTCTAAATGGGGGTCGTGGTTATCCACAACACACCTCTGCATGTCAAACACAAACTCGGGACTTGGCACCAGCCCATCGCTGGACACGCTCATGTACAAATGCACACTGGGTTAATTTAGAACTGCTTTGGATGTCTTTGGTATTTGGGAGTAAGCTGGACGTCCCAGACAAACCCACACAAATGTGGTGAGAAAGTACAAATTGAACAGAAACAAATACTTGGCTGTTGACTGAACCTAGGACTCTGATTAAAATAAAATAGCAGCATATTATACTTATTTTTTAAAATAAAACCTTCCAATAGTAATTGCCTTGCGTAAAACATAACTGTGTCTATAGATTTACCTACTTCAATTGAAGCCAAATTCTTCTGTCCCATTCCCTTGTGGCATATTGCTTTGGCTAAAGCATCATAAGGTTTTCCAGAAGGAACTGCTGCTAGCAGGTCTTTTTACAGAATTTATAAGTGCTATGGCTCTAAACTTTGTTTCCTTTTTTTTCTCTTCAGCCATTCTGCTGCATTTTCTCCTTCTATGCTTGGATCATTCTGTTGCTCTTTCATTCCACTGTGCTTCAGCCAAAGCTCAGATGGCTTATGCACCTCTTTGATACAAAGTAGAATTCAACATTTCTGTCAATGATTTGAGCTCCTTTAAGTTCTTAGTCAAACACCGCACTACCATCACCACGAATAAGATGTGGTGTGAAGCTCTTGTTGAAAAAGTTAGAATTTTGATTCACTGCTCCATAAAACCTTATCTCAGAACCTACAACATCATCTAGGGTGCTTTTTGGAAATTTTGAAATATGCATTAATGTTATTCTTTGTAACAATTTCCAGCTTACTGTTCCCCAATGATTCATATTTAAGCAAAGTGTTTTTTTAATGGTCAACTAATAAATGCTGATTTAAGGCTTTGAAAGAGCCCTGCAGATTCTTGGATGTTGCTAAATCATTATGTTCCACTTCCCGAAGGCATTTACTGCTATTCTTGATTTTGGAAAATAGCCTCATTTTAGAAGATTTACTGTTGCTAGTGTGACTCACTTCAGCTTGGGGATAATTGGAGAGGAAAGTCAAACCAGACTGGAATCTGAACTTGTGGTGGAATAGCTACTGTGACAACATGTCATCAGTAGGATAAAACTTACCTGTCAAAATCTATTCCCAGCTCACCTTTTCTAATAGCGTGCGAACAATCTAGTACTTGGCGAACTCTGATACACAGAGAATGGACAATCAAAAAAAAAGGCAATTTGTTTTTCCAGGGGTCAAATATTCCCTGAAAAGTAGATTATTTTACCTTAGGTCTAATGCTTTTTCCTAAAACATCTGCACAAACACTCAGACACTGGATTTTATTGCTGGTTCAACTTGGAACTCACAAGCAGGGAGCATAAATCTCTGGAATGTGAATAAGTTTCTTGTCTGATGTTGAGATTTCTTTCTGGATCTTCAGCTATTTTCATGAGTCTCACTTATAACACTTTGTGTGGATTCGAAAGTATGTGTATGCCAGAAAAACAGGAAAATGTGAATGCCAAAAGTATCTGATGTATAGAACTTGGTGTACGCACATTTCTATCCAATTTAAATCACCGTCACCTTTTAAATGTACATACAGGAACACATTTCACACCCTGCCTGTTTGAGACCCAGTAACAACCATATCTGGACTATGCTAATCATCCTCATACATGGGACTACTGAAGACTGTAGTACTCCAGTCACACCTCAAAACACAGACATTCAAACTAAACAAATTGTTGTGCTTTAAATTAACTAAAGAGATATTCATTTAGATCTTGATCTTTGTTTGTCCTTGAATTCCACACATGCGTAGACCACCTTCCAGTTTAGTACGTTGTTGTTACTCATGGATGTCAACAATGTGCCAGAATAATGAAAGGGGTGGTGGACAGTGTTACGCTGGTTAACTCCTGAGGCCTGGTTAGAGAATGAGATTGCCGAAGATAAAAGGTACGTGCCTACGTAACATATGAATGAAAGAAAAACAGTGGGTAAAATGAATGACAACGTAACAGCACATTCCGGAAATTATTATTGTTACGTTGTAGCCGGCGAATGCTGCGCGTCTCACAGTTGTACCATGGCTTGCTCACATGTCAGTGAAGTGATCTCTATTTATGCTTTAAAGAGCCTGGATACCTATGTGTCCCCCTTTTATAACCATTGCTCTGTGTATATTGCCTTACTCTTTGGATTGCCACAAAGCAACCTGCGAGATTGGAGAAAGGTTGAGAGGAAACAATAGCGTCTTGAAAACGAGACGGACTGTGAACGGACAGAAGCAGAAATGCTCCTACACCACCACATAATTACTATTCGGACAGTGATTCCGAGTAGGTCATTCCTATCGAATCAATGTCCAAGGGTTTTCTTTTGTAATTTTGTTTCCCTTATAAAAAATCATAATGCTGTGCGGCAAAGGGCCCAGTTCATGACTGGCAGTCGCGTTTAAACATGGAGCCCTTCACAGACAACTTTAACACACACAACGTAGTTGGGCACACATGGCTAGTTTACTTAGATTGTCCATCATACTACTTGGTAATTTATTCCATGTGTCTAAGGTTGTTTGCATAAAGAAAAACCTCATAACATTTGTACAAAATCTTCCCTTAATTTCTTCCACCATGTCCTAGTGTTCTTGTTGAAGGATTTATTTTACAATAACAGCTGGGATCCACTGTACTAATTCCCTTCATGATTTCAAACACTTTAAACATCTCAATTTGCTTAAACTGAAAAGATTCATCTCCTTTAATCTCATAGTTCATATCTCTTAGTCCTTGAATCAGCCTAGTTGCTCTTCTGTGGATTTCTCTAGTAGTGCTACATCTCTTTTGTACAATGGAGACCCAAACTGTACACAGTATTTCAGGTGAGAACTCACTAGTGTGTTATACACCTTAACCATGACCTCCCTTGACTTGTTCTCCGGACACTGTTTTATATAACCTAAAATCCTATTGGCCTTCTTGTTTGCTTCTGTACAAATGCTTTGATGTAGATAGTGATGAGTCCACTATAACTCAAAGGCCCTTCTTAGAAGGTGTGCATTCAAGTTTCAATCTCCCATTGTTTATTCAAATCAAAATGTTCTACTTCCTACATGCAATACTGTATATTAATTTACATTAAATGTTATCTACCACAAATCTGCCTGAGTCTGTAGGCTTTTCAAGACTTTCTATAACAATTCAGGTGATTCTACATTGTCTGCCCTTTCACGTAGTTTGGTACCATCTGCAGACTTAACAAGCTTGTTATTTATGTTCTAAAACATATCATTTATACGTGGGTATGGAAAGTATTCAGACCCCCTTCAATTTTTCACTCTTTGTTATATTGCAGCCATTTGCTAAAATCATTTAAATTAATTTTTTTCTTCATTAATGTACACACAGCACCCCATATTGACAGACAAAAAAAAGAATTTTTGAAATTGTTGCAGATTTATTAAAAAAGAAAAACTGAAATATCACATGGTCCTAAGTATTCAGACCCTTTGCTGTGACACTCATATATTTAACTCAGGTGCTTTCCAATTCTTCTGATCATCCTTGAGATCACCTTCATTTGAGTCCAGCTGTGTTTGATTATACTGATTGGACTTGATTAGGAAAGCCACACACCTGTCTATATAAGACCTTACAGCTCACAATGCATGTCAGAGCAAATGAGAATCATGAGGTCAAAGGAACTGCCTGAAGAGCTCAGAGACAGAATTGTGGCAAGGCACAGATCTGACCAAGGTTACAAAAAAATTTCTGCTGCACTTACGGTTCCCAAGAGCACAGTGGCCTCCATAATCCTTAAATGGAAGACGTTTGGGGCGACCAGAACCCTTCCTAGAGCTGGCCGTCTGGCCAAGTTGAGCTACTGGGGGAGAAGAGCCTTGGTGAGAGAGGTAAAGAAGAACCCAAAGATCACTTTGGCTGAGCTCCAGAGATGCAGTCAGGAGATGGGAGAAAGTTTTAGAAAGTCAACCATCACTGCAGCCCTCCACCAGTCAGGGCTTTATGGCAGAGTGGCCTGTTGAAAGCCTTTCCTCAGTGCAAGACACATGACAGCCCGCATGAAGATTGCTAAAAGACACCTGAAGGACTCTGAGATGGTGAGAAATAAGATTCTCTGGTCTGATGAGACCAAGATAGAAGTTTTTGGCCTTAATTCTAAGCGGTATGTGTGGAGACAACCACGCACTGCTCATCACTTGTCCAATACAGTCCCCACAGTGAAGCATGGCGGTGGCAGCATCATGCTGTGGGGATGTTTTTCAGCTGCAGGGACAGGACGACTGGTTGCAATCGAGGGAAAGATGAATGCGGCCAAGTACAGGGATATCCTGGACAAAAACTTTCTCCAGAGTGCTAAGGACCTCAGACTGGGCCGAAGGTTTACCTTCCAACAAGACAATGACCCTAAGCACACAGCTAAAATAACGAAGGAGTGGCTTCACAACAACTCTGTGACTGTTCTTGAATGGCCCAGCCAGAGCCCTGACTTAAACCCATTTGAGCATCTCTGGAGAGACCTAAAAATGGCTGTCCACCAACGTTTACCATCCAACCTGACAGAAATGGAGAGGATCTGCAAGGAGGAATGGCAGAGGATCCCCAAATCCAGGTGTGAAAAATTTGTTGCATCTTTCCCAAGGAGACTCATGGCTGTATTAGCTCAAAAGGGTGCTTCTGCTAAATACTGAGTAAAGGGTCTGAATACTTAGGACCATGTGATATTTCAGTTTTTCTTTTTTAATAAATCTGCAACAATTTCAAAAATTCTTTTTTTCGTCTGTCAATATGGGGTGCTGTGTGTACATTAATGAGGGAAAAAATTAATTTAAATGATTTTAGCAAATGGCTGCAATATAACAAAGAGTGAAAAATTGAAGGGGGTCTGAATACTTTCCGTACCCACTGTATATTAAACAAAGCAGCAGATCCAGCACTAATCCCTGAGGGACACCACTTTTAACATCACCTAATTCTAACAAACTTCCCCTCACTATAACCCTCCTTTTTCTTTGTTTCCCATTTCTTTTAGCTTTTATCTTTAACAAATAACAAATCAAACAAGAATTTACGTGAGCCAGGCACAAAATAAAAACCCTGCCAATTTTGAAATTTTCCAAAATTCATTTTAGATGTTCTAACTAAAATTCTTTTGAGATTTTCTCACTGAGAAACTGAAAGTGGAAACAGCATATCACTTACCTGGTGATCATTCTCTGAGGGCTTTCATTGTTAAGTTTGATAAACTCCAGGATATTATTTCATGCCACAGAGAAAGGAAAGATGGTTTTTGAAAATAATTGATATTTTGTAAGACTTTCCTGTGGCCACTTTGAATAGAGGTTTGCTTATAGTCACCACGTATAAGATATGACCTGTCAAACTGGAAATTCTACATTAAAGTCGTAATCTACACATTTCATTTTCCAGAAGAAACAAAGAGGAAATAAATAAAAATCCCTGCTAAATTTAAAACTTGAATATAATCTGATTATGAATTCAATTGTAAGACAGAGTGCAAATTAATAGGCTGCATTAGGCTAAAGCCGATCATTACAAGGAACCTGGAAGGAGCAATGCTGTTAAAGTTCTCAAGTTTTTTAAAGTAACATGTAAAAACCAAAATAAATAAAATTACGGTGTTTTTATTTGCCACTTAAGTGTGAATGAAGTGCCCAAATGTTTAGCTGTTTTATCTGCTTTAATGAACTTTTCAGCTATTTTCTCTGTGTATCTTTTTATGACTAGCTGGCTTAGCATCATTATACTACACTTTCGTTTTCATTCATTTTTGTAATATAATATTAATTGAGGAGAATAGGAAAGAAACACAGAATTTGATTGTTTAGGAATAATGTGTATTTTAACATGAAGGCTTATCAATGCAGGGTGTTTCAGTTTATTTTTAACTCTCAGCACTTAGCCATAAGTTATTTAGATTCATTTACATGTGCTGTCCTGTAGAGTTTCTACATTAAGGACAAGTGGGGCAATGTGCCTCTATCTACGAGTGGATGGCACTGTTCTTCATAAATTAAATACATAGCAAAGTTGTCTAAATAATTTAATGTTTTCTTAAAATATTTATGGCAAACTCTTGTCATGAAAGTCACATTTTTCCAATTTTCCATGTTTTTCTCAATGAAATTTTTTATCTAGCATAAAGCATATATTTTTTGTGTATCTGAAAATTTCTGTGTCTGGCACCGGTAGCTCCTCGATGCTGGAGTGTTCTTGGCATGCGTGTCTGATAGGTGTGCATGTACAACCTGAACTTTTCATTTCTTTCTTACTGCTTGAAGGTGTACTCAAAGACTTGAGATAGTATTTTAAATAAGAGAGGACAAGTAGATGATCATGAGACAAGGTTTGTGCCAATTTTGTATTAATTAGTACCAAAATGTGAGTCCAAAAATACGAAGGATTCGTTAACTGAGAAATAATCAAAAAGAAAGTCTTTGGAATGGATTCAAGGGTTTATCTATCAAAGCTGATTATGGTCAATCGAGCCTACGACCACTGCGAACATATACTCAGCAACCGGAGAACAACTTATAGCAATGGCATCCACAAAATAGTGGTGTCCGAGAGAAAGACAAAATGGGCTTTGTGGAAAATTATAAATGATTTTTAAATTTTGTAAACATTAAGCAAACTTTAGATTTTGAATCTCTGTGTGTCAAAACCCTACAGTCAATATACAATTAGCCAGAAACTCCACTAGAATTTGCATCATACATTTTTAAAAATCAGAGATCATAACAGAAGGTTACAGGCCTTTAAATAATTATAACTATATAAAGTGTGAATTATTTTGGAGTAGTCATCATCATTGTCATGAATTGTGGTGATTAATTATGTGCAATATGACTTAGCACTTTGCCCATTTATGAAAAAAATGAAAATTCTGAATATCCATTTGCATTTCTGATTTGGTGTTGAGATATTTTCTTACGTTGCTGTTTGGTGGTTGTACTGTGTGACAAAATAATATGTTGACAGATCTTTGATTTTTGTGATTTTCATGGCATTACTTAGCTGACATTTCATCATCACTGGTAATGGAAACCTAATACTTTGTGAAACGCACTATCTGTGCCTCACTCCCTGACATGATGCCTACTGGAAGCTGTTTTTTTATTTCCTTGGCTGGGAGGGGGGAGACAGTGTGCTTTACACATCTTTACTAGAAAAATAACGTTTCAGTATATATGGGCACAACTTTATATTAGGCCTTTTTTTCCAAATACCATTTTGACCAGGTAATAGGGGTTTATATATTGTAACTTTTTCTTTCAAATATTGCATTGACTACATTTCTGATTGGACTGTGTTTTATATTTTGTAATGTCATTTTTATAGCATTGCGTGTCTGATTGCTTGGTTATAGGTCTTTTATTGTATTGAGTATGTGGTATTTTGAAACTCAATAAGAAAAATGTTGAAGGTGTCATTTTGGATGTACTCATATAAGTATCTATGAATGTTATTGTGGATAATTTAAAATGAGTTAAGGTTATATTAACCAGGAGATTGCAGAGCTCCAAAGAAAGGAAAAATGTGATACTTTCTCAGTATTGTTCTGTTTTTCAAATTAACATTGGCATCGAATGAATATTTAACATTTCAGAGCAAAAATGTGAACTGCCAGTGTGTGCAATGTGTACTGGACTCATTGCAAAGATAAAATAATGTGTAGGAAATTATTAATACTGGAAAAGTAAGGAAAGGTCTGAGATCAGGTGTTTCAGTTGTGGATGAACACATACTATAATGATGAGTATGTAAATTGTTACAGAACGCTTCAGAAATTTAAAATCCAAACAGTCATTAAATATTGAATATTAACGACGGTACAATTGAGAAGTTTCTGAAAGAGCTCAGAAGTTCAAAAGATTAAACTGTCCAAATGGAAAGCACAATACATGGATTTCCTTTGGCTTAATGTGTATAACTGTGAAAGAAAATGCTCGGGAGTGAAAGGCGGTCAAATCGATAGAAAATGGTGGTGGAAGCTGCAAATGAAATTTGCATTTTCTAATAATTATTGCTTTGTTTACAACTAATTTAGAATTTAATAATTCTTCAGATGTTATTTGAGCATAACAAATCTTTACTTCTTTATTTATTTCCATTGGGAAAGATAAAATCAAAATAACAATTTTTGTTTTAAACATATTAGGCCTGAAATGTTAGAATGTTAGGACATTAGGAATGAGCATCTGATTTTAGAACCTTAGTGGATTGGTGGAGTTGTGTTCTTGAGTGTTAAGCTTAAATGAAGGTGCTAAGTAGGCATTGTCAGCACTCATGAACTGTGATGGTCCACTGACACTGCACTGTTGTTTTCATCAACTGCTGCACCTTCATCTCTCTTGTTGTTATAGTTTTCATCTGAACCCATCGCACTGCTGTGTGTGTTATGTGCACGTTTACTTTCTTCATCTTATGATCCGTCTCACTCCGCCTTTGCTTTTCTTCATGCACTTTGTCATTGAAGCTTTAGGTTAACTTGAAATAAATAAGCGTGTGAACAGAAGCAAAACTGAAATAAAGAGAGCTTTTCCTTGTTGTTTTGTGTGCTCTACCATGTCAGACATTTGCTAGCAGGAGAGCATGGGGGGAATTGTCTTGTGATGACATAATATGCCTACATAATCAAAAATCCATTAGCGTGGGAAGACTTCCCCACAACTTCTTTCTCTCCAAACAACACCTTAGTCTTTGTAGTGTTTATAAATGTAATTCCAGGGATAGAAAATTGGCAGGCCACAGATTCCACAATGCATCAATTTCTGAGAATAATCTTGGCTTGACAACGTGATGTTTTTTGTATGCTTTTAAACTTTTCCTCCATGCCCCATACCCTCATTGTAAAGCACCAGAGTGAGCAGGATATTTTTTTTAATTTATGGAAAGTGATTAACTTTAGAACACAATTTAGCATGGCAAATGCATATATACCATGTTTGTGAAAAAATAACTTTGACTTGTGTCACACACGTGTGAGTAGGAGGCAGCTAAAGGGCTCGAGTAATTGTAATAAAACATCCAACCAGGGGGCGGCGGAGTGCGCTGACTGTCTTTCTCAGTTCCCTACAGACCTTTCCCGGGAAATCCTGCAAGGTTCCGGCACCTCTGAAGACGTCACTTCCGAAGCCGACCCCTTTGATGACGTCACTCTCGAAGCTGGCCCCTTTGATGATGTCACTTCCGAAGCCGGCCCCATTTGATGACGTCACTTCTGGTTCCGGTCCCGTTGATGACATCAGTTCCTCTCAAGACCTTTAAAGCCTCCATCTTCGGCTACTCTAGCAGTTCTGTTTTGGACTCTGTGAGATGCACATCGATTCTTTGATAAAGGAAACCCTTTTGCAGCTGGGAAAAACAATATATGGGTGGCTGCCCCAAACCTTTATAATGTCTTGGACTCGTTTGTATGACACTTGAAAGATACTGAACTTTTCAGCTGGGTTAAAATAACTTTATTATCTCACAACACATTTCTTTGCACAATGAGTATTTACTTATTTCTTATTCTATTTTCACTTACATTTATCAAATGTTTCACACAATTTTCTTAAAAAGCAAACCTATGTTTAAATAGTCAGATAAATGATTTTGTCGTAAGATGCTTGAGTGATAAAATGTTTTTTCAAAAGTGAATTCTCTACTTACAGCATACATAAGAGGGAAATTTTTCTAGCTTTCACTTAACTTATTCTTCTTGCATTCTGCCCATTACAAAATGTTTAAATCGTTCACCTTGAAAGTCATGTTTTCATATGCCAGTGTTAATTATTTGATATCTGAGTAGCGCCAGTCCATTTTTGAGCTAAATCTGTTCTTGAAGGAATACCCCACCCAAACATTATTACTTTTATATGTCCCTTACCCTATGTGCATTTGTAGAGATGGCTAAGACAAAAATGAAATGTTTTAATGCAGGATAGAGAGAAAGACATTTGTCATGTGACAGACGTCAATGATCACCAGTTCTGTACAATGGCAAGCAATGTAAAAAACATCAATGGAAAAAAGAAAACAAAAATCTCATGTCACTCATGTCGCATAATCCACATGTTTTTTTATCCATTCGCTACCTCAAAACATGCAAAACAAATGCTTTGTTTCCTATATAATTGTTAAATAGGTACTTCCGGAATTATCAGTACATACATAAACAGTAAACCCAAAGACTGACGGGATTACCTTTTTTGACTTGAAGACCCATCTCCCCCTGTCATTCGCTTCTGTCTTTAATTCAAAGAAGAGGTTAGTTTTTCATTATTTTTGAGATGTCATCTGCCATTTTCTGTATTTTCTTTCACACATGTCACCATTTTGTGTGTTTGGTCACTATAGTGCTACATGGTTGCTAGGCTTGTGATGTACTTATCTCTTCACCTGTAACATCATGGTGGCCATTCTATAAAAGGTGGCTTTTCAAATGAAGTCCTGTTGATGGTACCAGAGAATGGTGACGTGTTGTTTGGACATCCGAGTAAGAATTTCTCTGTGCTTTGTAAACATGAGAATGCTACTACAATTTTAAAATTAGACTGTGATTAAATAGTTCAGAGAACTATTTGTCTTGAACAATTTAAACAATTAGAATGTTTTCGGTGTGATTTGACTGTAATTTTACTCTTGTCCCTTTGTGTTTTAACATTCACAGTAGTCTCTTGTATATCAATCAAGACTTTACTTTTGCAAATTCTTTTTAATTCTGGTGCCTTTTCTGATCTTTTTCACTCAATCTTCTTTGTTTCTTATGCAACACCCATTAAATAAATAAATTAAAACCCAATTCTTTTCTTAATATATATTATATTTAGATGTCACAGTAGTGTAGCTTTTTCTCCCTGGCATACAGTACCAGTCAAAAGTATGGATACACCTGGAAGTTTTCAAGTTTTCAATAGAAATTGATGTAATTTATTTTTTTAAACTATGACAAAGACATTACTTGTGTTTCTAATGGTTATTACAACTTGAAATGAACTGTCTTTTAATAAATTATTCACATATGACTGCAAAGCCCCATTTTCTGCAGCCATTCCTTCAGTGTCATAATGGTGAACTCCTTTAGCTTATTCTTAATTAGTCATTTTAAATGATAATTGGTTATTAGAGAAGCATTTATCGTTGCTTTAGTGAAACTTGTTATTTTGTTCACTTGGGTTGCAAGGAACTAGTATTCCTGAAGTTCAATTCTTGGTTCAAACATGTGCAAAATGAAACAGATTTCTCAAGAAACATGTCAGTCTATTATTTTTTTTTGTTTGCAGGTCATTTCATGCAACAGATTACCGAAAAAACTGAAGATTGCATGCAAAGGTGTCTATGCCTGTCTTGAGAGAAAAAAAACAAACTGGATCTTACCAGGATTGAATAAGAAGAAGGCCCAGCAGCTCGTTTGAGAAACAAATGTCTTACAGGTCCTCAGTTAGCTCCTTCAATAAATACACGGCAAACACCGGTGTTATCTGCAAGAAAGAAAACTGTTTTATGGTATCTTGCTAAAAAAGGTATCAAGTGTTGACAAAAACTTAAAACATTTCTGAGTGTATCCAAACTTTTGACTGGTAATGTACTTCTACTACAGATCCAAGTGGAATTATCTTTTAAGCTAAATTTGAAAGTTCTCTTAATTCAATGTTTCTGTAGTTACTTCTCACAGATCTGCAGCTTCCCTGTGTCAGTGTGTGTAAAGAGAAGTATGGTATATGAAATATTATTTGTCATGCTTTACGTTTCTGCTTTCATCTACAAATAAATCCACTAAGTTTACATAAATATTTAAAAATAGATAGATAGATAGGTAGAATGTTGTCTCCAGGGGGAAATTTGGCTTTTTACAGAAGTTTTTTAAATAGATAGATAGATAGATAGATAGATAGATAGATAGATAGATAGATAGATAGATTTCAGCTATTTATTACTTTAATATATATCTATAGGGTTGATTGAAATTTTGAATGTGATTATTCTTGCCAAATTTCTCTATAAAAGTGTTACAGTTGATGAATTTTACTTTTACTGCATTTCCCACAAAAAAACATGCTTTCATTTAAGATTAAATTATTTTTCCATTCTTATTGAAATCTGATCTAAATGAAAAAGTGAAAAATTTAATTTTAACTGTAACTTGCACCTACCATCTTTCTTGCAGCTACTTAAGAAGCAATCACATGCTGTTGGTTTTACGTTTTCAAACACACATAAACACACACACACATACACTGCGTCTCTTCTCATTGACGCATGGGTTGACATCAGAAAGCAAAAAACATTGACAGGAAATTAGAGCAGAGAAAACAAATTTCAAGCAGTCATTTATAGTACTCTATCATTTCTGGGAACGCCCTGTGAGGAATGCAACCCAGCAAGTGGAAAAGTGCAGGTTTACTGAGTATTGTGGCATGGAGAGAATTATTAATAGGCCATGCTGGAGATATATGAACACTAAACAACATTTAAACACTATAGGAACAGCTAATAGGAATCAGAACATGGTGGTAGTTTTATTTTTATATAAACCTGTTCATACTTTATAAAGTATTGCAAGCATATGTTCCATCAAAGCAAGATTGGCTAATTATGATCTAGTAATTGTATTTTTAGTAGTACACTCGGTTAGCATCCATCCATCCATTATCCAACCTGTTATATCCTAACTACAGGGTATTGGGGGTCTGCTGGAGCCAATCCCAGCCAACACAGGGCGTAAGGCAGGAAACAAACCCTGGGCAGGGTGCCAGCCCACCGCAGGGCACACACACACACCAAGCAAACACTAGGGACAATTTAGAATCGCCAATGCACCGAACCAGCATGTGTGAACCGGAGGAAGCCCTCACAGACACGGGGAGAACATGCAAACTCCACGCAGGGAGGACCTGGGAAACTAACCCGGGTCTCCTAACTGCGAGGCAGCAGTGCTACCCACTCTCGATTAGCATGTAAATTAATAAATAAAAACCATTTCAGGAGGCACACATATATAAAGAAAGATCCATAAGAATATTTGCAGTGAGAGTTAGGGACAAGAGGGAAAACCTTATGTTATCTTAAAAACCCATAACAGGCCTCTGGACACTAGGTGAGCAGAGAAGCTAAAATAAAGACTTTATGGTTGTGCATTCTTGAGGTTGAATCAAAATGGAACAAAACTACAGTAAAATTCGCAAAGAATGGAAATTAACCTGCTTAATGATAGTCAATCTACAATAGAGTAAGCAGGAAAATAAGCATAATTAAATATACTAAACCATTAAAAAACTTAAACATTGATCAATCATTGAGTACAGAAGAACCAATCTATCAACAAAACAATTTACTGAACGACTAGTGGAATTATATATGTTTTTGGTGATAGATTGGTTCTTCTGTACTCAATGATTGATCGATGCTTTATATTTATTAGTTGTCCAGTATTCGTAATTATGTTAATTTTCCTGCTTTCTCTGTATTATGGACATTTTTCAGGTTGCCACACTCTCTGGGTCCTTTGTAACAAGAAGTTAGTATCTCTCTCAGCCAGCTAACGCTTAACGAGGAAAAAATAAACACCTCAGTGCTATCAATAAAGAACAGTGTTAAGAGCAAAACACCTGCACAAAACAGTCAAAAGAAATCATTGAAAAAAAGCAGCAATCAAATGTGACGTACAATGCTTCAAGGCCTTCTTTTACTCTAATATGGCCATGATATTTCATTACAGTGCATGTTGTCACACCAATCATGATTCAAGTCTCAGTGTGGTGGCCATTTTGAATCCTAGAAGCAAATGAATGATTTCCTACCAAACAAAACAGTGCCAAGAGTTTACACTCTCACCTACTTAAGGTTTCTGAATGGCTTCATCCCACTTTATTTGAATAAACAGGAACATAAATGATAAATTATGCCTGCAAAAATGTATAAAATGATAGCGCAAATAAAGTTATTGCTTCTTGTTGAGAATTTGTTTGCTGTGTCACTGTGGCCTAGGGCTTCATTTTATGCCTTAATTATACTGCTCTTTCATTTCTTGCTGTGATTAGCTTCTTTGTGTGTAGGTGCTGGTTATCATAGGCATGCACCTAATTTCATTTTCCTTATGGATGGTTTGATTATACAAGCTTTTTCAACCTCTTCTATGGACTGTGAGCTAGGTTCCTGTGTGCTTGTAGAAGTAAAACAGGGATATGCTAGAGTAGGACATAACAGCCTCCATTTGTAATTTGTGATTAAAAGGTTTCTTTGCTTGCCAGAAAACATTTGGCTCAATGCTGCATTTGATGTGGTGTCAAATTATGAAATTGTTCTGACACTTCATGGCTTTACTCCAAAACCGAACAGATGTAGACAGGTGCAATCTTGGCTGCAGACAGGAGATGTGCACCCTGTTCTGTTTATGGTACAGTCAAGAGTGTGCAGAACTATGCTGATGAAGAATTGTTCCATGTATGTGCAGTGGCCTTCTAACTCAACCACAGGGGATACACAAAACAGTGTGTTTCTTCGTGTCAGCCCCAAGCCTGGATAAATGGGGAGGGTTATGTCAGGAAGGGCATCTGGTGTAAAATTTTGCCAAATCAATATGCGGACAACAATACAAATTTCCAGTGCTGTTAGCCAACAGGGTGCTGGCGGAAATTGGGCAACTGTTGGCCAAAGAAGAAGAAGGAGAAGAAGAGGGGGGAGATGTGTCCGGAGGCAGAAGGAAAGTAAAGAGAGTGGAACTGAGGGTAGGAACTTTGAATGTTGGCAGTATGACTGGTAAGGGGAGAGAGTTAGCAGATATGATGGAGAGAAGGAAGGTTGATATATTGTGCGTGCAAGAGACTAAATGGAAGGGGAGTAAGGCCAGGTGGATTGGAGGTGGATTCAAATTGTTCTATACTGGTGTGGATGGGAGGAGAAATGGGGTAGGAGTTATTCTGAAGGAACAGTATGTCCTGAGTGTTTTGGAGGTGAAAAGAGTGTCAGGCAGAGTAATGATTATGAAGCTGGAAATTGGAGGTGTGATGATGAATGTTGTTAGTGCATATGCACCACAAGTTGGGTGTGCAATGGGTGAGAAAGAAGATTTTTGGAGTGAGTTGGATGAAGTGATGAACAGTGTACCCAAGGGACAGAAAGTGGTGATTGGAGCGGATTGGGCATGTTGGTGAAGGGAACAGTGGAGACGAGAAGGTGATGGGTAGGTATGGTGTCAAGGAGAGGAATGAAGAAGGTCAGAGGATAGTGGATTTTGCCAAAAGGATGGACATGGCTGTGGTGAATATATATTTTAAGAAGCGGGAGGAACATAGGGTTACGTACAAGAGTGGAGAAAGATGCACACAGGTAGATTACATCCTATGCAGAAGAGTTGGTCTGATGGAGATTGAAGACTGCAAAGTGGTGGCAGGGGAAAGTGTAGTTAAGCAGCATAGGACGGTGGTCTGTAGGATGACATTGGAGATCAAGAAGAGGAAGAGAGTGAGGGCAGAGCCAAGGATCAAATGGTGGAAGTTGAAAAAGGAAGACTTCAAGGTTGAGTTTAGGGAGGAGGTGAGACAGGCACTGGGTGGCAGTGAAGAGTTACCAGACAGCTGGGAAACTACAGCAGATGTAGTAAGGTTGACAGCAAGAAGAGTGCTTGGCGTGACATCTGGACAGAGGAAGGAGGAAAAGGAAATCTGGTGGTGGAATGAGAAAATACAGGAGAGTATACAAAAGAAGAGGATGGCAAAGAAGAAGTGGGATAGTCAGAGAGATGCAGAAAGTAGACAAGAGAACAAGGAGATAAGGCGCAAGGTGAAGAGAGAGGTGACGAAGGCTAAAAAAGAGGCATATGATGAGTTGTATGAGAGGTTGGAAACTAAGGAGGGAGAGAAGGACCTATACCGATTGGCTAGTCAGAGGGGCCGAGCTGGGAGAGATGTGCAGCAGGTTAGGATGATAAAGGATACAGATGGAAACGTACTCGCAAGCGAGGACAGTGTGTTGAGCAGATGGAAAGAGTACTTTGAGAGGCTGATGAATAAAGAATACAAGAGAGAGAAGAGGTTGGATGATGTGGAGATAGTGAATCAGTAAGTGCAACGGATTAGCAAGCAGGAAGTAAGGACAGCTATGAAAAGGATGAAAAATGGAAAGGCCGTTGGTCCAGATGAGATACCTATGGACGCATGAAGGTGTCTAGGAGAGATGGCAGTGGAGTTTTTAACCAGATTGTTTAATGGAATCTTGGAAAGTGAGAGGATGCCTGAGGAGTGGAGAAAAAGTGTACTGGTGCCGATATTTAAGAATAAGGGGGATGTGCAGGACTGCAGTAACTACAAGGGAATAAAATTGATGAGCCACAGCATGAAGTTATGGGAAAGAGTAGCAGAAGCTAGGTTAAGAAGTGAGGTGATGATTAGTGAGCAGCAGTATGGTTTCATGCCAAGAAAGAGCACCACAGATGCAATGTTTGCTCTGAGGATGTTGATGGAGAAGTTTAGAGAAGGCCAGAAGGAGTTGCATTGCAACTTTGTGGACCTGGAGAAAGCATATGACAGGGTGCCTCGAGAGGAGCTGTGGTATTGTATGAGGAAGTTGGGAGTGGCAGAGAAGTACATAAGAGTTGTACAGGATATGTACAAGGGAAGTGCGACAGTGGTGAGGTCTGCAGTAGGAGTGATGGATGCATTCAAGTTGGAGGTGGGATTACATCAGGGATCGGCTCTGAGCCCTTTCTTATTTGCAATGGTGATGGACAGGTTAACAGATGAGATTAGACAGGAGTCCCCGTGGACTATGATGTTTGCTGATGACATTGTAATCTGTAGCGATAGTAGGGAGCAGGTTGAGGAGACCCTGGAGAGGTGGAGATATGCTCTAGAGAGGAGAGGAATGAAGGGCAGTAGGAACAAGACAGAATACATATGTGTAAATGCAGAGAGTAGAGTTGGCGAAGGTGGATGAGTTTAAATACTTGGGATCAACAGTACAGAGTAATGGGGATTGTGGAAGAGAGGTGAAGAAGAGAGTGTTGGCAGGGTGGAATGGGTGGAGAAGAGTGTCAGGAGTAATATGTGACAGACGGGTATCAGCAAGAGTGAAAGGGAAGGTCTACAGGACGGTAGTGAGACCAGCTATGTTATATGGGTTGGAGATGGTTGCACTGAAGAGAAAGCAGGAGACAGAGCTGGAGGTAGCAGAGTTAAAGATGCTAAGATTTGCATTGGGTGTGACGAGGATGGATAGGATTAGCAATGAGTACTTTAGAGGGTCAGAGAAGCAAGATTGCGTTGGTTTGGACATGTGCAGAGGAGAGATGCTGGGTATATTGGGAGAAGGATGCTAAGGATAGAGCTGCTAGGGAAGAGGAAAAGAGGAAGGCCTAAGTGAAGGTTTAAGGATGTGGTGAGAGAGGACATGCAGGTGATGGGTGTAACAGAACAAGATGCAGTGGACAGAAAGATATGGAAGAAGATGATCCGCTGTGGCAACTCCTAACGGGAGCAGTCGAAAGAAGAAGAAGATGTACAGTGGCCTTCTATTCAAACTGTCCCCAGGTACAGATGTGCACAGTACCATTGGGATACAAAAATCTGGAGGTATACCGTTACATATGCAAATGTCTATGCTACATGAATGCTGGGGAAATTCATCTCACACAGAGCATCATGGCTACATAGACTCACAGAGTACAAACTGGTCTTAAGTAAATCATCTTCAATATCTCAAGTGAAACGACTGGCCTTGAAAGTGAACCGGAGTGTGGTCATGGACAGCAGTTTTCACTCTAACCAATTTCACAATCAGTGAGTTATTTTATCTCTAATTGATCTTATTTAGTTACCAAGCCTCTCTTTATCTGCATTCAGAAAAGCACGTCAATGTGGTTTTTCCATTTAGAGAATAAGATATTTACAGATATTTGTATATTTTGCACAGCTTTAAGCTTAGCTTTCTACTGTTGCTTAATTGTTAATTTGTATTTTTTCTATGTGGTTTGGTCTTTTAATTGTATCCTAATAATGAAAATCTAGTGATACTCCGACTGATTGGCTGCCAATCTAAATTGGACGAATGTCACTACAAAAGACTTAATAGGTGATTGGTAAATTGGCTGATCACAAAAAACTTTTTTTTTTTTCAAAATATGCTTTTCTGAGGTTTACGGTAATTTAGTTGTAGTGCTCCTTTATGCAAGGTACTATGGTAGTTGAGTGAGCACACGTGAATCTATTTTTTTTTTTGCAACGACCTTCCTGTAAACAGACAACAGCAAGGCTGACATTACCAGAGGGAGAGAAGTTTGGAATTTTATTTATTATGTTAAAGAAGGTGGATTAATAAACTGTGAAAAAGTAATTGGAGGAGTCATCCTGTGCAATTATAAAAATGGCAAGAAAGCTACTTTACTTTTTTATTTTGTTCTGAGTTCTTGTTTGTCTGAGTTTGGATGGTGAGCAAGCTTGTGTTCAGAACAGCAGCTCACATTTTATATAAAAAAATGAGGAAGAATTTGAAATTGCTGCTTAGTAAACAATAGGCTAGTTAGTTTATAAGTAAAATTTGTCAATTTTACTTGTAAACTTTTTAGGCATGTTAGACTTGTATCTTCTTGATAAACATCTTATGAGCCTGTGATAGATATTCAACTTTTTAAAGAGTTTTTTTGCTATGTTTTTTTCTTGTGTGTGTCATACTGTATAGATTTTGGCAAGAAACAAGTACTTCATAATTAAAATGGTAATCCATATTTATAACTACACATCAAGAATTAGGAATGTCTTGCTGCTATAGTGTTAAAAACACACCAATATAAATATAGTAAATGTATATTTTAACAGCAAAAAAAGCAGTTGTGCAATTAATGATTAAAAATAACTAAAACATATAAGTACATGAATATTTACATTTAGATTTAGATAAAACTTTACTTGTTCCCAGTGTGAAAATAATGCAACACAGACATCATAAAGATTTGGGGCAGCCACCCGTATATTGTTTTCCTGGCTGCAAAAGTTAAGTTTATGAAGCACGATGTGTATAGAACAGAGTCCAAAACAGAACTGATCATTACAGACAAAGATGGAGGCTTTAAAGGCCCGTAAGGGAAGTGACGTCATCAAAAGGGCCGGAATCGGAAGTGATGTCTTCTGGTCCGGAAGTGACGTCAGCAAAGGGGCCGGCACCGGAAGTGGTGTCTTCTGAGGTGCCGGAACTTTGCATGATTTCCTGAGAAAGGTCTGTAGGGAACTGAGAAAGACAGTCATCGCACTCCACCGCTCCCTGGTCAGATGTTTTATTACAATTACTCAGGCCCTTTAACTGCCTCCTACTCGCACGTGTGTTACACCAGGAAGAAATGTAGCTTTTTACAGAAGCTCTTTAAATATATAAAATATACAATACACACACACACACACACACACACTATATTCTGAAGAAACAACAGAATATCCAAAAAGGAAGACAATTAAAAAGTAAGAAAAACTGTTGACGTGGCTGTCACAGTGAAAGTAAGGCATTATGAAGGCGTATTGCTGCTGGTATAAAGGAACCCCAGGAGCTTTTATTGACACACATCCTCTCTCCTCTTGTTGCGCTGCAGTTCAGCCGAAGGCCCTCCCTCTCAAAGACATCACCACTGGTCCACCTATTGCTGATGTCACTTCCGGCAAACCCTGATGACATCATTTTCGGTACCCAGAATCCACCTTCCCGTCACATCAGTTTATGTTTCTGCCGCCTCTTCCTCCTATCCAAAATATTTATAGAGCAGACTCAAACTGTTAGTCAGTTCAGTTGTGAACTCTGATTCTGTAAGGACATGTTTCTTTTCTTTTGCTGATTTTTCAGTATACGGGTTGGCCATTCCCAAACCTTTTTCTGTCTACTGCCTAATTTTTTATCACTTTCTCTCTCTTTCTCTTTCTCATATATATATATATATATAATTTTTTTAAATGAAGCCTTATTTCAGGTAAGTACATTACGTTAGAAATGAAGAGCTGGTAATTATGAGAAGCATTTTATTTTCATTTATACCATATGTATTATGGATAAATATTTTCTGTACATATATTATTAGTTAAACAACGTATGTCTTTTAAGGAAAATGATTTATTTTAGTATTTTTATGGTCACTGAACAATAAGGCTGCAGAATTTAAATTTGACAATAAAAATGAACAGGTAATACCTGTGGTCTATGGTTTAATTACAAAAATACCAAAGTTAACACTTTAAAATAGAACATAACGTTTCTGTGTGTTTGGTTTTACAGGAGCTTAGTATAAAGAGTTTTTCAAAGGGTTAAAGAAGAAATTAATTGGTTTTTGAATCAATTGAGTAGCATAAAATCAGTGATTGGTATCGGCTCTAAGAAAACCTGATTGGAGCAGCAATACAATTAATAACTAGCAGAGAAGACACAACCCTGAATACTGAAAGGCTGCAACTATTTTAGCATCAGTACTACTAACATGTGAATTAGTAAATGATGGATTAAAAAACAAAAACACCTGGAAAAGCAAAATGAAAATCATGATGATGATGAAAAACTTAAAAACTTACTTCACAAAAGTACTAAATTATCCCCATTTAATATAGATACATTCTTTGTATATTTTTATAAAAATGTACCAAACGTATTTTCTACATTAATAAATAGCAGCTTGTTTGATTACATGACGTGTTCAATTTAAAATGGTCACTTGGAACCAAAACTGAATGCCACGTGGGGCCCTCAAGATGCAATCTGAAAAACATTGCCATAGAAATAGTCATTTATAAGGTCTGAGAACAAACAATTTGCCTGATGATAGCCATTAAGTATAAATAAAAATTAAATCATATCAAAATTTTATTTATAAAGCACATTTAAACATAACAAATGTTGACCAAAGTACTGTACATAAACTCAGAACAAAAAACAACTTCAGAATAAAACAATAAATATAACATATTAAACACCTTAACCGTAACACAAACCTGAATACAATAAAAATAAATCACTACTACCTTTAAGCATCAGCATGATGAGAAAAGAAGATTTTAGTTGAAATTTATAATTGTCAATAGAGTTGGAAGACTTAATGTAGAAGCGAAGAGTATGTCATAAAATAGGACCACCTGAAGCTTCGACCAAGACCACGGTATAGAAAGAAGTTTTTGATCAGATGATTTCAAAGGCTTAGAGGTAGAGTTGGGGTGAGCGAGGTATAGTGTAGTGCCAAACCATGAAGTGCTTTAAATACAAATAATAACACTTTAAATTGTATTTTCTATTTAACTGACAGCCAATGAAGAGAGGGCAGCACTGAAGAAATGTGTTTTGCTTTCATTGTACCAATCCAAAGCCGAGCAGCTGTGTTTTGGATCAGTAAATGGGATAGAGAAGACTGACTAATGGCTAAAAGGTAGTAATAGTAGTCAAGATGAGAAGAAAAAAATGCATGAATAACTATCTATAAGTCTTTAAAGGAAAGCAGAGATTTCAGTTTGGCAATCCTCATAAGCAAACTGCCTTTTACCTCACTGGATCAAAGATGACACTAAGATGTCTGACATGAGAGTGACATTTTGCTGACATAGATATTACCTTTTTATTTGTTGCCCTGAGAGAGTTTGGGGAACCAAATATAATAATTTCAGTTTTTACTTTCATTTAGGTGAATGAGGTTTTTGGACAGCCAATGCTTAACAGCCCCTAAATAAATAAATACGCCATTTAGCCATTCATCAGGTTTTAGTGGCAGATACACTGTGTCATATTCATAAAATTGGTTATGAATGTTATATGGTTAAAAATGTTATATTTTTGAAAAAAGAATGCTAAAGAAATTTAATTCAAAGAGGACAAAACAAAGCCCAAAATAGCACCTGAAGAACCCCACAGGTGATTGGTGCCAAAGAAGAAGAAAAACCACCAATCTACCCTGAAAATGTTCTCTCTCTTTGGTAGAAACTAAAAAAGTCTAAGGCAGTACCATGAATAATAACCACAATTCATACGAGGATTGAGTGATCAATAGTACCATTTAAGTCAAAACAGCAGAACTGACAACCAATAACAAGTCATTGGACACCTTCAAGAGAGCTGAGAAAATTATCAGTGATGCTAGCCATCCCAACAATGTGTGCTGTGGTCAGGAAAATGGTACCGCTGCCTGAAGATCACTGAGAAGGAGCTTTTATCCACAGTCTAACCCAGTCTTGAGTGACAAAAGTGTCCAGAACTACAGAGTGCCCTATTGTTAATTCTCTCAGATTAAGTTATTTAATTTATTAAGTTATTGATTTTCTCACATAGTTTATAAGTGTACTATAATGCATACTATCGCATTCTTTTGACAAGATTTTTATTGATCTTTATAAAGTCATGTATTATTGTTATTGTCCTTTTATAGTTCTCTTAAATGCACAGCCTTGAGTTACCAACTAAGCATTTCACTACATATGGTACTGCATGCATAATTTTTATGTGAGAAATAAAATTTGATTGGTTTTGATTTGGTTCAGTGCGCTGAAACCTGACTGATAAGAGTCAAAAATATCATATTAGATTACGAACAAAGAAAGCTGTGAAAAAATAACGTTTTCCAATACTTTACATAAAAGTGGCAATTTAGATTTTTTTTGTAGTTGAAAAAAGCAGAAGCAGTACCATTTACTGAGCAGCGATTGAGTATGGAGGGAATGCTAGGCACTACCGTTTGTATTCCATCCATCAGAAATCATGAGGGAATAAAGTTCACTGAGCTGGTGGTCAGTTTCATATGTAATATTACATCAATTAGACAGAGAATAAGCACAGACTGAAAGTGGTTCAAGACATTGGAACATGCAGTTTTGTTCCGACGGGTCATGAGTAGAAGGCAAAATGTCAGTCCTTATTGTATATCGTAAAAAATATTTGAATTTTTTTAACTAAAATATTGAAAATAATTTTGCCAGACTCCCTTAAAGAGAGGAAGTGGTTGTGCCAGTGGAAGAATTTATATCTAGTGTCACACACGTGTGAATGGGAGGCAGCTAATGGGCCTGAATAGTTATAATACCATGCCAGACCAGGGAGTGGTGAGGTGCACTGACTTTCTCTCTCAATCTTCTGCAGACCATTCATGGGAAATCCCACCAGGCCCAGGCACACATGATGACGTCACTTCCGGTTCCAGCGCCCATGATAACGTTACTTTCCGGTTCCAGCACCCATGATGACATCACTTCCAGTCCAGCTACCCATGATAACGTCAATTCTGGTTTCAGCGCCCATGATGACATCACTTTCCGGTTATGGCACCAATGATGATGTCACTTCTGGTCCCGGTGCCCATAATGTTGTCACTTCCGATCTCAACCTTTAAAGCTGCCATTTTTACACCTATGAGACAGTTCTGTTTTGGACTTTAAGCTGAAAAAAACTCAATCAAATTTACCCATTTGCAGCCAGGGCATATTATACCCAGACCTTTGATGTCTCCTGTTCATTCTTATTACATTAGCCAAAGAAGCTTTGCCTGTAGAGTCAATAGCCTTAAGGTGTTAGATACAATATGACTTTATTTTGTTCATCCATATGTTTTGTTTCAATGTAAATGTTTATGTGTTGTCTTTTTGGGTCTTATAAAGCCTGAGAAGTATAATGGTTCAAATGTGTTAATGGTGTAATTGCTTTTAAGCCTTGGGGAAGACTACAATTTAAGATATGCTATTTGCTGCACAAGGTCTTTTTCCCTCAGTTTTCACTAAAGTCCACTGGCAGACAAGCTGCATGTATCCATGGACATATTTAATCAGCTAGACTTACCAGAGGTTTGAATTGATTGAGCATGTCATGTTGAGGGAGAGTCGAACATCCCATACTCTGAGGAAATGAAAGTCTTTAATATAACAGCATTTGCAGCAAAGATTCAAACAACATCTGGAAGTTTGATACTTTAAAGAACCAATCTGTATGGATAGTAGGAAACAGTGGTCTTAATTTACATGTTTTAGTTGACTGGAGCCAAACGCACCAACTTTTAATGGTACGTAGTAGTCTACTAAATGCTTACAGACTGAAAGAAAAGTGTCTTTTGAGAAACAGTTTTACATATGAATTTAATTATAATACACTCTTAAAAATAAGGTGCCAGAGTGATTCTTCAGAGAGATGCCATAGGGGAACCGTTTTTAGTTCCCTAAAGACCCAGTCACATGAAGGTTTCAAAAAGAAGCTTTTCTTATTTCAGTTTATAACAGCCTCCATACAGCAAATAGCCATAAATAGATGGTAAAAGATTTGTGAAATGATAATGATTTTAAAAAGACTATTGCTGCATATGTTCAATAACACAGGCCAAATCCAGGTTGTCTTAATCTGTTAGTTCTGTTAACATGGTACTAGGTAACCTACTATACATTTAAGATTTCAGGCTTTTTCTAAATACTGCATTAGGAAGTTTTTCAAAGCACAAATGACTTATTTAATATGCAAAGAACGTTCCCCAGAATGAAATGGTGTTCTTGGTCAGGCAGTAGTTCTTTGAGGGACCACACAATCCAAAAAAGAATCACATTGTGCCATTACAAAAACATTTTTAAGAGTGATTGGTTAATGTTATATGTGTGTTGATACAGAAACAATGCAAAATACAAATGATTGATTTAAACTAACTTCCATTTCATTGTGTTTGCTTGTGAACATGAGGGGTGTGATGCAGAAGAGCATTGTCAGTGGAGCCCCAGATGTAAGACCATTGGCCATAGTTTAGTTGGTGATGTGAGGATTCTTGTTACAAGATTTATACCAAAGACATGGCCACTTTGCTTTGAAAATGTTCCAGTCTAATTGCAAACTACCATAATAACAATACAATTTAAAGACTTGTTCTGAAAAGAGCATAATATCATGTTCATTTTCTCTGAAGAAAGTTAGAGCTTTTATCCTCCCACATAAATTATACATTATATAGTAGTAAGCTACAGTTAATTTTTTGAACATTTCTATATTATTACTGTCATTTTTTTTGCATTTGAACAAGTGAACTAATTTCGTTTTAATCCTTATGATATTGTGATTACAGTTTCTTGACTCTGAAGTATGAAATGGATACAACATACTGTGCCAGTTATTGTTCAATCAAGCCTTAACAGTCCACCCACATATGTAAAAAAAAGATGTCTAATAGGATTAATGTACCTAGATTAAGTAAGACATTTGCCTTTATGGGTTTATTTACAAAGTAAATTCACCTAATGTCTCTGATGAATTATAAAGTTCTAACACTATGAATACTGTAGTTGTGGCGAATCGAAATAAAGAAAAGCATTCTTTCATATGATGATGCTTGGGACCGAGTAGAGCATTGTGTAGAGCCTATTTTTGAATTTAATCTAATGTATTAAATAATCCTACTTCTACGATAAGGCTGATGTCTGCTTACAGTCTCATTCAAGTTTCCCTCCAGATTTTTAGGCACTTTTAAACCTTTAATAACCACTGCATGATCTAATTTAGCTCTGATTGGTCTTTTATTTCACCAAGTTCTATTTTTACAACCACTATTCCTTTTGACAGTCATGTGGTAACAGACAACACAATTCCCACATCCCTAGCCACCATTCTCAGCTCCTGAGGAAATCCCGGACCAAATATAATCTATCTAGTACATCTTGGGTCTGCTTAGGGGTCTTCCTTGCTAAAAGTGGAAATAACTGTCTTTCCTCATTTGATTCTACACAAGGCCCTGCTGGATTGTCCAAAGGCCTCATGTATAATGCCGTGCTCAGAATTCGCACTATTACATGTTGTAAGCACAAAACCCGAAAGTGCTTACACACAGAAAAATCCAGATGCAGGAATCTGTGCGTACTCCAACTTCCAGGTTCTTCCGCTACATAAATCCAGGTCAGTGTGAAAACTAACGCTCGTGCATGCGCCTTCTGCCTCGCCCCAACTCCTCCCAGAATTACACCTCTTTGAATATACAAATCAATATACTGATGTGTTCAAAGCTAGTAGAGGGTACCTTGAGAAATTTAAGAGAAGAAGTGGCATACATAGTGTGGTTAAGCATGGGGAGGCTGCAAGTTTGAACCTCCTGAGAAATACACTGTATGGACACAAGTATTGGGACATCTGGCCATTACACCAACAGGGGCTTTGATGACATTGCATTCAAATACATAGATTTAATATGGAGTTGATCCCCCCTTTGCAGCTATAACAGCTTCTTGGAAGGCTTTCCACAAGATTTTGGAGTATTTCTGTGGGAATTAGTGCCCATTCATTCTTTAGAATATTTATGAGGTTGGGTACTGATGTTGGACAAGAAAGCCTGACTTGCAATCTCCATTCCAGTTTGTCCCAAAGGAGTTCAGTGGGGTTGAGGTCAGGGCTCTGGGCAGGCCAGTAAAGCTCTTCCACACTGAAATCCTCCAACCATGTCTTTATGGACTTTGTGCACTAGGGCACAGTCATGCTGGAATAGAAAAGGGCCTTCCCCAAACTGTCTCCACAAAGTTGGAAGCACGGTGTTGTCCAAAATGTTTTGGTATACTGAAGCATTAAGATTGCATTTCACTGGAAGTGAAGGACCTAGACCAAACCCTAAAAAAACAGCCCCATATCATTATTCCTCCTCCACCAAACTTCACAGATGGTACAGTGCAGTCAGGCAAGTAACATTCTCCTGGCATCCGCCAAACCCAAACTCGCCCATCTGACTGCCAAATAGAGAAGCGTGATTTGTCACTCCATAGAACACGTTTCCACTGCTCCACAGTCGAGTAGCGCTAGGTAAGCTTTACAACACTCCATCCGATGCTTGGCATTGGACTTAATGATGTGAGGTTTGCATGCAGCTGCTCGGACATGGAAACCCATTGCATGAAGCCCCTGCCGAACAGTTTTTGTGCTTACATTAATGCCAGTGGAAGCTATGAAACTCTTCAGCTATGGAATCCTCAGAGCACTGGAGACTTTTTCACACTACACACCATAGTAGTCACTGACCCCACTCTGTGACTTTATGTGGTCTTTCTCTTCATGGACGAGTTGCTGTTGATCATAAACACTTCCACTGTGGAATTTCCAACAGGGATGAAATTTCATGAACTGTCTAATTGCAAGGGTGGTATCTTATCACAGTGCCATGCTTGAAGTAACCGAGCTCTTCAGAACAACCCATTTTGTTTCACAAATGTTTGTAAATGGAGACTGGATGGCTAGGTGCTCGATTTTTATACATCTGTGGCAATGGGTCTGATTGAAACACCTGAATTCAATAATTAAGGGGTGTGTCCCAGTGCTTTTGTCCATATAGTGTATGTGCAAGAATTTAGTGACAATGTAAAGGCTGAGGGTTTTCTTCCCCAACAAGTGTTTGACTGTGATGAAACTATTTTAGAAAAAATGACCAAGGAGGGCCTACATCACTCAGGAGGAAAAAACATTGCCAGTACAAAGCAAAAGAAGGACAGGCTGACTCATTTGCTATGTGGAAATGCAAGTGGGGACTTCAAGGTCAATCCATTGCTTGTGTACCACTCTGATAACCCGAGGGTGTTTAAGAAAAATAAAGTAACGAAAAGTAAATTGTCTGTTATGTAGACGGCTAACAGTAAGGCTTGGGTAACCAGGCAATTTTTTTATTGAGTGGATCCATGACGTCTTTGCCCCAAGTGTGAGAAAATACCTTCAAGAAAAAAAAATTGCCAATAAAATGCTTTCTTGTGACCGACAATGCTCCTGCTCAGCCTCCAGGCTCGGAGGACAAGTTGGAGGAGGAGTTTGATTTTGTCACTGTAAAGTTTCTTGGGCCTAACACAACTCCTTTAATCCAGCCCATGGACCAGCAGGTCATTGCAAACTTTAGGAAACTCTACACCAAAGCACCGTTTCAAAGGTGTTTTGAAGTGACCTCAGACACAGAATTAACACTCAGAGAGTTCTGGAAAATTTACTTCGACATCGTCCATTGCTTAAGTATCATTGACAAAGCTTGGGGGCAAGTGACTTACAGGACCAAGAACTCAGCCTGGTAGAAGGTGCGGCCAGACTGTGTAGCAGACTCAAACATTGAGGACTTAGAGGCTGAGTCTGTTACTGCTCTTAATGATATTGTGTCTCTGGGCAATAGCATGGGCTTGACATCAGTTGACAATTCTGATGTGGAGGAATGAGCTCACCACGGAAGAATTGGAACACCTTCAAAAGGAGCAGCAAAAGGCAGTAGTGGGGAAAATGTCTTCAGAGACAAAGGAAGGAAGAGGGGATGGTTCGAGTTCTTTGATCAACGAAATGTGTGCAAAATGGGGTGAAGTGCAAAGTTTTGTGGAAAAATTTCACCATGACAAAGCTGTAGCAAAGCACGTCATAAACCACGGGTGCCCACACTTTTTTGGCTTGTGAGCTATTTTTAAAATGACTAGGTCAAAATGATCTACCTACATTAAAAATGCTATATATATATATATATAGTAACAATGATGACCACAAGACATTGTGAAGGTATGGGGCAGCCACCCGCATAATTGTTCCCGGCTGCAAAACTTATTAATAATTTGGACTCAGTCCAAAACAGAACTGCCTCAGTATTAACAAGATGGTGGCTTTAAAGGCCATTAAAGGAAGTGATGTCATCAGGACCGGAACCGAAAGTGACGTCATTGGCTGCCCCAGAGCCGGCTGGGATTTCCCTAGAATGGTCTGTAAGAGATCGAGAGAGAGAATTAGTGCATTTCGCCACCCCCAGGTCCGGCATGGAATTGCATGTATTCGAGCCCTTTAGTTGCCTCCTAAACACACGTGTGTGACTATATATATATTTTGAGTATCAGAGGTGGGTAGTAATGAGTTACATTTACTCCGTTACATTTACTTGAGTAACTTTTAAAAAAAAATGTACTTCTAAGAGTAGTTTTACTGCACCATACTTTTTACTTTTACTTGAGTACATTTGTGAAGAAGAAACACTACTCTTACTCTGTTACATTGGGCAACACTCGACTCGTTACTTTTTTTTACATTAGATAAAGTATGACAGACAATTTTCAATCTGCTCTGTAGCGTATACTGTCAAATTGCGCACACGCCTTCCATTGCGTCTCAACTGCGATTTTAGTTCCCTCTCCTTTCTCTTTCTCAGATCGCTTTTAGGAAGGAAGTCAGTTTCATAGTTTTTATGAACAGTTTAAAAGTGCCTTTCAACATTTACTTTTTTTGGAATAACAATGATAGATTGACAGATCAGACAAACGCACTTTGATTGTGACATTGTGAGAGAAAAAAATCCTCTTCCAATTCCACATCCAGCCCATAAACAACAATTTTTTTTTTTTAAATCCCTTCTTTAGTCGATACAAATTGGAAGGCTAACTAGATCACTTAGATAGCCGGAGTTTTGCAGTAGCTCGCGCATTTAATCATGCATGCGGGATGACCAGTGTGTTAGCAGAAAAGAGATCTCAGACTGGCTGCCCTGTATGTCAATCAAGTGGCAAATGCCATAGGAAGGATATATGATAGACTAACATTTAAAAAAAATTCTTTTTGAATGCAATGCGATCTACCTGCACTCCCTTTCCAATCTACCGGTCGATTGCAATCGACGCATTAGGCACCCCTGTCATAAACCTTTTCAATGACAATGCCATGTCTCATTTCAGAAACATATTAAAACGTAAATCTCATTGGACAGGTTTTTAGTGAGAAAGTGGGCCAGTGAGTCGCAAGCAGAGTTGAATGGTGCCAAGAGAATGAAAAGAGATAGAGAAAAAAAGCCCAGAACCACAGTTACCTGATGTTTTTATGGAAGGGGACTCTCCTTCCAAACAGTAACATCTCTCCCTTCCCCTGCATCACCGCCTTCCACTTAACACCATCAACTCTCCTCCATACATGTTAGGTGGGTTTTGGGTGGGCACCAATGGGGGGGGGGTTGGTTTTGTTTGTTTGATTTTTCTTCAAAATTTGATAACAAAAATGTTATTCCCTTTTTTTGTTTTCTTATTACTTCTACGTACAGTCATTTTTTGTCTATATTTTATCTATTTGTGGAGTTTAATTTTTAATGTAAGATTTTATGCATGAAGTATTGTTATGAAGGTTTAAATAAGCAACCATCTGGGGTTCGGGAATGGATTAATCCACTTTACATTAATTCTTATGGGGAAAATGGTTTCAGTTTTCAAACAAAAAAGGCTGTTTCTGAACAGCCTTTAGGAATGAATTATAATCAATTACCAAGGTTCCACTGTACTTTGGATCTCTCTAAGTCTGTGACATAATGTGTTGTATAAAGATATATGTGTGCTGGTTATCAGGGAGAAAAACCAATAAATGAATGTCTTTTGCATCCCCTGTTGCTGTCAGTATTATTGAATATAGATGTTAATGGTATCATCCTCTGTTTAAATGTTATGGCACCCAGGACATAAGGGTTATATAACAGCTGACCCCCATGAAACAAGGGATTTTCCTTAAAAAGAAGCAAACTGGTTTTGAAATGAATTAGCTGTCAGAGAGTAATTCTTTTGATAGAATATATCATGAAGAATTATTTTCACAGAATATTTTGGAGGTTAATTGGACAGCATGTAGCTGGCGAATGAGCCCCCAGCAGGATGTCATGTGAAATTTGTTTGCCAATCAGTGTAGTTTTTTTGTGTGTTGCTCTATACTTTTTTAAAGGTCATGACATTTTGCAATACTATGATTGTCAATATACAAGAACAGATATCACTTCAATGAGGAGAACAGGTCATTTTAACAGAACAAAATGTCACTTTTGCCATTTGCAATATTTCACTATTGCGAATTGCTGTTTTAAATAAGCAAAGATCGAATAAATGGTTGACAGGTTACTCTTCAGGTGTGTTTGTATGTTTTTTCACAAAAGAGGAAAATTATTGAACTATTCAATTTACTGTATAATCTTTACGGTATTTGGGTTTTTTTTTGGTCTATCTAGTAGTTCTGGCCTCTTAATTAAATTAAATGATTGAATCATATGTTTCTGTGTACCATATGTTGTGACGATGCAGGTTCTGCTCCAGTCTCGCATCTCCATTCTGGGAGCTCTTGAACCCAATACCGTTGGTAATGTCACCGGATGAGTTGGACAGTGAGACAGTGAGGAATATGTCCTTTTCCCCAATATAAATGCTTATTCTAAAATTTGATTAATTATCTTAAAATAGTTTTGAACAGATCCGTTTAGTGAGAATTATTTTTTTTTCAATTTCAAATAGAATAGAACATCAGTTACCCACAGACGTATAACATGTAGGCTGGGATTCTTCCAGTTGAACAAGATAAGTCTGCGTGCTAGTAGTGTGGTATAAGCAATCACAATTAATTTGTCCTTTTCCACTTTAAGCCCAACCAGGAGTATAGAATGTATTTTTAATCCATGTAGTAATAAAATGAATTGTATTTGTCATTCCAACCAACAGATGGTGGATAAGAAATATTTGTACGGATATAATACATTTCTACAATTTTCATGATGTGCCATCTGTTGGAATGACAAATGCTGTGCTTAAGTCTCTGTTATATATCATTTGGTATGGAATTCATAAAAGCAGTGTTAACGTTTTTGATGTGCCATCTGTTTGTATGACAGAGACATAGCAGAAACACAGACTTATCCTTTTACTAAGGTGGATAATTCAAGCTGAGTTGATATGTTTTAGAAATGTTTGAACATTCCGTAATGGTTAATCAAATTGTAAAAGGCATTTGCCTTTTTTTTTCAAATCTTCAGGTCACATTACAACAGGTTATATATTTTTTCTTTATTATGATTCCAAGAATTCCACCCATCATTAGATTTTCTTTTGCTACTTTTATATAATACAATGTCACATTCCCTTAGTTTGCCTCCACCTTATGTGATGTAGTAGGAAATGACAAGAGTGTTTAAACTCCACACAGACAGAGACCAGCCTCTGGATTTGAATCCAGGACGCCAGATCTGTGAAGTATCAATACTAATCACCGCTCAAATGTACTACTTCCTAAAATTAAGAAGAAAATTTTGGATATTTTTAAAATTATGATTTAAATATATATACTGTAACAAAAGAGTTATAATCAAGGAATCAGACACACAATGCAATGCAAGTCACATTACAATATATGAAACCCATTTTTATCAAAAACGTGGCGAATGCAATATTTCAAAGAGAGGGTTAAAATACAAGTCAAAAATAAAAATATTTTCTGTCAGGTGATTAAATCAAACTGTCCTGTGCTCTCTGACACTTTCCTTATTAGTTTT
This sequence comes from Polypterus bichir lapradei, assembly GCA_026402145.1. Lineage (NCBI taxonomy): Eukaryota > Metazoa > Chordata > Cladistia > Polypteriformes > Polypteridae > Polypterus > Polypterus bichir. Next base: position 30,799,021 of record JANRMT010062821.1, on the reverse strand, counting down.
CCAATTACCGTGCTCAATTGCTTAGAATTTCAGCACTTCTTCTACTATAGAAAGTGCACATACTGTTCAAAGCTATCCATAAAAGATTTGTTGGAACATTTGTAATAGGTTTAAAAGTGCATTCAGTCTTTTGGTATATTGAGTAAGCTTTTTACCCAACACACATTATTTCGTTCCATTATAATTGTTCAGCCGCTCCACTTTAGCTATATGCTTTTTACAAATTGTGGTTACATCTACTTCAAAGAGGAAGGCAAAATAACATTATTATTTTTTTTTTTTTGCTTGACAAATCTGATAATTACCTTTAAAGTAAAAATGGCTGTTAAAATCAAGCTGATGGTTTAATTTTCATGGCTGTACTAGTTAAAAATATACAAAAGGTCATCCATTCTATCTAATCTGTCTCCCCACATTGTTTATCTGTCTTCTCCTGACATGCCCATACCACTTGCACTTTCTTATCTGTATTTTCTTTGCGATTTCCCCAACTTTAACTGTACCTCTAATTCTCTCATTCCTGATCTTATCAAGCTTTGTTACTCCACACTCATCTCATCATCCTCATTTCTGCAGCTTCTACTTTCCTTTTATCTTATTACACTGCTCAGGTTTTGATTCAGACAACAATATTTTATACACTTTACCCTTCATTCTGGCCCTGATTCTTCACCAACATAACACTCCCAACACGTTTTTCCAACCTGATTGCATTCTCTGGTTTATTTCTAGATCCAGCTCTCCATCCTCTGTTACTGTTGATCCGAGATAGTTGAACTTTTCCACCCTTTCATTTATTTCTCTGTGGAGGTTAACTTCTCCAACTTGTTGTTGTCCCTAAAATCTTAGATATTCTTTTTCCTATGAAGCTTAAGGCCTCCATTCTCGATAACTCTTCTTCACTGTTCCAGCTACATTTTAGCAATATTCTTAGTGGTATTATATTGCACAATTTCACCTGCAAATAGCATGCACCATGGGGTCAAATCTACTATTCCCCTAGCAATAACAAAAGATATGGGCTTAATGATGATCCTTGATGTAACCCAACCTTAACCGCAAACCATCTGTTATTCCTACAATACTTATCACTTCCGTGTAGGCACCCTCCAATACTGCATATCCTTAACTACCATTATATATATATATATATATATATATATATATATATATATATATATAT
>JANRMT010062821.1:30698454-30792188 GCA_026402145.1 Polypterus bichir lapradei | reverse complement strand
AATTAGTTTTGCATTTTCATTAATCATTATACTTTTTCAACTTTGTTTCTCTTTCTTTGCCATACTAGTACTACTTTTTGTTTTACCTATTTTTCTTTCCTTAACATACTTTCTGTTAATGAAGTTCTCTCTGAGTAGCCAGTGCTTTTTTCACAATGGTTTCTCACTCCTTTTGTATTTTGTTAGCAAAATCATAGCAGCATTATTGCCCCCAGCTGCCTCTGCCATATTTCCAAAGTGGTCTACAGCTGGCCTTCCAATAAAGAGGACAGTTCAGCACCTGTCCTAATAGCCTGGGACTGGGTCCTTCTCTCTATTGGCCTGAAGGCTTTATACTGTTTTCCCAGACTCCTACAGCCTCACACTGTCTTCTAATATCTGGTCAGGTATCTGTAGCAACTGCTGGCTCACCTTGGCTTAACCTCCTTGCCATTAACCCAGAGCATGAGTTGGGTTTGGAAAACACAATGCCAAATGAAATCTGTAAAGCCAGGCTTAGAAAAATCTGAAAGTGAACCTTTGTTTGAATACAGCAATCGTGCTGATGATGTGAATTGGTCATCAGATGTTAACACAGACAGTGAAGCTGACACTGGTTCTGTAGATTCTGACTTGCCAAGTTTTAGTGATGTTCATGTTTGTTATTGGCTCCTTCCTACTGCTGACAATCCTGCACCCCCTCATTGCCCTTTTATGTGTTCACATTTTTTTTCCATGCACGATGTTAATCATTCATTTATTATTATATTTTTGTGAAAGAAAATGAGTAAATGATCACAAGTCTAAGATTAGAATTCAGTCACCATTAAGGAGAAACAGAGAAGACTGAGGTATTGTATGTGTTGAATTTTAACCAGACATGTACCAATAATTTATGGGAGTACAGTTTTTGTTTTTGCCCATTGTACTAATGCCCAAATCACCTTTCACTCTCTTACTCCTGCCCTGCCCAATACCACTTTTTCCTTCCCTTTTCTCCTTTCTATAGTCCAACACAGACATAGCATTACTGCTTGTAGGTTGTTTTTATAAGCCTTTTGCTAAAATAAGTAGCCATTACTATCACACTCTTCACTTAGGGCAGTTCTGACTTTTCTGAAACGTGAAGTGCTCATTAAGTAAGTGAGGGAGAAAAGCAACAAATGACGACTGCACATTATTCTTGAAAATGTAACCTAAACTCCAGAAGATGTGCATTTTAATTGCTTTACTGTGATTTAAAGCAGATCAGTGCATCATTGCATGTTGATGTCTTCCTTATAATCTTAATCTTAATTTCCAATAAAATTTGCTGATGACTCTCTTGATTGCAAAAAAAGTGTATGATACTTTGAATATGTTGAAGGGTTCATAAGACTTAATGATGTTTTTTAAATACGTGTCCTTCCACGTCGCATTCAGTAATTAATTTTAAGATATCAGTCATAGCAAATGCATTGTGGCACCTGTGGAACAAACTTAGTCAATAAAAAAAAAAAAAAATATATATATATATATATATATATATATATATATATATATATATCCATCCATTTCCCAACCCACTGAATCCAAACACAGGGTCACAGGGGTCTGCTGGAGCCAATCCTAGCCAACACAGGGCAGGAACCAATCCTGGGCAGGGTGCCAACCCCCCACAGGACACACACAAACACATCCACACACTAGGGCCAATTTAGAATCGCCAATCCACCAAACTTGCATGTCTTTGTGAGGAAACCCACGCAGACACAGGGAGAACATGCAAACTCAATGCAGGGAGGACCCGGGAAGCAAACCCGGGTCTCCTAACTGCGAGGCAGCAGCGCTACCACTGCGCCACTGTGCCAACTTATATATATAATCAACCCGATAAACCAGACAGGAGGAAGCTTGTTCATGCTTCTTTAATTTTTCTTCATGAAGAGGAAGCACCCCGTCACAGCAGCCTGTTAAGAGAATGTTCCCTGAGCAGAGGTGTCACAGAATGGTTCCAGAGCAAAGTTATAGTGCCATATCTATAAACAATAAAATTTACATAACAGTGCTGAATTAATACTTACACATCATCTGATATTTACTCTGATAGGTTAATTTGCTTAAACACCTAAATAAAAGTCTCGTTCCGCTACATTCTTTGTCCTTGTCAATATAACTTAAGTTCAGCTCTTACCCTTCTATGAAATTCCTGTATATACATGACAATTCTCAAGTCTTTATTGGGTACATGACATCAGCCAATGTCTTAAACCACTGCCTAGAACAATCCTGTCTCCTTATTTAACCATTCCAGCAGTCTCTTCATGCTATTTCAAGACAAATGCTATATGTTTCTTTTTTCACACACAACAAAATTTATTTATAGAGCATGTTTTCATACAAATGATGCAGCTCAAAGTGTCTTACAAGATGAAGAAAGAAAAAGAAAAATATAAAAATAAAATTAGGCAATGCTAAGTAACAAAGAATAAAGTAAGGTCTGATGACCAGGAGGACAGAAAAAAACAAAAAACACAAAAACACTCCAGAGGGCTGGAGAAAGAAAAACAAAATTTGCAGGGGATCTGAGGCCATGAGACCACCCAGACCCCACTGGACATTCTACCTAACATAAATGATCTAAACCAGTCCTCATGGTTTACAAGCTTCATGTGGAAGAATTAGATGATAATGGTCTTAGAAATCGCCTTAGTCAGTGGGTGGCTTGAATTGGTTTGAATCCTAACCGGTAGGTAGAACATTCTTTGTTAGTTGTGGTAATTATACTTCAGAGACACATGATATTCTATATGGTGTTCCACAAGGCTCTATCCTGGGTCCGCTGCTCTTTTCGATTTACATGCTTCCATTAGGTCAGATTATCTCGGGGCATAACATGAGCTACCACAGCTATGCTGATGACACGCAGCTGTATTTATCAATAGCACCTGATGACCCCGACTCTGTTGATTCACTTAAACAATGTCTTACTTGTGTTTCTGAATGGATGACTAGTAATTTTCTCAAACTAAATAAAGAGAAAACTGAAATTTTAGTGATTGGCAAAAATGGATATATTAGAGGTTATTAGAAATAAACTTGATGCATTAGGATTAAAAGTCAAGATAGAGGTAAAGAATTTAGGGGTAACTGTTGACTCAGACCTGAATTTTAAATCGCATATTAATCAGATCACTAGGACAGCATTTTTTCACTTAAGAAATATAGCAAAGGTTAGACCTCTTATATAATTAAAAGATGCTGAGAAATTAGTTCACACTTTTGTTTTCAGTTGATCAGATTACTGTAACGCACTCCTCTCAGGACTACCCAAAAAAGACATCAATCACTTGCAACTAGTGCAGAATGCAGCTGCTAGAATCCTAACTAGGAAAAGAAAATCCAAACACATTTCTCCAGTTTTGATGTCACTACATTGGTTACCTGTGTCATTTAGAACTGACTTTAAAATACTGCTTATGGTTTACAAAGCCTTAAATAATCTCGCTCCATCTTATATTTCGGAATATCTGACACCTTACATTCCAAATCGTAACCTTAGATCTTCAAATGAGTGTCTGCGTAGAATTCCAAGAGCTAAACTTAAAATAAATGGTGAGGTAGCCTTCTGCTGTTATGCACCTAAAATCTGGAATAGCCTGCCAATAGGAATTCACTAGGCTAATACAGTGGAGCACTTTAAAACACTGCTAAAAACACATTACTTTAACATGGCTTTCTCGTAACTTAATTTTAGTTTAATCCTGATGCTCTGTATATTCAATTAATTATCATTACTATTCATGGTTTGCCTAAAATCTGTACTAACCCCTACTCTCTCTTCTGTTCTTTTTCTGGTTTTCTGTGGTGGCGATCTGCGCCATCACCACCTAATCAAAGCACCGTGATGTCCCTACATTGATGGATTAAAGGCCAGAAGTCCATGTGACCGTCATCATCAAGTCCTTCCATGAGAACCCTCAATACAATGAGGACTGATCATTTATGTTAGGTAGAATGCCTAGAGGGGGCTGGCGGTCTCATGGCCTGGAACCCCTGCAGATTTTATTTTTTCTCCAGCCGTTTGGAGTTTTTTTTTTTTGTTTTTCTGTCCTCCCTGGCTATCAGACCTTACTTTTATTCTATGTTAATTAGTGTTCTCTTATTTTAATTCTTAATTGTCTTTTTTCTCTTTCTTCATCATGTAAAGCACTTTGAGCTACATTATTTGTATGAAAATGTGCTATACAAATAAATGTTGTTGTTGTTGCTGTTGTCGTGTGGACATCTGGCCTCCAATTCATCAATGTAGGGACTGCATGGTGCAATAACTATATTACCCCTAAATAATTACATTACCCCTTGATCGCCTTTATTTTCTTTGTGTGTGTTCTAATTTATGGAAAAAATCAACATAATATATTATTAGTAGTAGTTCATGTAATCAGTGACTTTAAACATGGCAGGCATTATAAGGCTGAACTAAAACTACCATGTAATCTGTTCATTTTAGCACATTATGTAACCACATACAGTACAACATATATGCTCTCTTTATTTTTTCATTTCAAAAGTGATGCACCTGTCAAAACATCAGGAAATGATTTGCCATATTCAGCCTCTCATGTCTCCACTCAAACTCCTTATTCTGTGCTATTCTTGTAGTGCCTCATCCGTCTGCCATGTTTTTCTGTTTTCATTCACTGCTGACTCATCTTTACTTTCTTTAGATTTGACTCAAGAGTTGCAGGGGGGCACTAACTGTTAGATGGGTACTATCAACCTTTTTGGTACAGAGCTGGCTTTAATTACTCCATATAGGCATCATACTTTTCAGCATATTGGGTTCTGAATCACAGCTTGTTTTTCCATGGGGTCAGAAAATGATAACTGTGGCTATACATATCTCCTGTGCAAACTGAAGACATCTCGTAGTTTAATTCATATGTTCCTAAAACTCAAAAGAAACTTCTCTTTATGCCTCCTTTACAATTACTAAACATCTGTTGTCCTACTTAGTGATACATTTAGAGATTATTAATTGTTTCGAAACATTATCACCATATCCCAGGCACAAAACAGAAACCACAGGATGAACACATTCACACTATGGCCAAAGCTGACCCATCAGGAGTCCTGAAAATTCTTACCAGTGCACCTGGGTTCTAAAACTCAGTCGGTTCAACTTTCATGAGGGCCCTCCTGACCCTAATGGATTTCTTGTTATTTTTGTATTTAGTTTAGTTATTTTGTATCTGAGATGCTATGGTCATGCAAGGATTCCTCTCCTGGCTCCTGTTTAAAGTGTTTTTTTTTTGTCTCCTTTTAACTATTTGTAATTGTTTTTGGTTATTTTTTACAATGTTGTTGTGTTTATTTATTTGTCTATGTGACCTGCAGTGGGTTCTCCAGCTCCCCAAACCTGACACAAGCAGATGCAGACACAAGTTCAGCAAGACACACAGGCGTTATTTTTCTGTGGGAAACTCTTCCAAGTAGTTTCACACCTGCCCAGTACAACAAAGCACCAAGCAGAACAATAAAGTACAATTCTTCTTCAGTCTTCTTTTCTCACTCTTCTTCTTTCTTCCTCTATCTGCCTTCTTGTCCAACAAGCTTTGTCATTTTCCTCCCAACTCTGGCTCTTGGAATGAAAGAAGTTGGCTTCTTTTATATTGTGCCCATGAGTAGTTCAGGTGGCCCATCAGCATGGTCCAGAAGCACTTATGGTTGAGGTGGAAGCCTAACAAAGTAGGGTTCTGAAGTGCCTGCAGTGCCCACTAGCTGCCCCCCTGGAACCCAGCAGTGCTGAGCCACCAAACTCCAACTTCCATGAAGCCCTGTGGGAATCTGTGACTCTGAAGCACTCCAGGGTGGCTAGCATCTGGCGATCCTGGGGAGATAATGCCCTGAGCCCCTTCTGATTCTTCTGTAAATCAGGTGTCCCAGCTGGGAATGAGAGCCGGCTGCCCACCACAGTCTAATTGTGCATTATCTGTTAATTTTATCCTATTCAGTTTGTATGTAGTTTCTATGTATGAGAATATGTTCTCTGATATTCCTTGTATTTTGTGGTCCACCTGTCCATCCCATTTGAGAGAGTGTTCCCAGCCCTATAAAGCCTTGTAGGAAATGCAGTCCCTCGCTGTTCATTGTGAACATGCTTGGGAGTTTCGTGAGTTCTCATTTTGATTATTTGATTCTTTGCATTCACTGGCATTTGAGACTTCTGCTACTGTTGTAAGGATTTTGATTTGTACTTTTTGTGTTTTTAGGTAATACCGTTTTGCCTCCTTTTATGATATTTTCTTGAGTATTTTATTTTTGCAATTTTTGTCATTAAATCTTATTTTATAAACATTGTCTCTGCTCAAGTCGGAGTTCCATGATACTCCCTCTTATATGACATATTTTGTGATATTTAAGACTTTTGCATTTTGAACTTCGAAAGCCTGTTCTCTGTTTTGAGGTCTAGACAGACCTGAAGCTTCTTAATTTCCTAGAGTCAGACTCGGTTTTTGGGACAGTCTGGTTAGGATTCTAGTTTGCATTTTGGGGGCTTTTTTAAGGCCTGGCCTGTGGCCATGTGTGTGCTGCAGCAATCATTACATTAGATTTGTAATGTTTTCTTACTTTTGGCAGTTTCCCTCTTCCTTTTGAGTGTTTTAAATGTGGCCCAAGTCCCTTCTTTAAGTATTCAAACTTGAGTTTATTGGACTCAAATCACAACACCAGCTACTTCCCTTCACCGGCAGGTAGCCAGATGCATTTTTTGAGAGAAGGCTATGATTTTGTATTTGGAGCTACTAATTCTTATGCCAACTGAATGATGGTTGGCAGCAAATCTACAGGGTGGGCCATTTATATGGATACACCTTAATAAAATGGGAATGGTTGGTGATATTAACTTCCTGTTTGTGGCAACTTAGTATATGTGAGGGGGAAAACTTTTCAAGATGGGTGGTGATCATGGTGGCCATTTTGAAGTCGGCCATTTTGGATCCAACTTTTGTTTTTTCAATAGGAAGAGGGTCATGTGACACATCAGACTTATTGGGAATTGCACAAGAAAAACAATGGTGTGCTTGGTTTTAACATAACTTTATTCTTTCATGAGTTATTTACAAGTTTCTGACCACTTATAAAATGTGTTCAATGTGCTGCCCAGTGTGTTTGTGTTAACAAACAAAACCACTGCTATTGGTCTGACACTAACCCACATTGGATAGATCCCTGCAAGACTGTTGGAACAAAAAAATTGATGGTATGGTGTGGTATATGGGGTACAAAGATAGTGGGGCCATTCTTCATCAATGGAAACCTCAAGGCTACTGGATATGTGAAATTGCTACATGATGATATGTTTCCCTCTTTATGCACTGAAGCTGGCACGTTCCCTGAGTTTTTCCAGCAAGATGGTGCACCACCACATTATGGGTGTTAGGTCCGAGCATTCCTAGATGAACAGTTTCCTGGAAAGTGGATTGGTCATCGTGGGCCAGTTGAATGGCCCCCAAGGTCTCCCGATCTGACCCCCTTAGACTTTTATCTTTGGGGTCATCTGAAGGCAATTGTCTATGCTGTGAAGATATGAGATGTGCAGCACCTGAAACTACGGATACTGGAAGCCTGTGCTAGCATTTCTCCTGCGGTGTTTCTATCAGTGTGTGAAGAGTGGGAGAAGAGGGTTGCATTGACAATCCAACACAATGGGCAGCACATTGAACACATTTTATAAGTGGTCAGAAACTTGTAAATAACTCATGAAAGAATAAAGTTACGTTAAAACCAAGCACACCATTGTTTTTCTTGTGAAATTCCCAATAAGTCTGATGTGTCACATGACCCTCTTCCTATTGAAAAAACAAAAGTTGGATCCAAAATGGCCGACTTCAAAATGGCCACCATGGTCACCACCCATCTTGAAAAGTTTCCCACCTCACATATACTAATGTGCCACAAACAGGAAGTTAATATCACCAACCATTCCCATTTTATTAAGGTGTATCCATATAAATGGCCCACCCTGTATTAAATGTGTCAAAAGTACTAGGGTGTTGCACTGTGTTAGCCATTATGAATGTAGAGAAAAGCCAAGCAAAATGACACCTTTTATTGGCTAACTAAAAAGATTACAATATGCAAGCTTTTGAGGCAACTCAGGCCCCTTCTTCAGGCAAGATGTAATCATGCAAAATGTATTGTGTCAAAAGAAATGATTGATTTCTACATGTCAATAACATCTTCAAATAGAAGTAATACTATACTTACTGTAGGTTTTTAAACTGGACACTCTTTAAACTTTGTCTGTGCATTACCATTATATCTGTGAAAAGGAAAAAAGAAAAGATGATCCCTTACCAAAGGTTACTTGGAATTGTGTTTAACACCTGTCACACACGTGCGCATGGGAGGCAGCTAAAGGGCTTGAGTAAGGGCAATTGCGAGTCAGACCGGGATGTGGTAGAGTGCACTGATTCTTTTTCTCGCTTTCCTGCAGACCATCCATGGGAGATTCCACCTGGCCCTGTTGATGTCACTTCCAGGTCTGAGCCCATGGTGGAAGACCTTGTCAGCTCCGTCCCCTTTGATGTCATGTCCAGGCTCATGCCTATGGCTGAAGACCCTTATGAGCCCGACCACTCTGACTTCAATTCCTGTCTTCCCCTTTAAAAGCCTTCACCTTTTCCCTATTCCCTCAGTTCTATTTTGGACTCGGTTTTGTGCACATCAGTGCTGTTACACATTTTGCAGCTTTGCAGCCAGGAAACCAAATATACGTGTGGCTGCCCCAATCCTTTTTTTGACTCTTATGTCTGGTTTTTGTGACACACCAAATATGGGAACACATGGACACAAGCTTTCTCAAAGTTCACACAAAACGTATAAGCCAAACTGGAAACTCAACCCTTCAAATATTTGCAGAGACAAACAGTTGGCCTACTATTTTACAGTTAATGCAAAAATTACAATCCTACTTCTGGATCTGAGGTTTGACTATTTCTTTTCCACAATATAAGAAGTTAAAGTTTATATAAAGTAGAATATCCGAGATAAAGAGAACTTACCTCTCCTTCTGTTTTCCAGCCCTTTCAGATTCTCAGGAAAGTTGCTTTGAATAATACATAGCCAAACCAGAAGTAAGTAATTGCAAAATAAAAAACAAAGAAAGTAATATCTACAAGATACTTAAATTCACTGACATAATGTATACAACATAAAACATTGAAGATAAAGTTAAAACAAAGGTAAAGAGAGAACACTACAGTGAAACAGTACTCTTTTCATTAAACAACAATGAATTACAAATTGTTGTCTCCATACATTTTTTAATATTGTATCTAATATATAAAGCAGAGTCAATGTGTGTGTGTGTGTATGTTTGTTTGTCTGCCATACAAATCTACACCGGGCGTCCGATCTGCACCAAACTGGGCATGGGGCTCCTTTGTGACCAGGAAAAGGTCATGGGGTATGTTTGGTTCGGGAAAAATGTATGTGGTGAACCGCAGGGCACCTTTTCACCGACACAACCTTTGGCACACATCTCTGTACTTAAGATGGACGCATGTTGCAACAGAACTTCACTGTGGTGCCATCTAGCGGCAGCTTTGGTCCCTGTGCATCTGCCGTATCAATGTAAATTTTCCACGCATGCAGCAGCAGTTGTATGTCACTTCTCACTGTAGTTACCATCGCCAACGTCCGTTACATAGCAGCACGGTTCAACACAGACGCTCCTTACTATGTAATACCACCCGCCTTGGGGTCAAGACTCTCTATCCAAATATTATTGAAGCAACTATCATGACATGTTGCACAAGATGTAAAGATGTTTTCATACCAAGAATACCACTGATTCAGAGTGATTTACCCTTTGATTTCAAACTGCTCCAGTGTCCTGTTCGTTTGGCTTTTGCTATGTCAATTAATAAGGCTCAAGCACAATCACTACAAGTTGCAGGCATCAATTTCGAAAATCCATGCTTTTCACACAGACAACTCTGCATAGCATATTCTAGAGTAGGCAATCCTCAGAATTTGTTCATTTTTTTACCACAAAGGAAAACAAAACATATAGTGTATCCAAAGGCTCTGGAATGAGCACTTATATTACATATTACAATAAAATGTGAATCAGAAAACTGTTTGTTCTGTTTTTATATTATGTTTCTTTCATTTCGAAAAGTCACCGGTTATAGATTCCTGGGCAATGCCGGGTACTCCTGCTAGTGCTATATATAATAGAATCTGTAGGTTCTGAAAATGTGTGATTAATTATAGGCAACTGAGTTCTTAATAAGTTGTATATTTTAAAGTTTTACACTTCTCTCTTTTTTGTTTAAAGCAATGGAGTTATACTCACAGTCAAATAAATGTAAAAAATCCAATTTGAAAGTCACCATATTTCCCATTTTGCAGTTATATTTTATATTCTTGTTTTCCGCATGTAAAATGATGTACTTGTCAAGCAATCTTGACTCCTGTAGTCCACACTCTTGTGTCAAACATGCATGACCTTATAATTTGTGACATTAAACCTCATCTGCCACATCTCTCTGCTCAGATGCATCAGCCATTAGCACACTAGGTATGGAGGTGATAGTGCATAATATTAAGCTGGTGCTTTTTTCTTTTTAAAGGTCAGTTAATAAATTAAGTAAAGAGACTATTTTGCTTATTATTTTCAAGTATCTATTACACAAATAATTTATTGCTAATGTAAGCAGAAAACTGAAGTTTTAAATAAGGAGAATAAATAGAAGATGAAACATAGATGCGTAATTATGCTTGTGGAATAAGCTTTATATATTAATATCGGCAGAGTAAAAGCAATTTTAATCTGCCTGTGTTACAAACATTCGTCATTTTCAGGTGATAAAATTAAAAAATGAAAATGTTTAGTTTTTAGGTAGCTGTGGTATAGCAGGTCCGCTGTTTAACAATAGGTGGCCAATTTTAAATAAATAATCGTATGCAGGTGTGCGTGAGTGTGTTTCATTCTGTGGTTAGCTGAGGCACTGGCTGGCTGTGCCGCAAGACCATGATTACATCTTGCCTGAAAAAGGGGCCTGAGTTGCCTCAAGAGCTTGCATATTGTAATCTTTTTAGATAGCCAATAAAAGGTGTCATTTTGCTTGACTTCTCACTACATTCACTATGGCTAACATGGTACACCACCCTAGTACTACTAATGAAAGTTATTATAAAGTACAAGAGGGAGTCAAGCTAAAGTTAGAAAATGGAATGAACCTTAACAAAACTTGCTATATGGTTGCGAGACCCAGTGACCTGAGACGAAGACTGGACTCCTTTGGTACTGTGTCTCTCCGGAAAATCCTTGGGTACCGTTGGTTTGACTTTGTGTTGAATGAGTGGTTGCTCATAGAGTCCCGAATGAGGCACATTACCTGCATTGTGAGGGAGCATCAGTCACGGCACTACGGCCATGTGGCGTGTTTCCCCGAGGGTGATCTGGCTCGTAAGATCCTCATTGTTGGGGACCTGGGTGGCTGGATCAGGCCAAGGGGTCGCCCATGTAACACCTGGCTGCGGCAGATAGATGGTCATTTCCGAAGGTTGGGACTGGACCGCGTGTCTGCCTCGGGGGTTGCAAACCGGGATCCCGAGTTGTTTCGTTGTGTATTGTGTGCGGCAACGCACTGTACCAGTGCATGCTCCCCAACTTGACTTGACTTAACAAAATTGATAATGTCATTTCTCAATGTAGTCTCCACCCTTCTCAATGCACTTGCGCCACATGCCTGGAAGTGCCTGGATTCCAGCAAAATAAAAGGTTTTGTCTTGTCTTCGCAACCACTCGTGCACCCAAGTTATTGTCAAACATTACATGCCAAGGGGTACTACAGTCACTAGTGCAAGTTACTGTGGCTTGCTGGACATCAATGTGAAGCCTGCTATTCGATCCAAGAGGCGGGGACTGCTGTCTCAGTGAGTCCTTTTGCTGCAAGACAATGCCCTAACACACACTGCTAAGAACACTAAGGCTTGTCTGGAGAAAATGAAGTCTGAGGTATTGCCACATCCTCCTTATTCACCAGATTTGGCACCGTGTGATTTCCACCTTTTTGGACCGCTAAAAAAACAACTGGGTGGTCGTCGATTCAAGACAGATGACGACGTGAAGAAAGTGGTGCATGAGTGGTTGTGAGGACAAGACAAAACCTTTTATTCTGCTGGAATCCAGGCACTTCTAGGCAGATGGTCAGGTGCATTGAGAAGGGTGGAGACTACATTGAGAAATGACTTTATCAATTTTGTTAGGGTTCATTCCATTTTCTAATAAATTCTATTTTATAACTTTAGTTTGACTCTACCTCATATTTTGTGAATTTACCAGACTCTCAAGTTCTCCTCCAGGACATCTTGAGCTCCAGATTCCTCTTACGCTTTACTAGGTAACATTTCACTTTGCTCCATTATGATTCTTTGTACTCTCATGTTTACAACTGTTGCCCATTTGTGATGGGAAGGCTCTTTAAAAAAACAGGAATCAGAAAATTAATGGAAGAATGAACTTAAATGGTACGACTTTACTGTACAGCTCTTGTTTTCATAGCATTGCATAGCATCCTGTAACGTGCACAGTCCTCTGGGTGGGTGGTGACTCCAAAGGGGAGAAAGGGCACTTCACTAGGATACGATTTGTTACATTTTAATTCTGAACACAAAATAGTGCCCACATTGATTTCTGTGCTTTTTTTATTTCAATGGAAATTTGGATGTAACTTAACCCTTTCGCCCCTGACATCCTATTACTAGTACATAAATATGCAGCCATTTTTGTAAAGCACAGGTATGTTTGCAGCTGTTGGAACCGGGTGTGTTACTATTAGAGCAGACTGGAGAGACTGGCATACAGTCCGTGAAACACGGAAGTGAAAATGGACGCTTCCGGACTGTGCGCACCACATAGTAAGTAATTCCACTTTCAATTTTATTTCCTTAAGAAGATTGAAGTATTTGGCAGCTATTGTATAATAATAGTGATACTTTTTTTGGTTCTTTTCATTTTTGAGCTTCCTAGACACCCCAAAGGTAGAATATCTCACAAAATAATTTTTCCCATAAAAACAGAAAATCCAGGGCTGAAAGGGTTAAGAGGCATTATAATATTCACATCCTTCACAAAAAAGTTTGTCTATGATTGATGATTATGTTAAATTGTAAGAAAAGACACTACACACCCTCTGCTGGACTTCCACTTTAATTTACTAATATACCACATCTAAACTAGATGAAACAGCAAATAAAAGAATTATTATCTAGTTAAATGAAATACCAAATGCTATTTCTTTCCATCTTAAAAGCAAGAATTTACATCGTGGAACATTAATTCAAATATTTATTTCCTCAATAAACTGCCTATTATGGGCCAGATATTCAGGAAGCCACTCATACTGATCATTAGGTAGATTACGTCACCATTCCTTTAAAATTATTATCATCAGAACCTTGAAGTACAATGTAAAATGATTTTATATATATTATACTCCATCCATCCATTATTCAACCCGCTATATCCTAACTACAGGGTCACGGGGGTCTGCTGGAGCCAATCCCAGCCAACACAGGGCACAAGGCAGGAAACAAACCATGGGCAAGGCGCCAGCCCATCGCAGTATATTATACTCTCAGTATCAAAAACAAAACAAAAATAATAAAAGTAGGTGATTTCCAGTTGTTGGGGTTTGTTGTAAAATCTTGCTTTTGCATCCCATGTTTTGCTAAATTGCAATGTCTTCATCTTTGGTAATTATGATATCCTGGTCTAATGACACAAGCAGAAGATTACAGATTTGTAGATACCCTCACCCAGGCATCCAGCCAGGACTTCCCAGCAAACATGCACACAGTGGTCTCCTGTAGCCAGACCATGGGCACTGTGGGCTTTGGGAACCCAATTAAATTCTCCTCTGGCCCAATATGAGGGCTGCAACAATAGACCCCTTGGCAAGGTTCCCTAAGTGGCCTAAAATGGGTTAATCGCCTGCAGTACAAGTTCAGTAAGTCCCTCAATGACCCAGTGCTGGTTTGGTAACGCTGGTCTGTGTGTTTATTGTTATTGTTTCGCACTCTTTAATCTTGTTACATTTCATGGGGCTTGAAATAGTACATGAAGAAATTCAAATAAAAATGTGAGTGTTTTGAAATTTATTATTTCATACATTGGGTAAACATGTACATATTTTATATATTATTGGTAATGTTTTCATGTTCAGGGTTGTAACACTGGGCAGCATGGTGGCACAGTGGTAGTGCTGCTGCCTTGCAGTTAGGAGACTCAGGTTCGCTTCCTGGGTCCTCCCTGCATGGAGTTTGCATGTTCTCCCCATGTCTGCGTGGGTTTCCTCCGGGTGCTCCAGTTTCCTCCCACAGTCCAAAGACATGCAGGTTAGGTGCATTGGCAATCCTAAATTGTGCCCTGGGATTGCCTCCTGTAGTTATGATATAGCAGGATGGATGGGTTGTAACACCTCAAAAAAAAAACAAAGTCCAGAATAGTCCCAATAAATACAAAGGCATTTTGTGTTTTGTAAGAATAAATAGCTTAAAGCCACATTAGTATTGTGTTTTGTTTTCCTTTTCTTATTAATGAAACAAATTGTAGATCTTCATAATAAAATTGTAGATCTTCATATTTACACATAATTTAATTGTTTGTGCTTTGTAAGACCAAATAGTTTAAAGCCACATTAGTATTGTTTGTCTTTTTAATTAATAAAAAATTGCAAATGTTTGTAATTACACATAATTTAATTGTTTGTGTTTTATAAGAACAAATAGTTTCAAGGTACATTAGTATTATGTTTTGTTTTCCTTTTTTATCAAAGAAAAAATTGTAAATCTTCATAATTACACATAATTTAATTGATTAAAAAAAAAAAAACCAAGTGTATCCAACAGGGAGTGTCAGCTTCCTGGGAATGAGTTCCTTTGTAATTGCGGCGTGTTACATAACCCAAATCTACAGTATATAGATATAATATAAAAAGACAATACCCCTCCCTTAGTGATACGGCAGTAAGAATTCACATAGGAGAAATAACTAATCTTTGTTTAATGACGGCTTACGCTGCATAACAGACAAAGGAAGCCAATGGCTAGAACCCAGTTTGGGAGTGGGGGCCCAATGTGTAGAGTCTGCCATTGTAGCCATGCAGTGGAAAGATTTTCAGGATGTTATCTTCCATCCATCCATCGGCTTCAAAGGTGTGCCGGGCAATGTTCCAAGGCTTTATACTCTTTCTTCATGTGCAGTTTAGGTAAATCATGCCATTCCAAACAAGGCAAAAGAGGATACAATTTCATGCTGATTTTGACACACAAAAATGGTATCCAATGGTCATCAGTCTGACTGCCCATTTCGCAGTTGTCCCTTACTGTCTTGTCTTATAATGTTTGCCTAGACGTTCTTATATGGTGAACCCCTGTGCTAAATCTGGCTCTGTGTCAACTGTGCATGTGACAGATTTATAAAATATATTTGCACAGAGCACAGTGACATATTAAACTGATACACTTATTACAACAAGTAACACTAATAAAAGTTTCAAGGAACGGACCGATAAAGGGTGTCAGAGTTTCACATTCCAAGTCCTCCCTGTGTGGAGTTTGCATGTTTTTCCCTGTGTCCATGTTGGTTTCCTCCTATAGTCCAAAGGAGTGCAGGTTTGGTGGACTGGTGGTGTTAAATTGGCCTTATGCTGTGTGTGTGAGTGTGTTCACCCTGTGATGGGCTGGTGCCCCATCCTACACCCATTGCTTGCTGGGATAGGCTCCTCATGCCCTGCAACCCTATCCTGGATAAGGGGGTATTGAAAATAGATAGATGGACTAGTAAGGTCTGGTCAAGTCCATGACCAGATTTGGGCTCCCTGTCTGTTTGCCCACACTGGACCAGTGTTTTGGGGCCAATGTTGCCCTGACGTGCAACTCCCAATTGGGCCATTATTGGCTGCCCACATAAGGCCAATATGTTTACCCACACTGGGCCTACACTGGCTCAATGTCAGATTGTTTGCTGGGAAGGAGAGAAACTCCAAACCCCAGCCTCCCCTTATAAAGAGAAAGTGGTTTTTTTCTGTGTCCTGTTTTTAGGCTCGGGAAATATGGTAACACTAGACCAAACTGAGCCAAGAAAAACTTTCAGCAATTGCGGTTGATACAGGCAATGTGGTATAAAGTTTCTGTACTTTAGACTTTGATGGACACAGTAAATCAGCTTTGGTGTCTTCAGATATACCCAGCATTGCCTGGGCACCATTCTGTGGGCAGACATATGCTGAGCTCTCTCAGGAAGCAGGCACACATGCAGACATGGAGACCTATTCTCACAGACGCTGTTGGTTTTAAGATGCTTTACTTGGTAGCTATGAACTTGAGTTGGCAGAAAAAATCCTTTATACTGTGCAAAAGCAGGTAATTTTAAAATATCTTGTATTTTTTGAAAGTGGGTACGTGGCTGATAACCATGACAAGCCAACCAGAAAAGTTGGCATCACAAGCAAAGTTAATATTTGCTGTGTGTGCACAGTACTGTACAGGTGCTAATGACATACAAATTAACATAACCAACACACATATAATTATTTTTCATTTTTGTGGAACTAATAGCAATAACTATCATAGACCATGCTTTATTTCCATGTGGTATGGTGAACTGTAACCTACCTAGTTTTAACAAAGTACTTTACTTACTACTGTTTTTTCAATTACATTAAAAAAGAAGCAATATCCAGCAAACAAACTAACACTGGGCCAGTGCAGGCCTAGTGTGGGCAAACATATTGGCCATATGTGGTAGCAATGCCCCAAAAAAACAATGGCCCATTGTGGGCAAACAGAAAGCAAGCCCAAATTTTGCCAGGAACCTGAAAAAATGTCCGTACATTACTAGTCCATCCATCCAATTTTTATCTAGGGATGGGGAGCCTATCCCAACAAGCAGTGGGTGTAAGCAGGAACAACTCCTGGGCAGGGCACCAGCCTATACCAAGGTGAACCCCAACAATAACATTTATTGATATAGCAGGATGAAGAAAGAGAAAAAAGACAAAATACAGAAATAAATAGCTAATAAAATTATTATACTAATTAACATACAGTAGAATAAAAGTAAGATCTGATGACCTGGGAGGACAGAAAAAACAAAGAAAAAAACTCCAGACAGCTGGAGACCCCCCAGCCCCCTCTAGGCAATCTACCTAACATAAATGACCTCAATCAGTCCTCATTATATTCAGGGTTCTCATGGAAGAATTTGATGCTGATGGTCATGTGGACCTCTGGTCTTCAATCCATCAATATGGGGACTGCAAGGTGCTTTGATCAGGTGGTGGCGCAGATCGCCACCACAGAAAACCGGAAAAGAACAGCAGAGAAAGTAGGGGTTAGTATGGATTTCAGAACCCACCATGAATGATAACGATAATTAAATGCATATACAGAGTATCTGGATTAAGTTAAAATGAAGCTATGAGAAAGTCATGTTAAAATAATAAAATAATAATGAACACACAAACACACAGCATAACGCCAGTTTGGCACCACCTGTCTACCTAACCTGCATTCTTTTGGACTGTGGGAGAAAACCAGAGCACATGGAGGAAACCAACATGGACACAGCGCACACATGCAAACTCCACTCAGGAGGACTCAGAATGTGAGCCCCAGTCTCCTTACTGTGAGGGAGCAGCACTACCACGGCACCACCTCTTACCAGTCCTTTCCTTGAAACTTTTTTATGTTTATTTGTTTCTTATCAATTAAATTAAGTGTAAATATGAAGATTTACAATTTATTAATTAATAAGACAAGGAACAAAAAACAATAGTAATGCAACTTTAAACATCTTATTCTTACAAAACACAAAATTCCTTTGCATTTATTGGTACTGTTCAGCTTTTTCTCCGATTTTACAAACGTGAATGTGAAAACATTCCCAATCTTATTCCTCTTTTGGCTTGTGGTTGCCACAGCGGATCATCTTCTTCCATATCTTGTTCTGTTATACCCATCACCTGCATGTCCTCTATCACCACATCCATAAACCTCCTCTTAGGCCTTCATCTTTTCCTCTTCCCTGGCAGCTCTATCCTTAGCATCCTTCTCCCAATATACCCAGTATCCCTCCTCTGCACATGTCCAAACCAACGCAATCTCGCGTCTCTGACTTTCTCTCCTAACCGTCCAACTTGAGCTGACCCTCTAATGTACTCATTTCTAATCCTGTCCATCCTCGTCACACCCAGTGCAAATCTTGACATCTTTAACTCTGCCACCTCCATTACCAATAATATATAAAAATTGTGCAATTTTAGCCAATATAAAAACAATCCTTTTTTGAAGTCGTTCACATTGTTATTTATACTTCTACAATCAAAATCTAAAACCCACTGAAAATATTAATTCACTACGCTACTAATTCTGCAACAACATTAAAAAGAGATAAGCTATGAAGTAGTGATAACATTGCCCAGCATTACCAAACCATCACTGGGCCAATGCAGGACTTAATGAACTTGTACTGCCAGTGATTAACCCATATTCTGGCCAATAGGGGTATTTTTCTTAGGGATCCCTTGTAGCAGCCCCCACATTGGGCCTGTGTTGTATTCAATTGGGATTTCCCAAACCCACACTGCCCTTGATCTGCCCACAGAAGACCACTGTGTGTATGTTTGCTGTGGCCCCTTGTAGTAGCCCCCTCATTGGACCAGTGTATTAGTCACTTGGTGCATGTTTGCTGTGGCCCCTTGTTGTAGCCCCCCACATTAGGGCAGAGCGGTATTTAATTGGGTTTTCCTGAGTCCACACTGGCTCCGCAGTTCAAGAGGCACATTCACAAACTTTGCAATGAAATTGGGTGGAGGCGTCATATATATTCTCTATATTCTAATTTATTTTCAATATTTTTTTGCAAATGCATTATTATAGTTTATCACACAGCATGTCCCAAATCAAATTTCTAAAGTAATTCTTTTAAAATGATATGTACTTTTAGGTGTAGTGAGTACATTGGCCCAGCATTACTAAACTATCATTAGGCCAATGAGGGATCTATTAATGCCTGCGATTAATCCATTTTGGGCCACTAGGGGAACTTTGTTAAGGGGCCCTTGTAGCATCCCCCATATTGACTCAGTGTTATATTTTATTGGGCTTGCCCTACACACACTGCCCATAGTCTGGTCACAGGGGGCCACTGTGTGCATTTTTGCTGCGTTATCTCCTACCAGGAGAATAGGGCAGCTGGGGTAAAGGTGCAGGAGCTTGGGTCACCGTAGTCAACCCGCTGTGCATGTCCCTGCTGTCAACACACATGTAAAGAACCGAATGAAGAAGACAAGGATTTATTTAAGTGTGCCCAGCATGTCAGAGTGCTGAATCCGTTTGATTTTTCCAGGTTTATCTACCGGCTGCTAATATGAAGAATGCAATCTGTAGAGATTTGCTGCTAAAACACAAGCCTTACATCTGTTATTCAATCCTTCCCGATGGCTCTCATCAGCAGAAATGTGGTTTGCAACATCACCACCTACTATATTTGCTTCATGATACTCTCTAATACATATATTATTGTTTATGATACAGATGTTAAAAAAGAGCTCGATTATGCATTTGAATATCACACAAGGATTAACTCTTTATTCTGAAACATATAAGGTTACAATTTCAGAAGTCTTTCAGTCACAGTGGCCTGGTGATCAAATGTTCTTTATAAATAGCATTATGGATTAAATCTGAAATTGCTTTCAGTTTATTGAATTTCTCAAAAATGAGGCAAAGATGAATATCAGTTTCTCACCTTGAAGTGACAACAAAAAAACAACTTTATTGATAGGACTTCGTCAGGTCAGCAGTGTGGCCCAGTAGTAGCAGTTTGTCTCACATGAACAGACACCATAGTAAGCACATATCCAATGTGAAATGTAAAAATCATATATAATGAGGCCAGGATATAAAATGTCATTATTAAAAATATTAATCCTAACACGTCTGGACTGGGTGGCACAGTGTTGCAGTGGTAGACCCAAATTCAGGAAATTCTGGGTTCCCCCTGCGTGGAGTTTGCATGTCTGTATGGGCATGCAGGGATACATGGATTAACCATGTGTGTGTGTTTCTCTGTTTACCCTCTGATGAACTGGGATTGTTCTTGCTTTGCTCCCTATGCTTACTGGGATAGGCTCCAGCTTCCCCGTGAACCTGCTCAGGATAAAATGGGTTTAGAAGATAAACGGATGAACTCTTGAAGGTTGAAAATCTAAATAATTATAGAATTTGTGATGCCTTCAAAATGAACTAAACATGAGTTTGCTCAATGTAAAGACATGCTATTGGGATGATGTGGGTGATCTTAGTCTGACATGGTGTAAATGAGTATGATTGTGCACTGATGAGGACTGGTATTCCATCCAGGACTGTCTTGGAGATGTTCCAGCTTGACATGAAACTGGCTCTGAGTAGACAGGAATGAATATGGCTGGACTACCAACTTCTCAGTCATCTTTAATTTATAACACTGCCTGATGATTTTATTGTTTCCATGACAGAAGTCACGCAAAGCTTCTTTTTAACTCACAGGAAGGAAGGCTTTGAATAAACATGCTGTCAGAATGGAGGCAATATGCTCTGATTGTTTTAAATGCACACCCTGATGCCCCTTGGTGATCTGATACACTTTTAACAATTTCTACAATTCATTTACGTAAAGAACACTTTGAGTTAAGAGGTATTTAGTGCAGTATTACTATAGGTGTTGTTTTCAATGACTAACACTGCCTTCACTGATTAAAGCTTTTGTTCAAGAAATTTCGAAAGCTCATTATTTCAAAGCCATTTTTCAATCGTGACTAAAACAACATGAACTCTAATAAATAAAAATCAGTTATAAACTTCACATCCAACTACCTGCCATGACAAATTACAAATTCTCTGTTAAGAAGCCTAGGAGGCCAACTCTACAGTGGCATTTGGCAGCAATTATCTGAGACTTGCAGATTGTTAGCATCATCTAGAAATCATGCCCCTGTAGGTAGGAGAAACACCCAGCTGAGTTTTGAATTAGCAGCTATTTAATGGTTAAGGTTGTCCTTGCACAATGCAGAAGAAAGTGACAACCATGTCATTAGATCTGAAAGGTCAGCTTAATTTAACTTTGAAATTGTCACATTTCTAAATGACGGTTTGCTGTTTTTTCTTGCTGGTACAATTGTCAACACTAAAAAAATGTATGTTGTATGTCTTATATATTTGGAGCGTGTCCAAGGCTACAGGTCTCATTTTGAACTGTATGATTTTTAACATGTAATAGGCAGTGTTTAAATGGGTTGATATAAAAAATATTTAAGACACATATAGTACACACGGTATATGATGATATGTATGAAAAGTGGTGAGTACTTCAGCCTCAAAGCTTCAGGAGCAAGCATTTAAAATCGGAACCAGTTACTGTCTAGAGTTTCATACTGTACATTCTGCTTATGCCTGTTTCTCATCTATATGTCAAAGAGCTCAGATGAAAAATGAAAGGCAGAGACAGCATCATGTGTGCTCAGGCTCAGGGCTTGGCACCAGGGAGCATGTAGAGCCATAAAACATAGGAATGCAATTGCTGCCCTGCCAAAGAAGGAGACAGTGGGTCTGACTATGAAGGTACCAACAGTCATTCTAACAGCCAACTACCAACAATGTTATCCATTCTTCTGTCTCTCATACCCCAGATCACTGCAATATAATGCTGGACATTTTTGAATGGGGTAAGAAAATAAAGAGAACTTTGTAAAAGATAAATAAGGAGCTAAAAGAGAAATTACAAGGAAAGAATAGATTTATTACGACTTGTAATAACTTCTGTGGTAATTTATAGGACGTATAAAAGCAATGTTTAAAAGGATATTAGGGAAGCTTAAAAAGCTTTCATAGAGACAATTACAGAAAGGAAAATAAAGTCCCAAGGAGGCTATGTCAATATTCTAGTAGTAAAAGGACAGACAAGGAGGATGTGAAGTGTTTTAGGAACAATAAGGGTAAGGTAGAATGCACAGAGATTGAAATAACAAATGCTATGAATTCGCATTTTTCCTGACGTTTATACATTTGAAGGAGTCGATAACCTCCCAAAAGTAATGGGAACTAGTAAGGAGTGTCACACATGTGCACACTGGGGACCTCTTAAAGGCTCTAGTGATGAATTGTCACCAATCCACAAGATGGCACTGTTTACTAATGCCTCTTCTCTTCCTTTCTCTACAGACTGGATAACTGACAACCCGAACACCTCTGATGTCACTTCCAGAATCCGTCCCTCTGGACCTTTTTAACTGGCCTGTACTTAACCAGAAGTGCCACCATCTCAGACAGTCACTTTGAGACTCGCGTATGTAAAGACTTTTTTTTCCTCTTTTCAATGCTTTTTTAATTCACGTTATTTTTTCATTTATACAGGGTTTTCTTGCGGGTGCCCCAAACCTTTATGTTTGTTTGAATTTTTTGTTACAGGGGGTACTTAATTACTGTATTTGGAAGTTGTACAAGTAGAAGTACTGCTTAGGTTAAAAGGGCTGAAAACTAACAAATCACTAGGACCAGGTAACATTTATGATAGACTGCTTAATGAAGGTATTGAGTACCATATATACTTATTATTTATATATATACATATATAAATAATTCGGGTCTCAAAGCCTAAAAAATCGATCATAAAATCGGATCCCCACGACTTATACGCCCGTTCAAAAATACGACACTTAATTTTTTTTTTATTACATCTACTTGCTTCCTCCAATTTCGCAACATTTTGTCAGACATCAAATTTGGTTGCAGCAGCGTAATTACCAATTTCTTTTGCCACTTCAACGACTTTTAATTTAAAAAATTTCATATTTTCTTCTGATCAAACGCTCCATCGTAGATAAGGTATTCTTTTACAATAAAGGTGTATAAGGGTGTGAAATACAAAAAACACTAAACAGTGCAAACGTTGCTTCAGAATAGTTCAGGTATTACTGTGTGGTCACGTAGGCACAATACATAGAAAAAAAGGCAGTGTTCTTGGTGGTTACTCTCTCAAGTGGACGTTAGCATATCATAATCTCTTGGACCAATAGCGTCAGTTTTCCGCATTCGACTTATACGACCGACATTATAAAATACCGGAAATTATACGGTAAAATCAAGCCCCAACTTATCCGCAGGAGAACTTAAGCACGAGTATACAGTATATGGTACATATATAAACATGCTGTATCAGTGCATAAATAAACACTTGATGCATAATTTTTGAAAATCTGTGCACGCTGGAGAAATTCCTAACAAATGGAAATGAGGAAATATTATACCACTGCATAAAAAGTGCGATCAGGCTGATCCAAGTAAATAGAGTTTAATTTACATCATGGGTAAATTAATGGAAGCAATTATTAAGGAACCACTGAGTAGTGCATGTCAAGAACAGGGGAATTAGCAGACAGAATAGATTCAGACAAGAGAGACAGACTTTCACTAATATGTTGGAGTTTTACGAGGGGGCAGCAAAATCTTACTCTATCATAAAGGTGCATATTATATTATTTATACTGATTTAACTAAAAGAAGTGGGAATTCAGGATGTGGTCTGTAGGTGGGTAAAAAATTGACTCAAAAGTAGAAAGCAAATGATAATGATGACAGGAATGTTTTCAGAATTAGACGATATTAAAAGTAGCATCCCTCAGGATACTATTCAGGGGAAGTTATGCTTAAGTTATAAGTCACAAATCAAGTCTCTTCAATCTGCACAATTTTGGTCTCTATATTAAAAAAAAAACATTGAACTATTAGAGAAGGTCCAAAGGAGAATTACTAGGCTGATTCTGGAACTAAGAGAGAAGTATCTAATACAATATATACTGTAAAGCTCTAAATCTGTGCATGTCACACACATGCATATGGGAAACAGTCAAAGGGCTTAACTGAATGTTATATGCTGAGACAGGGGTTAGCTGGATGCTCTAATGCTCTTTCTCCTTCCCCAGAAGGGAAACTGCTCTAACCCTCGTTGAGTTCCTCCACAGACTCCACTTCCTCAGTTTCAGCAACCTCCAAAGACACTGATGTTCCTCCCTCCTCCTTACAAAAACCGAGCAGATCCATCTCTCTGATGGTCCCATGTTGGACACAGTCTTGAAAGACTACTCTTTGTGTTTATTGCAGTTTTTGCCAAGTTTAATTTCAGGGTGAAACGCCAAATCTTTTCATGCCTCTTTTGTCTTCTATTTTACAATATGATATATAATATAAAATGTCCAGTTCACAATCCACACCGCTGAACCAATTTCAACCAATATTTGCATACCTCCCTCATTTGATCATGGGTAGACAGTAGACTATATTCTGACCCAAAATTTTGGCCATGGGGGTAATTCTGAAACTTCAGAACAGACTGAAGCCAGACTAGCAGACAAATGAACTAAAGGTTAAAATGACTTACCCTTGCAACACCCAGTGTTGCTTCTAGTAAATTATAAGAAAAAGTAAAGGAGCTGAACTTTTTTAGTTTAAGCAAATGGAGCTTAAGAAGTGACATGACTGAATCATTTAAAATTCTGAAAGGGTCACATCTGTTACTTTAAAAAAATTTCTTGACCAAGAATAATGAGGACACAGCTGAAAACTTCATAAGGGCAAATTTCACACAGATTCACTTCATAAAATTCAAAACGTTTTATTCACCCAATGAACCACAAACAATGGAATAATTTACTAAGTAAAGAGTAGAACTTTTGGAACCGTAGGATCTCAACTTGTTATTTTGGAGAATCTCAGAGAATACGATTATCAGGTTTGTTGGGCTGAATGGCCTGTGCTCATCACAATTGTTCTAATATTCAAATGTTATATATATATATATACATTTTCACACACATGTTCATGGGGTACAGTTTGCAGGTTCAAATATTGATATTTGTCAGTCAGACCGGAGGTGGGCACTCTCACTTAATCCTTTCTCCTCTTGTTCCTCTGCAGTTCACCCAAAGAGCTGGCCACTTGATGACATTACCACCGTTCCACCCACTGATGACGTCATTTCCCATTCCCAAAATCCACTCTAATGCCAGATCAGTTCCTGTTCCAGCCATCTTGACTCCACCTCTTCCTTTTTTCCTCCATATTTAAGCCCAGTAATTTTCCTGTTAGTTCCATTTTGAACTCGCTCTGTAAACCATGTTTTCTTGATTTTTCGCAATTTTTCAGTATGCGGGGTAGCCATCCCCAAACATTTTTCTGTCTGTTCTCTGCTTTTTATCACTATATATATATATATATATATATATATATATATATATATATAATCTTACATAGTTTACTGTCAAATAATGCAAAGAGTATGCGACACGTGTTTCGCCCTTATTTGGGCTCATCAGGCGTACACACTCCATTGCACCCCTCGCGGGGGTCGAACCTCGGATGTCAGCGTCAGAGACGAAGCCTCATACACTGCGCCACAGCGTGTTTATATATATAAACAGAGAGAGAGAGGGATTGAGAGAGAAAGAGTGGAAAGCCTCCATAAAGAAAGGATGAAGAGAGAGAACAGGCACAGAGCATTCTCTCCCCCGAAGTGAAAGATGGCAACCCCCCTGGGTTGCAGCTGTGACTTAAATTCCCATAGGGCTTCATAGGAGTTGGAGTTTGGTACAGCCCTGTTGGGTTCTGTGGGCACCACCAGGGGGTGTTGCTAGCGGAGCACTACTTTGCAGGATTCTGCCTCACCCAGAAGTGCTTCCAGACCACACTGACGGGCCACAAGAAGTACTCCCGGGTACAGCATATACACTGCTCAAACAAATTAAGGAACACTTAAATCACACATTGGATCAAATGAATGAAATACTGAAGTGGAAAATTTTTACTGAGTAATACTGTGTAATTCACAATCACTTATGCTTCCTAATAGAAGCTTAATTGATCATTTCAGAGTATCAAGAGGGACAATTGATTCCATATGCCAACTTACTCTCTTGGAAAAATATGCACTTGAGGCAAAACATTCCAGGAAACTGGTAATACTGTGTATCGTTTTACAGTCATGTTTCCTCCAATGGTCAGGGTTCAAAGGCTTGTTTCATGTATTTTTTGTGCCATTTATTTTTGTTAAGTTTGCTTTTGTTGATTAAGTGCATTATTCATTGTTTTTGACCTTGTCTATAAACTGCCTGCATTATGTTCTATGTATTCTGTGGGTAATTCTCCAAGAGGAGGTGACACATGCCAATCACTGCATGGAACTGCCCTCCACCCTATAAATCTAGAGGGTCTTCCATAGTTCCTGGCAATTTTGTACATGTCAGGGAGTAGGTTAGTTTCTTGTAGTTTTGCTGTACTTGTGCTATTTTTGATTTTCTGGATTTATTTAAATCTTATTGCTCTGTCTTTTAGCCTCTTTTTGGATATTGTATTGGCACTTTGTTTTTTTCTGGAGTTGCCTGTATGCCTTTTGTGTTCTTTGTGGCTTCATGACGTTACAAAACAATTACTTGTGAAGAATAATAAACAAATACTCTTTGTTTGCTCTTGTTACTGACCAGGTTTGACGATTTCTCCCTCTAGTGGGCATTTTTTGGACTACTGCTTTTTTAGTCCTTGGGACTTAGTCATAACCATAGACATATATAGATAGACGCCGCATTCACTGTGTTGCCCAGTCAACACGATATGTCAGCGCATCCGCCATATTGCGAGTGGCAAAAGTGCCATTTACACTAATACAGGTAGACGTGGAAACCGGGTTTTCTGATGAAAAAACAATAACATTTAAAACAGTATCATTTACATACAACAGATTTTGGCGAATCGTTTAAATGCAATTATTTATATCCATTTATACACTAATAATGGCAATTATTAAATAATAATAATAATTATTATTATTAAATAATTCTTCCCATATAAGTAACATTTCTCGGACTGTCTTCTTCCATTTCCTGTTCTTATGCAACACAGTACTGAAGTATTGGTTAATGCCCGAGTCACCTCACGTATAGATTATTGTAATGCTATTCTATCTGGCATCCCACAAAAACTTATCCATCACTTACAACTTATTCAAAATTCTGCTGCCAGGATAATAACCTGTTCTAAGTCCACTGAACATATTACACCTGTTGTCTCTCAACTTCACTGGCTCCCTGTTCACTACTGAATACAATACAAAATACCGCTCTTAACATTTAAAGCTCTTCACAGATTTGCTCCCCCCTACCTCACTGATCTCCTACAGACTTACACTCCCTCTCGCTCACTCAGATCCTGTAATTTGAGAGTATTCAGTCTGGCAATATGGTGCAGCCTTAGTTTCTGGAAGACAGACACAACTAAATACATGAGCATAAAATGATGATTGTCAGTTTCAAACTGTGTTTCCTCAATGTGCTCCTTGAAAAAAAACACATCATCTGAACCAATCTCAGCCCGAACAAACTGATTGAACAAAGATACACTGACAGCTTGCCCTAATGTCGACTGTCAGATAACACGCTCAGCTACTTTGACCACCTTGACTGTACCCTCAGAAGGAATCATCAAACCTCCTTTGTTTTTTAATGTGAGCAAGTGGTAGCTTTGATCATATGATGCCGGTACAGCATCTGTTACCAAACTAGCACGGCACACATCACAGGACAGCTTTCTCAAAATCCCGTCTAAGGGCTACATCCTACTGCTTCCTGAGGTGGATTTATTTGGGAAACCTTCAGAGTTTGAGAAATGTTAACAGCTAACAACAATCTAGATAGTTAGTGACTAAATACATTTAGCCAAAACGTTGTTTGGAAATTCACTTGAGCACATAAATGCATAGCTTTGCTAGCTTAGCCTGGTGTAGCTAAAGTTAAGATTGTAAAACGGGATTTTCTATTGGCCAATATAACCAAAACAATTGTTCAGCCTTACCTATGAAATGTAATCCCCCGGGATCTGGTCTGGAGCGTACAGTGGTTTGCACAATCCCAAGCAGCACATGCATGAGGCATCTTTATCCATTATTTCACTCCACAGCAGTGCCACTTGCAATATGGCGGCGAAATCTGACGGAAGATGCTGCTGGTCATGCGGCGTCTAGTAATTTTACAGTATGGCTATGGTCATAACACTATACCTTTGTTTCTCCCCTAGGACTTTACTAGTTTTCTTTCTGATGATCTTGTCTGGAAGTGGTGAGTTTATTTGTGACTTTTTCTGTGCTTTTGATATAAATGTCGGTGAACCATTGCCATGTAGCAACATCCTGTTTCCATGATCATGGTTTCAGAAGTTGTGATATATCACGTCCTTCTCCTTCTCTTTGTTTGCTGGATTTATGGAAGTGTTTTTTCAGGATTTACATGCTTTGGGATTCCTAGTTCATGACATTACGGTATATTGGTCAAATTTTTGTTTTTTACATTTCTCTTAAAGATTGGATCTGTGTAACATTTGTAAAAAAAATAGCTATTGAACAGCTGTATAAACTAATTTTGTTTACAGGTAACTGTTTATCTAAACCAATAACAGTCTAACAAGTAAATTGCGGTGATGACTACAACACAGTCATAATCTTATGTAGCCCCTTTTATCATACACATCTCTCTATTATATAAAAAAAATCCTGGGATGAGATGAGACTTTTTAGCCTGGGACGAGACATGACTTTTTCAGAGAGATATTTTCATATCCCGCGAGATGAGACTTTGTGCCAAGAGATTTAACCACGCCCAGGCCTGGAAATAAAAGACAAAGATTAGATGACAAAGTAGAACATCGTAAAGAGGTTAAAAAACGGTGTGATACACATGCAGAGCAGGTTAGAGCATAATGAAAGTACTAAAATTCAAAAGTCTCAAAAAAATGATAGCAATAGCACAAACAAATGGAAATTGTTACTCGGTGAAATAACGGAACAGCGAAAAGAGATCGAATATATTGTTCAGACTTAAACTTTTAAGTCGAAGAATTGTAGATTGTCTAATTCGTGTTGCCATCAGGGAAAAGTAGTGTTTCTTCCCAACGAAGAGGTGTTTCCGCGACAATTAAAAGTTTTGCTGTTTGGTGAAAGTGAAATCCACATATGTGAGCGACAGAGATGTGAAGTGGCAAGCTCGTAGCGCAGGCTGGGGGGTTGGCAAGCGAAGCAAGCAGTGGGCGGTATAAATTAAATTAAGACCCTGGAAATAAACTGACTAGTCTAATTTAATCACATGATTCAAATAAATCAAAGTATAATGATTATCTTTAAACATTTATCAATTAAGTCAATTTCAGAGATGCTTATACTTTAAATTAAATCAGCCTTTCTCAATGTTTTCAAAACGTGGAGTTGTGGTCCTGTTGCTGCATTGATCATTTAATTTTATTTTGCAGAATCTGTGTGCTATGTTATGCCTTATGTTAAGTCTTATTCGGCACAAAAGCCTATTTATATATAATTAATGTAAATTTTATTAAAATGACGAATTAACAGCTATTATTTTAATTATAGAGTGCAACTGACGGTATTAGTAGATTTTTGGGTCTATTTATCTAACTACACATTCCATAAGGAACTAAACTACAAGAAAAAATTCCCCAAACAGGATATTGTGTCAAACCTTTCCAGTTTTTATGTGTGCTAGCTTATGCCGTCTGCTCTTCATTTTCATGTGTGACTGTGCAAAGACACAGTTTAAAAGGAGCATTGCTGGAAAGTGATGAGACTCTTTGAGTGACTAGATGACTCTTGACATTCCAAAAAATATGAAAGAAAACAAAAGACAAATTGAGTACAATTACAGCCAAAGTGTTTATTTTCATCTAGTTTGACTCAAAAAGCTAACCATTAATATGTTGGGGTATGACAAACACACAAAGAGCCAGTTGCCTTCTTTTAACCTTTATGTCCACTGACAGTCATATTTTTACCATTCTACATCTTCTTCATGCTTAACTTGGACTTGTAGGCACTCCAGGCCTGCAATCTGCTGTGATTCTGTCTAATTATTTCCTCTGTAGGATAGGAGCTCACCGTCTCCATGGCGGACTGCATAGATGTGTGAGGAGCATCCTTTAGAAAGAGCTTGTGAGGAATGAAAATGCACTCTGTACCTTCACTGATCTGCGAAATTAAAAAAAAAATATTGTCCATGTATTATGTTAATTTAAATAAAATTCATGTGTAATCACTGTAACTGCAAAGTCATAAGTGTTTGTTCCTTTTTAATTTTCTTCCTTTTTAGTCATTCTGATGTGTGTTCAGACTATAATCTATCTATCTATCTATCTAAAAATATACTGCCTATAACAATAATATGACTTTAACCTATCCTGGTTATTTTTCCTGCGGTGGGCTGGCGCCCTGCCCGGGGTTTGTTTCCTGCCTTGCGCCCTGTGTTGGCTGTGATTGGCTCCAGCAGACCCCTGTGACCCTGTAGTTAGGATATAACGGGTTGGATAATGGATGGATGGATGGTTATTTTTCATCTTGAAATATTATAGCATTCAAAACTATCATGTGACCAAAGCTGGCAATGCATAAAGTGCTACTGTTTCTTTGTGGCAAAAAAAATGGCAAGGTGGTTAGTACTGCTGCCTTACAATTCCAGAGTCCTAATTTCAACAGCCACACAGATCCTTTATTTTGTTATTATGCACTAACACTTAAATTCCCCTTTATGAACAGAGGTGGATTTCTGTGTCAGTGTGTCCTACAATGGAGTTGAATCTTGTCTTTATTTTTTGCCATCAGTGTTAGTTGGTTAGTTACCAGTTTCCTGTGAAACTGAACTGGATAAGAGATTTAACACATGAATGAATGGATTTATTTTTATTTCTTAAGCATGTATGTCATATAATTTATTATTATTTACTATAAATGGTAAACTTTATATTGAGCACTACAGAATATTTGAACAAGTAGTGAATACATCAGTGTATTGAACTTCATAAACAGGATAATGCAGCACAGTGAAACTGCAGCTCTACAGCTTATAAAAAGTTTTCACTCTTATTTATTTCATTTTATTGTCTTGTAATAGTGACTTTAATTTACCTTTTGTAACATAATGCATATTGATAGATAGAATTTTATTTGAATTTTTTTTTTACAAACGCTCTATAAATAAATACATAAAAAGATTAATAAATAAATAAATAAATATAGACACACTATGGTTTGAACACACACCAGAAAGACAAAAAAAATTAAAAAAAGTAAAAACCTTTGACTTGCCAGTCACACTCACTGTGAGGCATTATGCAGACATATTGCTGTTGGTATAAAGGAGCCCCAGTAGCGTTTCTTGACACATTTCTGCTGAATAATTCGTTGGCTGAAAGTCCTCAATTTGGTGTGTCAGAGAGAGGATGTGCAACAATATTAATAATGACACTCAGTTTCTTTTAATTCTCTCCTTTTGCTACTACCTCCAGGTGTTCAAGAGTGCATCTTATAACTAAGCCCTGACCTTTTAATTATCGTTTTGATTCAATGGGCTTTTCTTGAGGTGATGTTACCAGCCCAGCACACCAGAGTATAAAAAATACATTGGCCATCACAGAGTTGTAGAAGATGTAATGGAGCTCACTGCCCACATTAAAGGAATGCAGTCTCTTAAAGAAAAAGATTCCGCTCTGCCCTTTCTTATATAGTTCCTCAGTACTTTGAAACCAGTCCAACCTGTCATTAATGTGCACCCCCGAGTACTTGTAGGAGTGGACCACTTGTTTATCCACTCCTTGAATAAAGGGTCTTTGTTAGAGTGAAAGTCAAGTGCCAGTTCCATGGTTTTGCTAATGTTAAGTTGCAGACAATTCTCTTTGCACCAACAAGCAAACTTCTCCACCTGACTCCTCTCCTCTGTCTCATCCCCTTTATCAATACACCCCATAAGTGCAGAATCATCTGAGAATTTTTGCGGGTGACCTAACTTGGTGTTATGTTTATTGTCTGAGGTGTGTAGAGTGAAGAGAAAAGGAGACGGGACTGTTCCTTGTGGTGCTCCAGTGTAGTGATCAGAATCAAATAACTGTCATGCCAATGTGAAAATATAATTCTACAGATCAAGGTAAAAAGCAGGAAACGACATAACTTCATACAACAATTATTCACTACATAGTGTCCATCTATTTATTAATTGATTTTCGGAACCCATTGATATGAATTCAGAGATGAATAATCAGCATAATGTTCTTTTTACTGTTTTAAAAATAATTTTGATATTGTTCATCTTTTAACTGTAGTTTTCAAAGAAAAATTCTGTTATCTATAAAGAAATTTAAATTACATTTTAATAATACAGGTTCTTTTAGTAGATTTCTTACCAGGCTCATATTATGGCTACTTACAACACCAACAACTTCTGGTGACAGCTGTGAAAGAGTAACAAATGGAGAAAGTCAGTTAAAGTTTAGTATCTGTTTGCCAAGTAAAATGAGGACAAAAGGGCAATTACTATTGTTTGCTGTAAGGAAAGGCCACACACATCAAACATGTAAAGTTTCTTGTTATACACATTATAATTCAACACATAAAGGAAAGCACTACCCAAAAATTATGTTTTTAATTTGCTTTCAAAGCAACTCAGGCCCCTTCTTCAGGAAAGATGCAATACAGAAACGGGAATTCTCTGTGTTTATATGGACACTAAGACAGATACTGCATTGGAAAATCTGCAGAATGAGAGAATAATGTTTAGGATATAATAGACCCCAATGGTGACAAGTTCTGTGCAATGTCAAATGATTAAAAAAAGATCCTTGGAAAAGAGAAAACAATTTGCACGTTACTCGTGTTGCATAATCCACATGTCTGTTATCTAGTCATAAGATCATAACACAAGCATTTTTTGCTAAATTATTAACAGTTACGTCCGGAAAAATCAATGTATATATTAAGCAGATAAAACTAATTTCACCTATGCTGTGGTTTTGAATAGAAGACAGGATTTTGACAAGTAGATGACATGGAGATGCAGATCTTCAGGTGAAAAGCACAGTATAAAAGGAATGTGTATCTTGCTTATGATATACGAGGTATGCTGATTTTTCCGGAAGTATTATTATTAATAATTTAGGAAAAAATGTTTGTGTTTTGCCTGTTTTGAACGTCCAGTCAGATTACTGGCATGTAGATCATGTAACAAGAATAATTTTTTTACTTTTTTCCATGGACATTTTTCACATCATTTTCTGTTGTACAGCACTTGTCACTATTGGGTTCTATTATGTCATAAACTTTTTTTGCTGCTTTGAAAATATAAGATTATATTTCTTTCTAACTACATGGAATAATTAGCATACAAAAAAATTATTTTTGGGTGGAGTATTCATTTAATAAGGCCAATAATAATAATCAAAGTATTTATGAACACTACATGAAAGAGTTGTGGGAAACAATCCACTGATACATATTGGCTTGCTGTTTCTAGCATACTAGCATAAACTAAGTTTTGAGAGAGTGTTACAAACAAAATCATTTTATTTATATTTTTGTTACAGGTTAAAAAATGTAATATTCTTAATGCATAATGCAATACATCACTCTTTACATTTTATAATTTTATTATATGAAATATTTGCATATTTCATCAGTGAGCTCAGGACTGGAAACATCCACCAAGATTGAACTTTAGCTTCTAACTCACTAATTGTGTGATTTTCCTCTATTTCCATGCCTTTGTGTTTTATTATGTTCTATTTTTTGTTTTTAATTTCCTCCCCGTCTCTTTGTGTTCTTTGCTTGTGGAAAAGCTAATATCCTCTGTTCTGTAGCCTTTAGTGCCACAGTTTCCTAAGGGTTATTTAAAGGCGTCATTTTGCACAGCCCCTTTGCTGTGGTATTAGATTTTGTGCCTGTTTTCTTCATCTTCATTTCCCTCTTTGTACATTTTGTAAGTCTTACAATCTTTTAACCATTTCAGTTAAGGATTGTTCTTGGTTTTAATTAGTATTGATCTTGTAATTCACCAAAGCGTTTTTCACATCGAACATGCTGTATTTGCTAGTAACTTTGTTTGCCAAATATTTTCCCGCAGATTCGCCATGCAGTTTGCTTAAACAACCATTTTTTCCCAGCGCCCCATGATGCTTTGAGAGGCCAGTGTGAAGAACTTTCACTGTTGCTGAGCTGCATCAGGTCATGCTTATTGTCATGACTCAATCAGTACTCCTGCCATCCACCCTGCGTGTGTGTAAAAAAAACAAACAAATCACTTGCAGTATTTTCATTTGAGGTGTATGTTAGCCAACCATAATAACAAAATTATGAGCACTGCCACTGGATATTGTGACAGGCGGCTGTCATCCATATTCAGTCAGGACGCCCCTGCACGCTATATTCAGGGGTAGCAGCCCTGGACACTGCAATACCTCCCCCTGGACGCTAGATGGCCACCTCCCTGTGGTGGAGCAGTGCCTCAGGTTCCCACAGGGCATCCTGGGAATTGGAGTTGGATGCAGCCCTGTTGGATCCCGCAGGCATCGCCAGGAGGCGCTGTGTTTGGGACTCCTGAGTCCGTATGGGCAACATATTCATCACACCCGGACGTACAGCTGGAACTCAGGGATCAAGCACCTGGAGCACTTCCAGGTGAACTATAAAAAGAGCCAGCAACCACCACTCAGTGGCCAGAGTCAGGTGGGAGGAGGACAAAGCTGGGTGAGGAGGAGTGGTGGTAGAAGAAGAAGTGTGTTGTGTGTTTTTGTTTGTGCTTTTGGGACTGTGTTAGGCCTGTGGGACACGGGGAAGACGTGCCTCACGGCTGAAGAGAAAATAAAAAAGTCTTTCATTTTATATGTGCCTCTGTGTCAGGTGCTTTGGGGGTGCTTTTGTTGGCAAATTTTGTTTTGAATGGCAGGATGCCAGCATTTTACTTTAGGCTAAAGGGGATGGCACATTTTTCCTGACTGGATCAGTGGAGCAGTGATGCCCATTTAAAGCAAATATCACGGAAGCTTCAATGAAGACCTGTGTGCATATTCATCAAGTGTCTCAGTATTACTCCTAGGAATTGCACTT
The DNA here is from genome assembly GCA_026402145.1 of Polypterus bichir lapradei. Lineage (NCBI taxonomy): Eukaryota > Metazoa > Chordata > Cladistia > Polypteriformes > Polypteridae > Polypterus > Polypterus bichir. The sequence goes on along the minus strand of JANRMT010062821.1, from coordinate 30,757,198 downwards.
AACATCTGACTAGGATAATAATTTGTCCTGCCCTAGAGTAGGACACGAGAATCGTTATTAAGGAGCCTACACCCACTATCAGCAAGAAGTAGGAGTTCATGTTTCAGAATGAATGAGGTTACAATTTTACATCACCCCAAAATGGCACTCATGAAAGCATTTTGTAAATTCCTTTGAAAACATGATGATGTTTCATAGTTTTCTGATGCCAATCCTAAGGCTTCACCACAAAGATAATAATCTCTCTATTATATAAAAAAATCCTTCGACGCGACAAGACTTTTTTGGAAGAGAGATTTTTTCAAGTCCCGCAAGATGAGACTTTAGCCTTGAGATTTTTTCAAGTCACGCCCTACTCACAAACATTTTCAAACAAGACCACGGTCCGCACAACTCTCATTCATGTGAATGCTTTTGTCTTCACACTGTCTGCGCACTCAGCTCTTATACATTTTAAAGTTTTCCTCACTTTAAGTTCACAATTAAAGAAGACGTATTATGTCCAAATCTTATTGAAGAATTTCATCACGAAGGGTTATCAACATAAAAAATGAGTACACTCGCAATCCTAGCACCGAAAAATGAGGAAGTCAAATGAATTAATGCCAAAAATGTTAATTAGTTACACATCAAATTGGTTAAATGCGTCCAAAAATGTTGAACGGTTACACAGCAAATTGGCTAAATGCGTATCAGTAGACTATGCTGAGATATTCTGCAGAAGAGGAAAACAACAGCTTACAATATCAAGAAAGAATATCTACAACCGTTAACAACGTCCGGTGTTACAATGCACGAATTACTATAGAAAGAAGTATGTATCCAAGAAAGGTAATGTAGTACATCTTCCGCGGATAACATTAGACAACAAAGGATAACTTGATATGCCATTCGTATTAAAACGTTAACAGTTCCCAGTGAGAACAGCTTTTGCAAAGACAATTAACAAATCTCATTTTATTTAATAGAAAGAAAGAAATGAAATTTAGTCATGGTGCAGTTATACGTTGCATTGATGCAAGAGAAGAAGAAAAAGAAGAATGGAAACATAATAAGTTAGGATATTGTGTGTTAAGCTGTATGTAATTGTTGCCACTTTCCAACAATATCAAGAATAATATTGTAATGAGCCCAGAAATGCAAAGACCAGGACAAACACACGGAACGAGAATTAAGACCAACAATAGGGCGCATTTATTTAACCATCAATGATCCACAGTCGTATTTTCAGAAGAGTCAACGTCTTGCTTTGGCCACAGGAAACACCTCATAAAGTAACAGTTACTAAAGTAAGCCGTGGCTATTCTTACACTGTTTCTGAAATTGCATTCACTTTTCCAGTTTTCCCAGTTGTCTACCAGAGCTACGCATTGTGCCTGTCTCCATGATCCTTCTCCCCATCTTCCGCAAGTCTGTATTTATTCAATGCCCCTAGGAGTCTCCACCTGGCTTCTTGAACCTTTCCAGGCTTGTAAAATGTAATATGAATGTTCCATGCACTCGTGAGATGCTTAATACGGACACTGGTCATTTATGTACTATAAAGGATTTTTGTTGTGTTTCAAGGATGCCATTGGCCACAAGAGGAGGTTCAACCAACAAAACAAAAATCTAAGTAAAACTGGATATCCCTAACCTCTGATTCTCTACAAGTCTTTTCTGACAACTATTAAACACATTAAACACTCAGTACATTTTCATGCAGCTTGTTGTAATCATTAGCAAAAACTGTGCAAATGATAGCTTTTCACTAAGTTAGAAATGTGTTGCAATAGGAACATTTTCTGTGAAAAAATATTTTTTTTCATTGTCTTACCCAAAAGTTGCCTTCTTCTAAAATTCCCACCTTTAAGGACAAAGTTGAAGATAATGCAGAGGCAGTTGCTGCTGGATTCTATACAAAGTTGCAAAACATTTAATGATTAAAGTACAGAAACCTTTTGTCATGTAATGAGTACAGTGTATCAACTGATTAAAGAAAATGGATGGTATGATATAAATGAAAAATGGAATGCCACACTGTGGTTCCAGCTGACAAATTTCAGATATCTAAGTTAAATAATAGAGGCAAATTATTCATTATTCCAAAGGCCCTTTGTCACATACTGTACATGCGATTGGGAGATAGCTAAAGGGCCTGAATGACAGTAATTCCACGCCAGACCAGGGGGTAGCAAGGTGCACTGACTGTCTCTCTCAATCCCTTGCAGACCATCCACAGGAAATCCTGCAGAGTTCTGATGCCACTGATGGTGTCACTTCTGGTTCCGATGCCACTGAAGGTGTCACTTCCTGTTCCAGTGTCACATATGATGTAATTTCTGTTTCTGATGCCACTGATGGTGTCACTTCTGGTTCTGACATCCCTGACGGTGTTCCGGTGGCATGTATGATGTCACTTCCGGTCCCGGAACATGTGGATAATGTCACTTTCGGTCCTGGTGTCAAGGATGATGTCACTTCCAGTTCCAGGCTCCACTGAAGATGTCTCGGCATATAAAGCCGCCATCTTAACTACCTAATTCAGTTTGGTTTTGGACTCGCATCTGTGAACATGTCTGTTTTATTTAAACCATTTTTGCAGCCAAGGAACAATTTACGGTTGGCTATCCCAAACCTTTTTGATGACTTCGTGCCATTCTTGTGACACTTTATAAGGCCTTCATCTCAACCATTAGTTTATGACTACATTCCTACATATGCACCAACATTGATGGACTGAAAGCCAGAAGTCTACGTGACCATCATCATCAGGTCCTTCCATGAAAACCCTAAATACAAAGAGGACTGTTTGATTTATGTTAGGTAGATTGCCCAGAGGGGACTGGGCGGTCTCTTGGTCTGGAATCCCTACAGATTTTATTTTTTTTTTTCTCCAGCTCTTGGAGTTTTTTTTTTTTTTGTTTTTTCTGTCCACCCTGGCCATCGGACCTTACTTATTCTATGTTAATTAATGTTGACTTATGTTTATTTTTTATTGTGTCTTCTATTTTTCTATTCCTCATTTTGTAAAGCACTTTGAGCTACATTTTTTTGTATGAAAATGTGCTATATAAATAAATGTTGATTGATTGATTGATTGATTCCTATCCCGAGGCCATAAGTCATGAGCTATACACTCTTAAGCTTGGGCAGCATATACCTTCCATCCCAAAGATGTCTTCTGTTGCTCTGTGTGAACTGTATTCCCTCTGACCACATTCTTCTCTTGCTCTAAACTACTATCACATCATTCTTTAAATACTGCATGACCTGCCTAGTGTCTGATACAGCATTTGCTATGCTTGACGCGTATGAGAATTAGAAATAACTTTCAGAAGACGTGATGCCAAATTGGCCATATGTGAGTAAGTCAGGGTGTTTTAGTGATTTGTGTGACAAATTTGCACCTCATCCAGAGTTCGTCAGATGCCAGCACCACATAACCCTAAATTTGGTTAAGAGGGCAAAGGAAACAAAAATGAAAAACCGAGAATGATAGTGAAGATCTTGCCACATTCTGATTTCTTGTGTAAAGATAAGAAAACCAGTAAACATGCTCATGTCTACATATATATTTAGCATAACATTTTTTTTTCCGTAAGCTGTATGAGGCCGATAAACACACTGAGTCTTTATTTAGTTTTGTAGCCCCTCGTTTAACTTGATTTAAGCACAGAGAGCTTTGCTTTAATAATTGAAGAGTGAAGTGAAAGCCATAATGATAGCATGAATAAGCTGTGAGTGAACTGATATCCCTTCTAGGGCCGGTTCCTGGCTCCCCTCATCCCTGCACTGGATTAGTGGGTTTGAGAACGTTATGTTATACTATAATTGAATGGCTGAATTATAATAATACAATTAAAGTGATCAGAGCTACAATGTTTATGTTTCATGCATTTCAAAAACTATTTTAAAAGCTTACCTTTTTGGACTGTACCTTCTCTGTGTACAAATGCATACTGTTAGCTAGAAAACCAAGAGAAAAACAATGATTCAATACAATTCTTGCCACTGCTCTTTTATTCTTAACACATTTGATTTCAGTAACAGACAAACCAAATCACATATGCTGCATATTGGGAAAAGTTTGAAAATGTCAGCAGAAGCACGAAACTGAACAAATTCCATTGGAGAGATCATTTTTATAGAAGACACACAAATAAAAATAAAATGCATTCATTATATCGAATTACCCCCCCTCTCCAAAACTGTACTGGAAAAAATTGAAAAATGATATAATGAATGAACATTGAAATATAAACAGCTATATGTCAGCATATGCATTTGACAGCTATCTAGTATATACCTATCCAAGTCATATATTTTTTATCTACTTTTAATGAAGTGATCAAAATCTGTGTGTTAAGCATGGGAGAGTAGAAGACACCACAAACTTACATTCTAATTGAATAAGAACATGGCAGCAATATGCCATAATTTTAATGACATGAATCACCATCTGCCCAAAATATCTGTGAGGACATTGAGATATAATGCAGAAATAACATTGGCAAAACACGTGATAGAAGCAAATGAACAACATCAAATAATCAATATTATATTAAAATATGTTGAAATATTTCAATCTATTGAACGTTTTCTGCATTGATAATTACTTCTCATTCTCCATCTGTTAAACTTATTATTATGACTCAGTCCTGTAATTGTGTCAACAACTTGTCTTGACCATTTAGGAATTTTCCAAAAATGAAATGATCTTCAGAAAAAGTTTTACTGAATGACAGAGAGTGGCATTTTGGCTTGAAAGTTTTAGAGGGGCTTAATGGACGTGTGAGAGAGATGCTGATAGAAGGGATGAAGATATCACAACATCAGCATCAAATACTCAATTCTACAAACAGAAACACAAATGAATATTCATACATTTTCCAAAATTTTGCTCAGTGTGCTTAGTGCTAACTCATATCGTATATAAGGAACTGACGTAATTCATGATAATGATGGCAGCTACTCCAAAACAGTGAGATGTTCAGGTTCACACATGCCTTAAATTGCCTCATAAAAAAATCAGCCAACGGGTTACTTGACAGGTCTCTAGGCTTCAAGAACCAAGGCAGAAGTGAAACATGAGCACAGGTCAGTCGAGAATGCTGTGAGATCCATCAGCCTGCTCAAGCAACCTAGAAACAAACTAGAGGCACCAGCCGCAAAGAAAATGTCACAAAATCCAGAAAGAAAGCATATCATTGACAACTGGAAAAATGTGAGTATGATTACCTAGTTGAGTTTGCTATAAATATTTTAACGATACATTAAATTACTGACACAAGTTTACTACTTAACTAATTTTTGCACAACAGCACAGACGCCATTGGTGACAGTGATAAATATTTACTGGTGTTTAGCAGATTCATTGTAAGACAGATGTACGGATTGACACATGGAGATTTTAGACACTTAAGTATTAGTTTTCAGGACAGATAAAAAGTAATTGCTAGACTTTTCCAATGTCAAAATACCAGAGATGTTCTTAAGTTTGCTTACTGCTCTCGAACTAATCTATACTTATAAAAGGCAAAGCCCTCACTGACTCACTGACTGACTCACTGACTGACTCATCACTAATTCTCCAAGTTCCCGTGTGGGTAGAAGGCTGAAATTTGGCAGGCTCATTCCTTACAGCTTACTTACAAAAGTTGGGCAGGTTTCATTTCAAAATTCTACGTGTAATGGTCATAACTGGAACCTATTTTTTTCCATATAATACTCACAGAAAAATCCACAAGTTAATACACACACTGTCTCTAGAGTTTCTCCACACTCAATGTATTCCTTGCGTCACCGTTATACCCTCTAATCTCCCATTTCAATTGAAATGCCTCAAATTTCCAGTAAGGCTCTGCTTCGCGATGACAATTAATAAGTCTCATATTTATATATAAATAGATTGATAGATAGATAGATAGATAGATAGATAGATAGATAGATAGATTATATAGATAGATAGATATATACATATAGATAGATATATAGATATAGATAGATATTGTGATATGTGGCCGGCTTATCATCCCGGCCAATTCCCCCTGGCCGCCAGATGGAGCCCTCACTGCAGTACGGAGGTGCCCTGAAGACCAGCAGGGAGTCATGGGACATGGAGTTTTCGTACAAGACCCTGCTGGATACCTCAGGGGCCGCAAGAGGGAGCTGCAGGGAGGAACAAAGACTTCTTCGTGCCCTATGACCCGGAAGTTCGTCATAGGAAGAGCAACGGGCTTCCGGGGTGAAAAGAAAGGACATGTACCTGACCCGGAAGTGATTAAGAATCACATGGACTGGGGATTGGGAACACTTCCGGGTCAGGGAATATAAAAGGACTGTGGGAGCTCCCAGACGGCGAGCTGAGCTGGGTGGAAGGGTGGCAACTTGTCTGGGAGCTGGAGGATTGTCTATTGATTGTATTGGTGTGATTTATGAATATAGTGGTGGAGAGTGTGTTTTGTACACTGTGGCGAATTAATAAAGTCAACTGTTGGACTTTTACCTGGTGTTTGGAGTCGTGGACAGGGGTTCAAGGGAGCGAGAGTGCCCCCTATCTGCGACAATATATAGATAGATAGATAGATAGATAGATAGATAGATAGATAGATAGATATAGGTGTATGTATATGTGTGTGTGTATATATGACAGCGACACTCATAACAGTAACAAAACAATTACATTGTCAATCATGTTACGTTATTATTAAAATGTTTCCTTTTCTTTTTCATTACTTCTTTAACACACTACTTCTCCGCTGCAAAGCGTGGGTATTTTGCTATATATGTATATGTATATGTGTCTATGTATATATGTGTATATGTATATATATATATATGTATATATATATATATATATGTATATGTATATATATGCATATATATGTATATGTATATATATGTGTATGTGTGTGTATGTGTGTGTGTCTGTGTCTATATATATGACAGCAACACTCATATCAGTGACAAAACAATTACATTAATAATCATCTTACGTTATTTTAAAAATGTTTCCTTTTCTGTTTCATAACTTCTTTAACACACTACTTCTCCGCTGTGAAGCGCGGGTATTCTGCTAGTCTAATATATAAAGCAGAATTGATGTATGTGTGTATGTTTGTTTGTCCTTTATACAAATCTGCACCAGGCGTCCGATCGTCACCAAGCTGGGGATGGGGATCCTTTGTGACAAGGAGGAGGTCATGGGGTATGTTTGGTTGGGAAAAATGTTGTGGTGAAGCGCAGGGCACCTTTTCACTGACACAACGTTCGGCACACGTCTCAGGCAATCCCATCTGGCGTACCAAACAATTACAGCTGCTACTTCAAGAGCCTATGAGTCATCTCAAGAAATGGAAACCCCTATGAGTCATCTCAAGAAAGGGAAACCCGGCTGTCTGCCAACAGGAGAAGGGCTGCTGATGCAGGAGTGGATGAAACATCTGAAGAAAGGGAAGGCAGGCTGCCTGCCAACACAATACAATTTCAGTGTTGGTCTTTTTGACTGACTGGTGCTATTTGTTTGTCTGCCATACACATCTACACCAGGCGTCCGATCGCCACCAAACTGGGGATGGGGCTCCTTTGTGACCAGTAGGATGTCATGAGGTTTATTTGGTTGGGAAAAAGTTGATTTGTGTATGTATGTTTGTTTGTCCTTTATATAAATCTGCACTGGGCGTCCGATCACCACCAAACTGGGGACGGGGCTCCTTTGTGACCAGGACGAGGTCATGGGGAATGTTTGCTTCAGACAAATGTTTGTGGTGAAGCGCAGGGCAATTTTTCAGAGACACAATGTTCGGCACAGGTGCCGGTACTTATCATTGACAAGATGGCCGCATGTTGTAACAGACGTTAATGGCGGCGCCATCTAGCAGCACGTTTGGTCCCTGTGTGTCGCTCTTTACCAATGTGTCTTTAAATTGCCAACAGATGGCGGCAGTGTCCAAGTATGAGAAGGCCGACTGCTTTCATCGGGTGAAGGAGAACTGCCGTATGGATGTAAAACATGACCGACCCACTAAGCATGACTGGCTTTCCGTATTTGTGGTGCTATTTGCTCGCTTTCCGACTCACAGTACTATTTCAGTCTTGGTCTTTCTGACTGACTGGTGCTATTTGTTCGCTTTGCGACGTATTGTAAATAACGTGCATTCATCTCACTGTGGTACTTATTCCGTACATAATGCCATGTAACACATTATAATTGTCCTGTTTTTCGTTATTATACCCATGCCACCGAAAAAAGACGTAGAATTAGAAAATCCACTTCCGATGCCAGAAAAAAGTCTATTTCAAGGGCGTCTGAAACGTTGCGCAAGACGTGAAGATGTTTTCATACCAACAATTCCGCGTAGAATTAGAAAGTCCACTTCCGCTGCCAGAAAAAAATCTATTTCAAGGGCGTCTGAAGCGTTACCAACTATGTGACGATGTTTTCATACCAACAATTCTGCTAATTCCGAATGATTTACCCTTTGATTTCAAAACTTCTACAATTTCCTGTTTGTTTGGCTTTTTTTATGTCAATTAATAGCGCTCAAGGCCAATCACGGCAAGTTAAGGCCATCAATTTGTAAAATCCGTGCTTTTCACACGCACAACTCTATGTATCATGTTCTAGAGTGGGCAATCCTCAGAATTTGTTCATTTTCGCACCAGAAGGCAAAACAAAAAATATACTGTATCCAAAGGCTCTGGAATAACCACTTATATTATCTATTACAATAAAATTTAAATTACAAAACTGTTTGTTCTATTTCTATGTTCTGTTTCTTTCATTTGGTAAATTCACCGGTTATATATTCTTGGGCAACACCGGGCACTCCAGCTAGTTCTTTATAAAAAGCAAAGTGTAGGTGAGCTTCTAACATGAAGTTCACTCTTATAGTGGCCACAGTGAGGTCACATCACGATAAATGCACATGGACATGATGTAGCAACCTTGCAATGGTCATAATAACAGAATAATGCTGATGACATCCTAGATGTCTGATCTTTATTAAGCAAACATTAACAAAATCACGGCTAAATAATTTTTTAATAAAAGATCTTCTTAATAATATCAGATTTCCTTTCTACACCATTGTGTCAAAGGTTTCTGGCCTGTGTGTCTTCTGTGTGAGGCAAGAATGTCCTGTCCATGTTTGCTTTTGCTTTTTTTTAACTTTTCATGAGGCTCAGTTGCCCCATTGTGAGCTAGTACTTCCATTCTGTCTGTAAGTTACCTTTTCTGGCTAATATTTCTAGAAAAGCTGTTTTTTCTTAGTTCCTCTCTTTTTTAAACAAACATCAGATCTTTGATAAATTTCAGTCTGGTTTCAGAGCATGTCACAGTAAAGAATCTGCTCTTTTAAGGGTATAAAATGATCTGTTACGTATAGCTGAAGATGGGGACTGTGCATGTCTAACAGTGCTGGATATACTGTAAGTTCTGCCTTTGATATCATTGGCCATACTATTCTGTTAAATCGTTTAAAGAACTTAGTAGACATTAAGGGCACAGCTGTTTTAATAACAGATCTTTTTTTTTGTTTCCATTGACACTTTTTCCTCATCTTCTGCTACAGTATCATGTGGAGTTCCCCAAGTTTGAGTTCCCCAATTTTAGCACAACACTCTATGCCCTATACGTGCTTACTATAGGATCAGTTATTTAACATCACAATATTGCAATTCATTGCAATATTGATGACATACAGTTGTATCTGCCTCTGAAGCAAACTGATAACAGTTCAATAACCAGTCTGCTCGACTGCGTTAGTTATGTTAAATGCTGTTTGGCTAATATCTTCGCTCAGTTCAATGAAAATAAGACAGATGTGCTACTTTTTGGGCCTCCAATTCACATTAGTAGCCTTGCCAATAACGTTGGCCCTCTGTCCCCCCATATTAAAACACATGCAAAAAACGCCAGGGGGAGATTTTTGATTCTTCTCTCTGTTTCGACACACAGATAAATGCTGTGGTCAAGGGTTGCTTCTATCATCTCAGAAACATAGCCAAAATCAAGTCCATCTTATCTGCCAAAGATCTGGGGCCTCATGTATAAACGGTGCGTATGCACAAAAATGTTGCATACGCCCTTTTCCACTCTCACACCACGATGAATAAAAACTAAACTTGGCATAAAACCACACACATTCTCATGCCAGGTCAAACCATAGCATATGCAAGTTTTCTGCTCGGTTTTGCAAACTGGCGGCACCCAGCGTCAAAGCAGTGCTATTGTTCCTGGGTGGCTTCCCTTTATTTTTTAGATTCACATCCCTGACACAGCTTTAGCAAATACAATGACATTAAGTGTATATCGTTTTTTAGTTTAAGGTATCTGATTTTAATCAACCTGTAACCATATAATGGTGCATGGAATGGTCAGACTATTCCAAATACCTTAGCTGCTTTAGCGTTGTTACTCTCAATGCACCAATGAGTATTTTAACCCACTGTATCTGAGTGTGAAATCACAACTCTACACCAGCTGATTGGAAAGCTCTACTGCAGATTCTGTCAGGACCAGAGAGAATTATCGAGGTAATTAATAGCACACACTGCCTCAGCCATGCGCACAGTCTATTTGAACATCTCCCATTTGGTAAATACTTCAGAGCCTTTCCTGCAAGAATCTCGTGGTTCAAAAACAGTTTCATCCCAAGAGATATAAACTCGCTCAATCAGTCCATCAAATGCTCTCAGTAGAACTGTTTGTACTTATAAGTACACTTACCTCACGTAAACTTGCATTACAGTTGTAATATTGCACAACCAGAGCCACTTATGCTTTCATATTGTATATTTTTCATTTTTATATTGCATTATTATTATTATTGCTTTTGTTGTTATTTTACCATTTTATAGGAAAATAAGTTTATGGAGGATTTGCATATTGACTCTGATTGCACCATATAATAACAATAAAGCAATTCAATTCAATTAAATAGAAGAGAGATGGTGACTGGCTTCTAAGTCAATTTAGATTTCCAGGTGCTATCTTCTTGGAGCTCTTGATATCATTTTTCAGATGAAATGCAGTAGAGTATATATATTACATTATACAGATATATTTTTAACTTCATTTAAATAATGTATACTGTTATGAACTGGCACCCCATTCAGGCATTGGTCCTGCCTCGTGCTATATGCTTGCTGGGACTGGCGCGACCCTAGATGGATTGAATAATTAAACATGTACTACGAAGATATTTCAATGTTCCTGAATAATTTTGAAGAATCGGCGTTCTAAGCTTACAAATGGCTTGACATTTATTAAAGAGCTGATTGCGAGGCGATTGGTTACTTGGTGAAAGAAAAGGAAGGACAGGAATTGGGGGTTATTACGTTTGAAAGCGAGAGTACTGCTGCCGTTAATTATTTCATTGAGGGTCGCACACGGAGCAGCAAGCATCTTGCGAGGGGTCAGGAACAATCTCTGAACAGGGCACCAGATCATTACTACCCCTGTGCCACTGTGGCCCAATGTTTAATACATGAATTAGTTAATTTCATCATGAAAATGATATTAAGTATACATCTTAGTATTTGAATTGTTCAGAGAGCTGTAATATCATCAATGTAATGTATTCTGTGTCCTGTCGGCGTAAGAGAAAGCTTGTTTAAGAAGCAAGTAGTGATTCACACACATAGAGTACACAGAAGAACACACAAAATATAAAGCATTTAACGTGCTACTTTAGTTACGATGGAATTTGAGAAACTAGTAAATTAAGTTTATGACGTTCTACTTTAATGACAAAATAAACTACGTGATTCAAGTGGAAATTTCGAGATTAAAGCTGACATTTCAAGCTTTTTTTTTCACTGTGTCCCTATATTTTTCTTTTCTCCGTGCCCTAATAAGCTTCCATATGACACTCAGATGGTGGGCTACAACTCGCCTTTTCATGGCGACTTTGATATCTGACAACTTCTTTATTATTCCGGGCCCTGTGCGACTTTCTGAACTTTCGATCAACTAGCTTTTGTTGTTTCTACAACTGCTTAAACCTACAAATAGTACACTTTTCCTTGCCTACACTTGGCATTCGCTGATATTCTTCTTTTATCCCTGTGCTTTTGCCATTGTCTATTCACAGAACACTGAACTTAAGGGAATATTTATATTGAATTGCATATTCAAAGAGGCGTAATTCTGGGAGGAGTCTGGGAGGGGCGATACAAGCGTGCACAAGGATTACATTACACACAGACCAGGATTTATGTAGTGGAAGTGCGTGGAAGTTGACTTACGCACAGTTTTCTGCATCTGCATTTTGTACGTACGCACATTTTGTTTTTTGTCCATATGCTGTGTTTTAGTGTGAATTCTACGTACAGTGTTATGCATGAGGCCCCTGGAGGCTGCTATCCATGTCTTTGTCTCCAACAGATTGGATTATTGCAATTTGCTATATCTTGGAGTCAGTCTGGATTCCCTTTCACATCTTCACCTGGTTCAAAATGCAGCTGCCAGATTGTTAACAGATTCCTGCAAGAGGGAGCATATTACTTCTATCTTGGTCTCTCTTCATTGGATCTCTCTTCATCAGGATCAGGTTTAAAATTCTTTTCATCCCATATACTTCTTCCATGACACCTAGATCATCTTCTCAATTTCTTTCATTAGTGCCATGTTCTTGCTTTATAAGGAAAAAGGGGCTCAGCTTTATCAGTGGCTGCTCCACAACTCTGGAATGAGTTACCTTTATTTGTCAGAACCGCTTCCATAGTCCTAACATTTAAATCCCGTTTAAAGCTGCATCCTTTTCTCTGGCTTTTGGAGACACTGAATAATGTGTTTGCTTTGCTATGGCTTGAAAATCATTGTTTCTTTTAAGCTTAGGGGTTTGGAGATCAAATTGTATTGTCTTTGTTTGTATAGTTTATCCAGTGTTTTTATGTCACAGTTTTATGTGTTTTACTTTGTATAGCACTTTGGTGCAGCTGTTTTCTGTTTTAAAATATGCTTTATGAATACATTTGATTTGATTTTGTATGAATAGGTACATATTGTTGTACTTCTGTGATGCACTTGTTTCCGTATGCAGGTTAACTCCCCACCCTAAAATAGATAAAATGGAATAGAAAATACAGTGCATCCGGAAAGTATTCACAGCGCATCACTTTTTCCACATTTTGTTATGTTACAGCCTTATTCCAAAATGGATTAAATTCATTTTATTCCTCAGAATTCTACACACAACACCCCATAAAGACAATGTGAAAAAAGTTTACTTGAGGTTTTTGCAAATTTATTAAAAATAAAAAAACTAAGAAATCACATGTACATAAGTATTCACAGCCTTTGCTCAATACTTTATCGATGCACCTTTGGCAGCAATTACAGCCTCAAGTCTTTTTGAAGTTTGGCACACCTATCCTTGGCCAGTTTCGCCCATTCCTCTTTGCAGCACCTCTCAAGCTCCATCAGGTTGGATGGGAAGCGTCGGTGCACAGCCATTTTAAGATCTCTCCAGAGATTTTAAATAGGATTCAAGTCTGGGCTCTGGCTGTGCCACTCAAGGACATTCACAGAGTTGTCCTGAAGCCACTCCTTTGATATCTTGGCCGTGTGCTTAGGGTTGTTGTCCTGCTGAAAGATGAACCGTCGCCCCAGTCTGAGATCAAGAGTGCTTTGGAGCAGATTTTGATCCAGGATGACTCTGTACATTGCTACAGTCATCTTTCCCTTTATCCTTACTAGTCTCCCAGTTCCTGCCGCTGAAAAACATCCCCACAGCATGATGCTGCCACCACCATGCTTCACTGTAGGGATGGTATTGGCCTGGTGATGAGCGGTGCCTGGTTTCCTCCAAACGTGACGCCTGGCATTCACAACAAAGAGTTCAATCTTTGTCTCATCAGACCAGAGAATTTTGTTTCTCATGGTCTGAGAGTCCTTCATGTGCCTTTTGGCAAACTCCAGGAGGGCTGCCATGTGCCTTTTACTAAGGAGTGGCTTCCATCTGGCCACTCTACCATACAGGCCTGATTGGTGGTTGCAGAGATGGTTGTCCTTCTGGAAGGTTCTCCTCTCTCCACAGAGGACTTCTGGAGCTCTGACAGAGTGACCATCGGGTTCTTGGTCACCTCCCTGACTAAGGCCCTTCTCCCCCGATCGCTCAGTTTAGATGGCCGGCCAGCTCTAGGAAGAGTCCTGGTGGTTTCGAACTTCTTCCACTTACGGATGATGGAGGTCACTGTGCTCATTGGGACCTTCAAAGCAGCAGAAATTTTTCTGTAACCTTCCCCAGATTTGTGCCTCGAGACAATCCTGTCTCGGAGGTCTACAGACAATTCCTTTGACTTCATGCTTGGTTTGTGCTCTGACATGAACTGTCAACTGTGGGACCTTACATAGACAGGTGTGTGCCTTTCCAAATCATGTCCAATCAACTGAATTTACCACAGGTGAACTCCAATTAAGCTGCAGAAACATCTCAAGGATGATCAGGGTAAACAGGATGCACCTGAGCTCAATTTTGACATTCATGGCAAAGGCTGTGAATACTTATGTACATGTGCTTTCTCTGTTTTTTTATTTTTAATAAATTTGCAAAAACTTCAAGTAAACTTTTTTTACGTTGTCATTATAGGGTGTTGTGTGTAGAATTCTGAGGAAAAAATGACTTTAATCCATTTTGGAATAAGGTTGTAACATAACAAAATGTGGAAAAAGTGATGCGCTGTGAATACTTTCCGGATGTACTGTATATATGGGTTATATGATGTAAACAGTGTAAACTATCAGATGACTACACAACCAAGTGTTCAGGTGGGAGTTAACTTATCTGCATAAGTTATGCAGTATAAGCCAGTGGTCTTGTACTTTGTTCATGACTTGACAAACCCTTGGTGAAAGAGAATCTTGTAGAATCTCATTTGTTTGAATAAAAGATGTACATCATTTGTCAGTAACACCTTTGCGTTTCCAGTTTTGTTCCACTTCTGCATATTATCTGTAAACTCATCTACATGCTGCTATAATCCATAGTGAGAACCTCCTCTGTCTGTGCCTCCCAGGGCCATCTTAACAGCATCATAACCCCCCAGGCAAAGTATTGCACTGGGGCCCCTGTTTTGATAGCAAAACAGAAGCATTTGTAGGCATCAGAAACGCCATGAGCCCCTATGCCCCTGTGGCCCCTGACCAATGCCCATTGTGCCCATAGGTTAAGACAGCCCTTCACTGCCTCCCATAATAACTTAACCCGAGAAGCTATCATTGGGCCTCCTTTCCTTGTAAGTGTTTGGAAGAGTGTTCAGGTCACTCATGGGTTTTTGCTAGGATATGGGCCACTACAGTTTCATGTCTTCTGAGCTGTGAACCTTCTACATAATACTCCTGGATTTTCTGTCTCTTTGTGGCAATTTGTCATCCCCTCACCTTATGTAATACACACTTGTTATAAGACAAGTCTCTTTTTGTTTTTCTTTGTAAATGTCTGGCTCATATATTACCAAAAACATTATTGCTATTTATTTATAAATGATAATGTTCTACACACAATGTGAGTAATGGCATAGGGTAAGATTTAATAATTTACTTAATTGCCCAGTGACACTGATCAGCAGATGGGCTGGTGGATGCAGAACTGTTGTCAGGCTCTGGTCATAATTAATTTGTTTTTCACAATATTATGTTTAATTCTAGTCTCCTATTTACTTAGAAATTAATTATTCCTAGATTGTTTACTATTGATTTTTCCAGTGTTGTTCATCAATGACGTTGCTGGTGTCCTTATCCATTGTGCATGTTGCTGGGGATGCGTTTTTTGTTGCCAAGTGTGCGTGTACATTTCTAACATGTCATTTAAGACAGAGCTCCACATAGAGAGTATGTCTATAACTTTAGAAGAAAAACTAAATAAATTCCATTACAATTTCCTTCAACTTAAATAAAAAAGAATTTCAGAAAACTGGCTCAGAACTATCAAGTTTATTTTGCCCTTTCAGCTTGTCAACCAGTATTCTTTCTATATTTCTTGACCTTCGTTTGAATTTTTAAAATGCATTTGCCTTGATTTTGCCACCCATGATTAAAATAAACACTATGTTCTTATTTCAAGGATGGGTATATTCAGTCACTACAGCTGTGACTTTTGTACTGATCTGAGGTGAAGAAGTGAAAGACTTAACGGCTTGGTTATTATTACTAAGTTAATGGAGCAAAAAATGATATAACTGTGGACAAGATGAGTTTCATCTACAAGGTTGTTCGGTTAGAAGCTGAGCAATCTAGTAGTCCTCAGACAAGAATTGATCTGAAATGCCCCAGTCCAAACATTTTATGAAGAAGTTCTCCTGATGTCTCTCACAGGAGTTGAAATTGGGCATAAATATTTAGAGTTACGGAAAGAGCAAACCAGAAGTCAGCAGAAACACTTTTATGACTTTTAGCTGGCTAGGTAGTATCTAAGAAAAGACCAGGAGAAAATGGGGGTACAGAATGAAATAGACAAGTCTGGTCATCTCTACCTGTTGTTACATGCAAGGGAAAGGTTTCCTGCTAAGTTCGTGTTGAGGAGATTTTCAATTTGTTGTGATCCTTGTAGTTTAGTAGTTTATTCTCATGATCAGCGGCAGTTTGTAATGTGGGGTGCTGGGGTGCCCCCCTCTCAACTATCTTAAAAACTGTATTAAAATGAATTATGTCATGTGAGATAATCATGAAATAAATTTGTTTATTTTCTCAACGTGCCTGGTGTCATCACATGTCAACATCTATTACAAATTGAGTCTGACTTGTATTTGTGAATAAAAAAAATATAGTGAATTGAGTGAATACCAATATTTCCAGAATGAAGGATGCCAGCTAAATGAGAGTCTATGTAAGTCCTTTATCTTTTGGCAAGCAAGTGACCTAAGGCTCTCCTTCAATTGATTGCTTTCAGATTTTTCTGGGGATGAAGCTCTGTGTGCCCTAGCCACTCCCACATTCATTGGCAGCGAATTAGTATTGTTTTAGGTTTTTTTTTAATCTATTGTGATTGGACAATTATTGATGCACTATATCATGTTGATGTCAATGGTTCACAGTTCACACCCGCCTTTAATGTTATGAACAAGTACATCTTTAAGAAGATGGCAACTTCAAGCGCAACCTCTGAAATCAAAGAAAATTTGGTTATTTCTTTAATGAAACACCCCTTCATAAATCATTAATTTAAAAAATAAAATAACATAAAGACCCTTGCACCAGACCAAACTGACTTAAGGATTCAGCAGATGGCAACTGATTGAGGATGTGCTTACACACTGACTTTTTCCAACTCTTTTTATGACAAACAGTAAGCTAGCTATGAATCCAGAAAGGGCAGGTCTTTGTGTGTGTATTATTTGTAAGGAGATTGGTTCCTGAGATTTTTAAATTCATTCATGTTTAATGCTGCTTTTAGGGTTATCTTACGTAAGCGATTACTTTTCCAAACCATGCATTAAAAAGATTGAGAATGCTGTGGTGCCTAAAACTGTAATATAATAGTTGCCTCGCTAACAAAGGGCCATTTTTTATTAGGCATTCTACAGCTCCTGAAACTATAAGCATTCAAAATATCCACAACGAGTAATCACAGAAGCAATTCAATGGTGTGCTAAATAATGTTTTTTATTTCATAAAGTAGAAATTAAAAATTAATAAATACAAAAAAGCAAAATTATCTGCATCCAACCTGACAATAGACTTGGATATTTTGATTCAGGTGGTTTGTTATTCTTGTAAGCATTTCAAAATCAGACTTTGATGCTCTTGTTCTATGCTGCATTGTGCAGCTTCCTTTTTTTTCTTTTTTATATTGTGCACAAAAAGAGATCTACTTTGGCATCAGAAAATGTGAACAGACTTGTGTGCCTTAGCAACTAGTTAAATGTTAAGAAAGAAAAATAATGATGACAGTGGTCTTGAGTAATGCTACAGGCATGTCCAAAATATTGTGTTTTGTTTGTCATAATTTTGACAATAATTTGAGTTTCTGAAATCCTCTGAGAATTATATCCAGTATATCACAATACTGACGTTATTATATTAATAGCTGATCTGATGATGTACTAACTGTACGTGTTAACATAATTCATAGTGTACTCTAGTGCTAAACAATGTCCTGTATAATTACAAAACGTGCAAGAGTCTGTCTTTTATTTTTATACATCGTGTGTTTTATTTCCTTAGTGTGCTTTAGTAATAGGCATACTGTTTGTTAAGGTCATGCAGGTTAAGAAGGTTGAACTAAGCAAAACCTCGAGACAGTGTTGTTCACCGGAGGATACTACTGGCGTCTAAATTTTGAGTGCTATCATGCCAATTAAATTTTTTTTGTTTTTTGCATCATCGTAAGGCTATACACAGATGGCTAGGTCTTTGAATTTGTGTGCATCTTCCAGCATGGTGTGCATTATTGAGCAGGGTTTTATTAGAGGATCTCCCTCATTCAGCTGCTGATGGTGAAGTTCTATAAGCCGTCTTATCTGTGTGAAATTACATTAGGTCTCCTGGTTTCATATATGCCAACTCACCAACACATTCCTGGCTACGGTATTAATACTACTACTAATAATAATAATTCTTTACATTTAGATACTTGAATCGCTCTGTGTGTAACCAATATTACAGTCTGTTTATGTGTTTATACTTTTCTTTTCTCCTGAGCTATGAAGTGCTACTTCAGTTTGTCCCCACCAAAACTGCACCCCCACTCAAATTTTTTTCACCAGCTGCCACTGCTCAAGATCATGATATATGAATATCTGGGGAAATATTCATTTGAGAGCTCCTATTGTAGTTTCACTAGATACAGATACATTGTAGGAAGACCAGAAGACAAATCCTTAAGTTACCTGGGATCATTTCAGAAGAGCTTAACAAACAAATGGATATCTGGCTCATCTTATTGTCACTGTAACACTCACAGTACCAGGACATGTTCTGTAGAAAATGTATAGTTGGGCTCAACAAAAACACATTTTTAGCTTATTTTGAGATATGGGAAAGAGACATCAAGCTAAAAAGTACTTTTCATGTCACTTCGTCAGGAAACAACACACAGTAATAACTAGTAGTCCTGACAGTTTTTGGATGTATTTTAAACTGACTACCACACCTCACACAGTTCTTGTAAGAATCACGTATAACATTCATACATGCATTTGAAATAAAGCTGATAATTCTAAAATCACATTTAGAATTTGTTAATCATGATGTGTAGCATTTGAGAACAAGCAATAATGACATCCAATGTACGTGGGATGATGAAGTGCTAAGAAAATGTCAGACCTTCCCTGCAACATCAAAGATTTGTAAAACTGATGACAGAAAAAGTGAACCTTGGCAGCCAGTTGTGACTTCTTAGCTTGTGGCATTAGGCTGACAGCAAATCAACGCAGCATTTCAAAAAAAATGTTTTCAGGTAAGACTCACAAAGACCATAGCACTGAGGTGATTAGAAAGCAAGGGAGCTTCAGCAACATCTCTTGTGTTTTTGAGTTATTATTTCCTTAAGCACCATTCTGTAAGTCCAGTCCTCACTAATGAAACGTGTTACAATACGCCTGTCAGGAAGCACCTCAATTAAGAAAACTTTTGCCTTAAGTGAACCTTGAAAAATTATTTTGTTAGCTTTGCATGTAAAACAACAGGATATGTAATATACTGTGGCTATACTGAATGCAGAAAATAACAGTACATTGAATCTGCAAAACTCAGTTTTGAGACCACAGTGACTCCAAGAATATGAACTAGTGAATACAAAGGGTTAAATGGGATATAGCCAGCAGAGATAGTGTCATTAAGCAAATACTCTTAAAATATCATTTTATGCTAAACCTCTTTTTTGCTTTCCTTACATTTTATAAACTTATTAACACTGCCAGGCCACACTGACTCACACATATGTGGCATCACAGGCAGTGTCCATTATCTTCTTCATGCCTGTGACATGACTGTAATCTCAACTAATGAACAATTTACAGTAATTGTGCCTTTTAAAAGAGAAGCTTACCAGCAAAGGAAATCGGCAGACAAGCAACATTGCCAGCACTCTGTTCTGAAGTACAATAAGAAATAAGCTTCATTATACAATAAAACATGTACAGTAATAGCCCAATATTCTGCAACAGACTGGCTTTGAATTCTGTATTGTACTTGACATGGTTGGGCTAAGATCTGTCCCCCGCATCTCTCAAATTGGATTTAGCAAGTTTAGTAAATAAATGAGTGAACAATTATAGTTCGATAATCTGTAAGACTGATATGCCATCCAGGACTGGTTTTTGTCTTGTACTCCATTCTGCCTGAAAAGGTTCTGGTAATGCACTGGACAGTCACTTCTGAAAGTTTCAGCAAAAACTGCCCATAATACCTTGTCAAGACTACACTGCTTGGGTCATTTTTCTTACTCTTTTAAGTTCCAGTGTCTAGGAAAATGATTCATTTTCTCAGAAGTTTTCACATTTTATTGTTATACAATATTGAATCAATTAATATGCCTTTTATGACACTGATTACAGAACAGAAACGGCACTAACATGGGTTGTAAACGACATTCTGATGTCCTCTGATCAAGGAAACTCCACTCTAATTATGTTGTTAGACTTAAGTGCAGCATTTGACACCATCAACCATTCTATTTTACTGCACAGGCTAGAAAATGATGTTGGGCTTACAGGCACTGTGCTCGCTTGGTTTAGTTCTTATTTATCAAATCGATTCCAATATGTACAGTGTAATAAGGACGCTATATAGCGCCCGACCCGGCACAGACTGACGCAGGGGCACATACAAAATAAACAGGCTTTATTGTTTTCTTCAGTCCCAAAGCAAACACAACACAAAGGAAAACACCACCAAAACACTTTCTTTGTCCACCACTCCTCCTCAACAAGCTTAGTCCTCCTCCTCCTCCTCCTCCTCCCGACTCCAGCTCATGAGTGGTGGTGGCTGGCCCCTTTTATAGCCCACCCGGAAGCGTTCCAGGTGCTTGACCACCTGGTACCAATTGCACTTCCGGGTGGGGCTGAAGATACGTCCAGCCAGGCTGTTGACTCCACGCAGCACCACCTAGCAGCCATCCCAGCTCCCAACCTGGCTGTGGAGGATTCCATCTCCCATGGAGCCAGGCGGGAGGCTGGTGAATCATAGTCAGCCCAGGAGGCTGCCACCATGCGTCCCAGGGAGGTATTGAGCTGTCCATGGTTGCTCCCCTGCAAAATATGCAGCAGGGGTGATCCAGCTGGGCATGGGACCCATCATCCATCACAACAGAAATGTGCTGACAGCACTCCATGATTATACACAGAAGTGAGATATGGTGTCCCACAGGGCTCAGTAGTGGGACCTTTACTGTTTTCACTTTACATGCTTCCACTGGGATCTTTCATTAGGAAGCATAATGTTAATTTTCACTCGTATGCAGATGACACCTAGTTATGCCTTTCATTTAGATCAAATGAAGTTTCTCCGATGTTGTCTTTAATTAGTTGTGTTAGTTAATTAAAGGAGTGGATGAATGAGAACTACTTGTCTTTAAACACCGATAAAACAGAGATGTTAATTGTTGGAGGGAATGATTTAACTCAGTTGGAATCACCATTAATTTTACAGAATCAGCCTGCAATCTAGCAGTTATCTTTGACTCTAGCATGTCATTTAAAGAGCATATTACAAAGTTGTCCAAATCCTGTTTCTTCCATCTTAAAAATGTTAGGAAATTAAGGTGCTTTCTAAATAAATAGGATTCTGAGAAATAAATTCATGCATTTATTCCTAGTAGGATTGACTGCTGCAATGCGGTGTTAACTGGATGTTCAAACTGTTCTTTATACAGCCTCCAGTTAATCCAAAATGCTGCTACAAGAATTATTACAAGAACAAGAAAATATGAACACATAACTCCAGTTCTTAAATCCTTACACTGGCTTACTATTAAGTTTAGGACAGATTTCAAAATCCTCATTTTAACATATAAAGCATTAAATGGCCAAGGTCCGGCTTACTTGTCTGAACTTATCATGACTTACGAACCAGAGCGCACATTAAGATGTCAAGATGCCGGTCTGCTTATGATTAATAAAATAACAGTGGGAGGTTAAGCTTTTAATTACAGGGCCCCTAAACTGTGGAATGGTCTGCCTGCTACTATAAAAGATGCCCCTTTGGTCTCAGCTTTTAAATCCCGGCTGAAGACTCACTACTTCAGTTCAGCATATCCTGACTAGAGCTGCTGATTAACTGTACATACTGCATCTCTGTTGTTAGTCATTAGCACTAAAACATAAGTAACATGATAGGTATAATTTGATACTAACCCTCACCTATTCTGTTTCTCTTCTTGGTACTCAAATGTGGCACTTGGTGCCATAGCCCACCTGCCAAGTTGTTTTGCCTGCCTAAGGTAAAGTCATCCCTAATGGAGGATCGCAGGAATCGTGGGGTAGATGGGTCCTTTCATCGGATTGGCTGGCCCAGTGCTGTTTCAGCTTTGGAATGGCCAAATGGGGGAGGCAGCTTGATGGATGAGGTCTAAAGGACTCTAAACAAATCCAAATTATATTATGTGATATCATCCACTGTTAAATTCTGCTACGTACTTCTAAAGTTTTTATTTTTATACTGTATTGATGATTTGTTCTGTTCTGTATATTGTACTGTATTGTATTGAACCCCTTCATTTTGACACCCACTGCACACCCAATCTACCTGGAAAGGGGTCTCTTATGAACTGCCTTTCCCAAGGTTTCTTCCATTTTTTCCCTACAAGGGTTTTTTGGGAGTTTTTCCTTGTCTTCTTAGAGAGTCAAGGCTGGGGGGCTGTCAAGAGGCAGGGCCTGTTAAAGTCCATTGCAGCACTTCTTGTGTGATTTTGGGGTATACAAAAATAAATTGTATTGCATTGTATTGTATTAACAGAGGAAGACTTTTTAACTCTTTCAGTACAGATGTCGACTTTTGTCGAAATTCAGGGATAGAGGATGGCAATCAGCTGGAAACGGTGACAAAATTCACCGTTACATTTTAGTTTGACTCTCTTAGTTAAAAGGAAAGTTAGCTTTGTTTATTTGACCTGCCTCTGAAATGGCATCAACATCTGGTGAGAGACCAAAGGAAATACGCAAAGCAAATTACTACATGAACAACATTTTGATTATTATCACTGAATCTAACTTTGACTTATCAAACTCTGATTTTGATACAAGTTATCTGGAGATGAAGATCAAAAACAAAAGTGAGGTACTGGCATCAGCTGATTGTGTAGCTGATGCGTCTATGGTAATGTTCACCTGGAAGGACTGCCACTTACGATGACAAGAGGTACAAATCAGACTGTGTTGCACTGCGATTGCCACTGCTGTACAAAGACAGCCAGGCAGCTGGCTTGCCGCACATTCCTGCTGGCAGTCGAACCACCCCCATGTAGCCACCAGAAACAGCGAACAGTTGGTGACAGCAGTCAAAGCACATAGCTACAGACATTTGAAACCATTGCTTTGTGTACTTCTCAGAAAACAGAATTTTTTGGGGAAAATATATTCAGTCCTCAAAGAGTTAATGTCAAAATAGGAACAGATTTCTGCCAAGTGGTCAAAATTCATTACAAATACCAAAAACCACAATACAGTAACTGATTGCATATGCATTCACCCCATCAATTCAGTATTTAGTAGACACACCTTTGGCAGGCATGATGGCCTTGAGTCTGTGTGCACAGGCCTCTATCAAGCTATGTTATGTTGCATGGGGATTCTGAGGGAACAGCTTTGTTCTAGTCCAGCCACAAATTCTCAATTGGTTTGAGATCTGGACTCTGAATCGACCATTCCATGATATTAACATTGCTGTTTTTAAGCCATTCCTATTCTTTAATGTCAAAAAGGCCAAACTAAATTGACTGTGATTCAATCTTGTATAACAATAAAATGTGAAAACTCCCTAGAAGATGAATACTTTTCACAGGCAGTGTATTTCTAGAATTGATGTACTCTTTGATTTATGGTCTCATTTACAAAACTAATGATCCATCTGAGGTGGGTCCTGGGCCAAGGATAATTATGATAGCTCACGTTTCCCAATTGTTTTTTTGTCCTCTTTAGGACTATTGTCTGTTTTTTCATTCCAGTTATTAAAGTAGGTACACTGATGCTGCTGCTATGACCATATTGGTCTTTCACCATTTTATGATGTTTGTGATGACTGTAGCTCTGTGGCAATAGTTGCGGCAGGGCTCTCAAGCCACATTTTTCAAGAGAGTTCAGATGTAGGCGAGAGAGTCTGAAGCCTCAGACCGATTCAGCGACCAGAGACATGCTGAGGACCGTAAGATGATGCCCCGTTAGGGGCATCTCATTGACTCCACCCACTTTCCAGGAGCCACTCCCTATGTTTCGCCTATATTTCATGCCCGTCATATTAATTTCAATTCTTTTTAGTTCCTACTCTCAAATGTGAAATCAGTAGTTTGGAGAAAGCTGCATCCAGCAATTTATTAAACTTCTAAACTATTCAGGTCTCTCAGTTCTGCATCTGAAGCAAAATCACAGAATGGATGTGTCTTTTGTACATTATATATATATAGTGATTGACAGCCGTCGGCTCAACCCGGCCGGGACACACTGAGGATAGAAGGATGGGGGAAGCAGCTACTTTTGAACACTGCCTCCCAAGAAACGCTAGACGGTAGCTTCCCATGGAGAGTAATAGTGCCCGGATTCCTGCAAGACAACTTGGGAATTGGAGTTCGGTTTCTGAGCCCTGTTGGGTACTCGGGTGCCACCAGGAGGAGCTGTGAGAGTACCGGAAGAGCCATGCCTCATCCATAACCCGGAAGTACTCCCGTCAGAAGGACAGAAGCTCCAAAGTACTTCTGGGCTGAAGAAAAAGCCAATTCTCCATCTGACCCGGAAGTGCTAGCCAGTCACGAGGATGGAAGGACAGAAGCACTTCCGGGTCGATGACTATATAAAGGACTGTTGGAGACCCAGCAAGCGAGCTGGAGTTGGGAGGAGGTGGACAACGCTTGCTGGGAGGCGTGGAGGAGAGATTTGAGATTATTTCGATTGTTTATTTAATTGTTTATGGTGGCTGTGGTGCTTAGGGAGCACTGTTTGAAGAAGAAAATAATTAAAGGAACTTCTTCGTGCTTTTACCGTGTCTGTGTGTCTGTCTGTTGGGTTTAAAGGGGCAACAGCAACCTCTAGCATTCACAATATATATTTTATGAGTCAATGTAACTTTTTTTGTATAGCACTGCTGCCTCGCAGTTAGGAGACCCGGGTTCATTTCCTGGGTCCTCCCTGCGTGGAGTTTGCATGTTCTCCCCTTGTCTGCGTGAGTTTCCTCCAGGTACTCCGGTTTCCTCCTACAGTCCAAAGATATGCAGGTTAGGTGCACTGGCGATCCTAAATTGTCACTAGTGTGTGCTTGGTGTGTCTGTGTGTGTGTGTATGTGCCCTGTGGTGGGATGGCGCCCTTCCCGGGGTTTGTTCCTGCCTTGCACCCTGTGTTGGCTGACTGACTGAATTTTCTAGGTAAAGCAACACATTGCATTAAAAATGTCTACTGAATCCAGTTAGTAAATTGTTTAATTGTAAAGTTATATAAGAGGTGAAAATAAACGTCGTTGTGTTTCTCACATGAATACAAAGAGGTTCCGAGCCTCATAGTGTCAGAAGTGCTTTGGATCTGTCGGAGACCTAAAACTGTCCTGACTGCAGCTGGATACTTCTCACATTTTTTTGTATGTTTTTATAAAAGTGCTAGATTATCATTAATGGTTTCTCATTCTAACCTACTGGGCATGATACAATTTTTATGTTTTCGTCTCAGTGCTGTTACCCTTTAATTACACCTTTGCTTGTTCCCTGTCCTTAAGTTTCTTTACAATTGTATGCTGACATTTGTCTGACTTGATTTTGTGTTTTGGTCTTCATACAGCCACACCACAGAATATGTCTTCATGTTCATGCATTGCCTAGTCTACAATATCCATTAAAGATACACTGAAATAAGCCAAAAAAACACATTTCAATTAACCTGCTCTTTCAACAATGGGGGAATAGTCAGAAATGGCTTCATGGATTGTTCCTTCTGAATAGCACAAGTAGAAAAATAACACCAGGGTTGTGATCTTTTGAACAAAACCTTACTTGGAATTTTTTTTTTATTACCAGAATTTCCTTAGCTAGACTTTAATTTAGTTTACTAAGGTTAATGCCCTGGTGAAGGGGGCAATTTTATAACTGGTGGCTGTTTTCTCAGCTTAGACGAACGGTCACATCTCAGAAATATCTGTCAGATTGACCTCTAATTGATCATCTAATAAGATTAAGAGATCCACTTCAGTATTTTTTCAATGTAAGATTAATAAAAAGAAAGGATAAAGGATGGAAAAATCTTCCACTTGCTCTATCACAACTGCAAGTTAAGAAGTGCCAGACGTGGATCCTTAATGATGAGGCTTGATTGTCAATGATAAACCCTGTGCCTGATGATGTATTTTTTCCTAGTTCGACTTTGTTCTTCTCACCATAATACAAAACTAAGTATCTATGAATGATGTGAAACATACAATGGGTAACTTGATAATAAGTTGTGACAGAGTAAATAATTCTGGATACTGGTACACCAAATACGCAGTAGCTAGGATTATAGGATTATGTAAGTTTTTAAAAAGTTTTAGATATTAACATTTGCAATTAGTTGAATAGAATAATTATCTTAATTTTACTGAGTTACAATACTTGTGGCTTTTGGTTTAAATTTTCGGCCTTGAAGAAAATATACAAATTAGTAAAATGGAGTTATTCTAACCATTGACGGCACCTGCCTTGTTCCTCTCACTTCCTGGATAGGTTCTAATTTCTTTTGACTGTGAGTTAAATTATACAAATACTGAAATAGAGCACCTATTTTAAAAGCGTTTTTGTAAATTATTTTAAGCAATGTACATTGTACTGAGAAAATCAAAAATGAAAATATAGAAAGTCAGAGAGTGTCAAATTGTTTATTAAGATTTCTGTCCATAAAGGGCCATCCCAGACAGAGAATGTTAGCAGACTGTTTTCATTAATTTGATTGCAGCCATTAATTTAGATCACATACATTTTGCAGGGAGATATTATTCTGTCCTTATCTGCAAGAAGATGTTTTTTCTTCTTACATTTGTAGGGGGTGGCACAGTGGTACCAATAAGGAGACCCGGCTTTGTATTCTGAGTCTTCCCTGCGTGGAATCTGTGTGTTCTCTTTGTGTCTGCTTGGGTTTCATCCTGGTAGTCTGGTTTCTTCCCACAGTCCAAAGACATGCAGGTTAGGTGAAGTGGCAGCGCAAAATTGACCCTTGGGAGTGTTTGATGTGTGTGTGTGTGTGTTCACCCTGCGATGAACTGGTGCCCTCTCCAGGGTTTGTTCCTGCCTTGTGCCCTATGCTAGTTGGGACAGGCTCCAGCTACCCTGGTCTGGATTAAGTTGGTTAGAAAATGACATTTGTAGATGGCTAAGATACATAACAAGTGGATTATTTTTTTCATGATGGACAAAAGCATAAGTTTTGTCTACAAATGTGGGGACCCTTAGGAACATCTGTCATGAGAAAAAACTGACATTTTTGTGATCAGAATTTTTTTTCCAGATATGTCACAGTTAGATACTTTAAACATGGACATCGTTAAAATGTGCAAAATTTTCCTTTAATATTTATTGTAAGCTTAGGTACATTTTATATTTTTACTGTGTGATTTATTCCTCCTGCCTTGCGCCCTGTGTTGGCTGGGATTGGCTCCAGAAGACCCCGTAGTTAGGATATAGCGTGTTGGATAATGGATGGATGGATGGATGATTTATTCCAGTTGAATGTGTGTCTTTTCTTCTTTGAAATGATGAAATGTTACGTGGGATTTGCATGAAACTGATGGAAATTTTCAGGAAGAAGAAAGACGTTACTGTTTACTACAGACACTGAACTTGGAGTAGAACAAAAAGAAGATCTGAGAGACTTTTGAACCTGATTTAATACATAAGATATTTCAGTATGGAATAGCATGTTTGTGCAAAGATAGGCACTGCTGCTTCACAGGTTCGATGGAGTTAATGCCTGGCCATGTTGCTGCATGTTCTCATGCACTCAAATGGATTTTCACAGAGTAATGACAGTTTTTCCCAGAATATGACCAAGTATTGTTACGTGGCATCTTCAAAGTGATATAATATGAATTAATATGAATGTGTGCAATAGTTTCTAAGGATGGACTGGCAATCTATCCAGGGCGGGCTCCTGCCTAGTGATTAATATTGTCATGATACAACTTTAAAATGAAAAAAAAAAAAACAAGCTCAGAAAACACATGAAGGAACAGATGACCATAGAATATTTCAGTGATTCAACTGTAATTAACTAGCAACCTAGATATAAAGTCTAAAATATGACTTTATTTTAGTTTAAGAGCTGTAATATCCATGGAAAAAAAATCAGTGAACTTCAGCATGGAGATGCCACTTCTGTTTTCATCAAAGAATAATATACTAGGTGTAACCCACTTGTGATATTGGCAGAGGATTCACATGAATCAGCATTGACCACAACCTGCTGCAGTTCTAAGAGGCTCAGTTTATGAAGTGCTGCCATGCCACCTGCGGTAAGAATTACACTTCGGTAAGAAGAGGTACTTCGGTGGGTTTCAGAATGAAATGACCTGAGGTTCTGCCTTATATGTAACTGTAAACTTTTGTGCCTTCATCAGTAATTGACAAAAACATTCAGAGCTTTCCATGCCTGGCAGAAATAGACAGGAAAGCGGAAAGCGTATTTCATAGTATACTGTAAGTAGTAAATAAGTAGTTATATTCCCTCCGAAGGACAATACATTATGATTCATGTCTTAATGATGTCTCAATCTGGATGACGGACTACCATCTCAAGCTCAACCTGGTAAAAACCGAGCTCCTTCTGATCCCTGCTAGCCAGTCTGTTCAACTCCCCATCACTGTACTGCTTGGCTCACTGTCACTAATACCCGAAAGATCAGTTTGCAACCTTGGGGTGGTGATTGATGAGCAACTATCATTTTCTGACTATGTTTCTCGTTCATCCAAGTTCACACTGTACAACATCCACAAGATCAGACCCTATCTGACACACAGCTTCTGGTCCAGGCTTTGGTGTTGTCACATCTGGAGTACTGCAACTCGCTTCTGGCAGGAGTACCCACATGTGCTATCAAGTCGCTGCAGATTGTCCAGAGTACAGTGGCCCATTTAAATTCGCCGAGATGGGCACATGTCATTCCTCTCTTAAGGTCACTACTTTGGCTCTCTGCAGGTCTGACATTATGGTCAGCAACACAGGAGCACCGCAGGGGACTGTGCTTTCTCTGGTCCTGTTCAGCCTATATACATCAGACTTGCAATACAACTCAGAGTCCTGCCACATGCAAAAGTTCACTGATGACACTGCTATCGTGGGCTGCATCAGAAGTGGGCAGGAGGAGGAGTATAGGAACCTAATCAAGGACTTTGTTAAATGGTGCGACTCAAACCACCTACAACTGAACACCAGCAAAACCAAGGAGCTGGTGGTGGATTTTAGGAGGTCCAGGCCCCTCATGGACCCCGTGATCATCAGAGGTGACTGTGTGCAGAGGGTACAGACCTATAAACACCTGGGAGTGCAGCTGGATGATAAATTGGACAGGACTGCCAATACTGATGCTCTATGCAAGAAAGGTCAGAGCCGACTATACTTCCTTAGAAGGCTGGCGTCTTTCAACATCTGCAATAAGATGCTGCAGATGTTCTATCAGACAGTTGTGGCGAGTGCCCTCTTCTATGCGGTGGTGTGCTAGGGAGGCAGCATAAAGAAGAGGGACGCCTCACGCCTGGACAAACTGGTGAGGAAGGCAGGCTCTATTGTAGGAATTAAGCTGGACAGTTTGACATCCGTGCCAGAGCGATGGGCGCTATGCATGCCCCTGTCAATCATGGAGAATCCACTGCATCCACTGAACAGGATCATCTCCAGACAGAACAGCAGCTCCACTGACAGACTGAGGAGATCGTTCCTCCCCCACACTATGCGACTCTTCAATTCCAACCTGGGGGGGGTAAACGTTAACGCTACACAAGATTATGGACTGTTATACCTGCATTTTTATCACTCTTTAATTTAATATTGTTCTTTATCAGTATGCTGCTGCTGGAGTATGTGAATTTCCCCTTGGGATTAATAAAGTATCTATCTATCTATCTATCTATCTATCTATCTATCTATCTATCTATCTATCTATCTATCTATCTATCTATGTATCTAAAAGCACACATTAAGTTCAGATCCCTGATGCTTGCTTACAGAGTAGTATTGAGACACTGGTGAGGTGCTGTGCTCCTTCTCGCCAACTCAGGTCTGCCAGTGAAGAGTGTTTGGTGATGCCATCTCTTCATGGTATCAAGTCTTAATCCAGACTCCCACTTTGTGGAACAGGCCGTCCACCTTGATCTGCACTCCTTACTCCCTCAAAGTATTTAAGAAGCAATTGAAGACCCATCTGTTTTGTTAATATCTGTCTAACTGATAGAAAAAGCCCTTTACTCTGTGATCCTGTGATGTAAATGTATATTTAATTAAATAATGAACTATTGTCACACATTTGCGCATGGGAGCCAGCTACAGGGACCAAAAGAAGGGAATTCCACGCCAAGCTGGGGGGTGACGGGGTGCACTAAACCTTCTTATTTTGTCCCCACAGTCCAGACACGGAAAATTCTGCCTGAGTCTGAAGACATCATTTCCAGTTCCACTCTGAGGACATCACTTCCAGCCCTGGCCCCAAGGACAACGTCACTTCCTCTGATATCCCTATAAAACCCGACTTCCTCCCTCTGTTGATCAGTTCTGTTTGGATTCAACTCTGTACTATTGTACTGAAACCTTTTTGCCATTGCCTTTTTGCAGCCAAGATCAAGTACACGGGTGGCTGTCCCAAGCCTTTTTCATGTGTTGAGGCTATTCATTTCACACTGTACAACTGTAACTATAGTACTGTATTTTTATAGTATGCCATAAAAGTGAAATTGTTATCAACAGGTGAATGAAATATATGGCATGCTTATTGGCTATATATAATATTTTGTTTGTATATTTCATTATTGTTATCAATAACCAGATATCGTTGAAAAATCACATTAGCTGTCATTAGTTAATGTTACTTGTTGTGTGTAAGAACACTGCAGTTGTGTTTACTTGACGATCTTGGCATATTTATGGTTTGCTTCCTGAATATTTGGAATGATATAAAAAAAAAGAACTCATGATGAGCATGAGGTTGCCACAGGGCACCGGACAGGTAAAGGGCACTGTCTAAATTAAAGAAACAGAAAGTTACAACTTGGCAGGGAGCAGGTAATGCCTCTGAAAGATGGAGGAGGCAGAAGGTCTAACAATTGTCAGTGATGTCTAACCTTTCAACAAAAGTGAGAAAGAGACCACACTCTTAGCTCCTCACTTCCCTTCCTTTAGGTTCATCCAGAATTTAGATGGTGGACGGGTGCAGGGGACTTAAACAGGGTGTCTCAGATAAAGATGATGCACAAACATTGGCATTTTTATTTGAGTGACAGCCACTATTTATAGCTTTGTTCAATTTAGTGATTTTCTACTAACATTTAGTGTCTTTTGATTGTTTTTAGCTGTTGACTATTTGAGCCTGATTACCATTTTTGTTCTTATATGGATTTATTGGCTTTAATGTTTTGCTTGTATCTGCGTACCATTTTGAATCTGTCTTTTTGGAAATCTATTGCTTTTCCTTGCATGATCACTTGGTGTGTGAGGGCAGCAATGCTTTGCAGAATGGTGCTCTGTGCTATGGTCTTTGATCCTGCTCACCCCTGTTAGGAAGAGAACAGGAAGCATGGACACAGCACAGAGACATGACTGTCATTTGCTGGGTTAGCAGAAAGTTAGAGAACAGAACATGGTCCCAAGTCAACAGAAGTTAGACCATACTGCTCTGTTAAAAGTTAATGACTAACAGTAGACAAAAAGTGCCCCTCTAGCCCCGAAAATGGAAGGACACAGTGGCCTTGTAAGTAAAATAGCGCAACTCCACCTACCATATCTCTGTCAAAAACCAGGCACTGCTCATCACCTGCCTAATCCCATCCCTATGGGGAAGCATGGTGGTGGCAACATCATGGTATGGGGTGCTTTTTAAGGGAAGGGGAGACTGGTCAGAATTGAGGGAAGGATGAGTGCAGCCAAATATAAAGAGGTCCTTGAGGAAAACCTGTACATGACCCCAGACTGGTATGACGGTTCACCTTTCAACATGGCAATGACCCAAAGCATACTACCAAGAAAACGCTGGAGTGGCTCTGGGAATGGTCCTTGAATGGCCCAGTCAAAGCTGTAATTACTTCCAAAGGGGCTTCTACAAAGTACAGAATTAAGATTCTGAATACTTATATGAATGAGAGATTTCAGTTTTTGATTTCTAATAAATTTTCAAACCTTTCTGAAAAGTGCACCAAAAGTTTAGGGACTGAATACTTTCTGAATCCACTGTCATATTTCTGGTTCTTTACGGCGGAGTGGTGGCTCTGAGGCTAGGGATCTGCACTGGCAATCGGAAGGTTGTCGGTTCGAATCCCGTAAAATGCCAAAAGGGTCTCTGCTCTGTTGGGCCCTTGAGCAAGGCCCTTAACCTGGGTATGATCTGCATGTAGGCCTTCCAACCTGAAAGGGAAAAACTTGGGGGTTGGTGGCAGACTTGGCACTCTAGCCACCATAAAAAAAAAAAAAAAAACCTCACACTGTTTCACTTCATCTGAACTAGTTTGGTGCTGAGGTACCACCCATTGCATGGCTGCACTTGGGTCCTAATCTGGATCTTGAGTTGGTTTGTTGTGTGGTGGGTGCGGCAATGCACTGTATCAGTGCGTGCTCCTAACCTCTATGGTTCTTTAAGTCTGTGTTGTCCATTTGAAAAACCACCCCCCTGCCTGCGCTACGCGCCAGCAACTTCACATCTCTGCCACTCGCAAACAATAAAACTTTTAACTCTCGTGGCTACACCTCTTCATTGGGAATAAACACTACTTTTCCGTGATGGCAACACGAATTAGACGATCTACAGGTCTCCGACTTAATTTTTAACAGCCAAACAATATCTGCATGCTTCTGTCATATCACCTATGTCTATATATTCAATCTCTTTTCGCTTTTACCTTTTCGTCAATATCGCATTGAATTTTGATTCCGTGTTTGGAATTACATCGTGACAATGCAACGTATCACTGCCCATAAGTGAATATTGTTTCTTTCTCTCTACACAAACTGTGTCTGACAATAGCATTCACACAAATGTGTGTGGATGTAAATGTTTTAGATCTGGGCAGGGCTTTTCCAAATCTCTTTGCAAAAAGTCTTCTCTCACAGGGCTTGAAATTTTCTCTTTCACCAAGCAACCAATCTTTTAATTCTCGCGGTTACGCCTCTTCATTGGGAAGAAACACTACTTTTTTTAACCCGTGATGGCAACATGAATTAGACAATCTACAAGTCTCCGACTCACAGTTTAAATCTGAACAATATATTCAATCTCTTTTCACTGTTCACTGTCACTGTCATTGCCCACGTGAGCATTGAAGTCTCCCAGCAGAACGAGGGAGTCCCCAGAAGGTACGCCCTCTAGCACCCCCTCCAGAGACTCCAAAAAGGGCGGATACTCCAAACTGCTGTTCGGCGCATACTCACAAACAACAGTCAGGACCCTTCCCCAGACCCGAAGGCGGAGGGAGGTCACCCTCTCGTCCACCGGGTTAAACCCCAATGCACAGGCTCCAAGTCAGGGGGCAATAAGTATGCCTACACCTGCTCGGCGCCTCTCACCAGGGGCAACTCCATAGTGGTAGAGAGTCCAGCCCCTCTCAAGGAGATTGGTTCCAGAGTCCAAGCTGTGCGTTGAGGTGAGTCCGACTATATCTAGCTGGAACCTTTCGACCTCGCACACTAGCTCAGGCTCCTTCTCCTTCAGAGAGTTGACATTCCACGTCCCAAGAGCCAGTTTCTGTAGCCGAGGATCAGACCGCCAAGGTCCCCGCCTTCAGCCACCACCCAACTCACACTGCACCCAACCTCCTTGACCCCTCCCATAGGTGGTGAGCCCATGGGAAGGAGGACCCACGTTACCTCTTTGGGCTGTGCCCGGCTGAGCCCCATGGGTGCAGGCCCGGCCACCAGGCGCTCGCCATCGAGCCCCACCTCCAGGCCTGGCTCCAGAGGGGGGCCCCGGTGACTCGCGTCCAGGCAAGGGAAAACGTTGTCCAGAGTTTTTGCTCTTCATTGGAGGTTTGTTGAACCGCTCTTTGTCTCATCCCTCACCTAGGACCAGTTTGCCTTGGGTGGCCCTACCAGGTGCATAAAGCCCCGAACAAAATAGCTCCTAGGATCATTGGGACACGCAAACCCCTCCACCACGATAAGGTGACGGTTCAAGGAGGGGTGAAAAAAGGGCCGGAAAAGGGTGGAGTGCCCTCTCAGGGTTGGTAGCGAGATCCTGCCCCAAGTAGAGGAGTTCAAGTATCTCGGGGTCTTGTTCACGAGTGAGGGAAGAATGGACAGTGAGATCGACAGGCGGATCGGTGCGGCATCCGCAGTGATGCGGGCTCTGCATCGGTCTGTCGTGGTGAAAAAAGAGCTGAGCCGTAAGGCAAAGCTCTAAATTTACCAGTTGATCTACGTTCCTACCCTCGCCTATGGTCATGAGCTATGGGTAGTGACCGAAAGAACGAGATTGCGAATACAAGCGGCTGAAATGAGTTTCCTTCGCAGGGTGTCTGGGCTTTCCCTTAAAGATAGGGGGAGAAGCTCAGTCATCCGGGAGGGGCTCAGAGTAGAGCCACTGCTCCTCCGCATCAAGAGGAGTCAGATGAGGTGGCTCGGGCATCTGATCAGGATGCCTCCTGGACGCCTCCCTGGTGAGGTGTTCCGGGCACGTCCAACCGGGAGGAGGCCCCGGGGAAGACCCAGGACACGCTGGAGGGACTATGTCTCCCGGCTGGCCTGGGAACGCCTTGGGATTCTCCCGGAAGAGCTGGAAGAAGTGGCCGGGGAGAGGGAAGTCTGGGCCTCTCTGCTTAAGCTGCTGCCCCCGCGACCCGACCCTGGATAAGCGGAAGAGGATGGATGGATGGATTTTCACTGTTCTGTTATTTCATCAAGTAATAATTTTAATTTGTTTGCGCTAATGCGATCTTTACTATCACTTTTTTTGAGGCTTTCGAATTTTCGTACTTCCATTATCTGTAACCTGTTCTGCATGTGTATCGTGCCAACGTTTTTAAATTCTTTACGACATTCTACTTTGTCATCCACTCTTTGTCTTTTATTTCCGGCACCTGGCATGGTTAAACCTCTTGGTACAAAGTCACGTCTCACGGGGCATGAAAGTGTCTCTCTTCAAAAAGATCACATTTCGTTGCAGGATAAAAAGTCTCGTCTCCCAAGATTTTTTTTATTATAATAGAGAGATAACATCAGTAAAAAGCAAAAAACATCACACATTTAAAAATTTGAAAAAAATATGCAATAAATACAGTACAGGCCAAAAGTTTGGACACACCTCCTCATTCAATGTGTTTTCTTTATTTTCATGACTGAAGGCATCAAAACTATGAATGAACACATGTGGAGTTATGTACTTAACAAAAAAAGGTGAAATAACTGAAAACATGTTTTATATTCTAGTTTCTTCAAAATAACCACCCTTTGCTCTGATTACTGCTTTGCACACTCTTGGCATTCTCTCGATGAGCTTCAACAGGTAGTCACCTGAAATGGTTTTCACTTCACAGGTGTGCCTTATCAGGGTTATTTAGTGGAATTTCTTGCTTTATCAATGGGGTTGGGACCAGCAGTTGTGTTGTGCAGAAGTCAGGTTAGTTGGACGATCATTTATTTTTCAACAGGACAATGACCCCAAACACACCTCCCGGCTGTGTAAGGGCTATTTGACCAAGAAGGAGAGTGATGGAGTGCTGTAAATGGTCATGAAAATAAAGAAAACACATTGAATGAGGAGGTGTGTCCAAACTTTTGGCATGTACTGTATACGAATATATCCTCACTCATCAATCCTGCTACACCAACACATGGTAACAGGGAGTTGGAGCCAATCCTTTCACCATTGTGCACAAGAAAGGAATCAATCATGGAAGGACCACCAAGCCACCCTCAAAGTACATTCACTCACAGTGGACCAATTTACGTTTTGGCAAATTAAAATGAACTTGTGTGAGGAATACAAGTCCCCATGCAGTCACAAAGACATTAATAACCATACAACATGTTGCTAGACAATCTGATGGCAGAAGTAATTAAATAAGAATTCTAATTAGACAAGTGCAGTGACTCATTTAAAAGGATATCTGAGGCAAAATTAGAATGGCAGAAAGCCCAGTGAGAAATTTCAGAAGAAAAAAAAAACAAATGATAAAAAAGAAAATGAATGGAACTGAAACAGACTCATCAAGCAAAGAGCCTATGAAGAAACAGCTGTTACAGGAGCAAATAAAAGTCTTAACTGTGCCTTTGAGTGGGACACTGGTGATTATAACAACAGAGTAATAAGAGATAATCAACCGGGAAATGTGAATGTTACACTAAGGCATCCATGAAGCCTGACATATGTATACCTGTTAAATAACAATGACAAGGGACATAGCCAAGAAAATTTAAAGAGATAGAAAAAAAGGGGTAAAATTGCCAAATATTACATATATTTGGCAAGAACATTTCCAGTTCAGCATCTTGTATTATTTAGTAGGTAATTTATTTCAAAAAGACAATCATGAGTAGTAGATGACAGAAGCTATACTTAATTCAATATAATAACTCAGTTCATATTGTACTGTACAAATTATTTTCATTGTTTCTGCAAAATCATTTCCTTTATTATCTGTATGCCACCCAGTACAGTGCATGAAGTGTTTCCACAGTAAAAATTAACAACTGATCTAATCATTAGCTTTGCTACTACGAGAAATTAAGGGGTGAACCTTCCCCCAACTTCATCAACCATTTTCAAATCTGGCCATAAAGAGATGACTACATCATCTGACTACATGATTTATTTAATAAATACTCGTCAACACTAGTTGCTGAAATGACTTGTTTTTGTAACAATCATTCCAGATATCTTTAACCAATATTTCTTTTTTTTATAAAATTCAGAAAACACTGTTAAGACAGGATTGATAGCTCTGCCTCTACCTATCTGGACTAAATTTACTAAATTTCATCCTGGCTGAACTTAGGTGAATTGGTGTTGCTAAACTGGCAGTAGCTTTGTGTGTGTTTTCACCTTGCATTGATTCTTTATCAATCTAATACGCTTTATCAATCAAGCAACATCAGGCCGTATCTCTGCAAAAGAAATAATCTTCTGTATTTTCAAAGAATACAAACAAATAACATAAGTGTGCCGATTTCTGTTATTATTGTGCAGTTGTCTACAAAACAGAGACAGTAATTCACAACTGGGCATCAACATTCATTAATGCCAATGACGGAGCTTGACAATGACTTTGCCTGGTGAATCCACAGGACTGGTTGGCGTAGTTGGCAATGTGAAGTGCACAGCCAGTCTTGTTTTTTTAAAACATTGGAATCTCAGAACTATGGGTTGCTTTTTACTTTTTTACTATTTTAAAACAACAATGGATACATACTTAATTACATTTTTGGCTTGAAAAAATTGATATACCGTATATACTCGTGATTGAGTTCTCCTGCAGATAAGTCAGGGCTTGATTTTACCATATAATTTCAGGTATTTTATAATGTTGGTCGTACTGACGCTATTGGTCCAAGAGATCATGATATGCTAACTCCCACCTGAGAGAGTAACCACCGAGCACACTGCCTTTTTTATTATGTATTGTGACCACACGGTAATACCTGAACTATTTCACAGCGACATTTGCACTGTTTTGTGTTTTTTTTTTTATCATAACAGCATCCCTTATCTGCGATGGATCATTCGATCAGAAGAAAATATGGAGCTGGTTTTAAATTAAAAGTCATTGAAGTAGCAAAAGAAATTGTTAACTGTGCTGCTGCTACAAAATTCAATGCGTCCGAGAAACTGATGCGAGATTGGAGGAAGCAAGAGATGTAAAAAAAAACAAAATTAAGGGTTGAATTTTTGAATGGGCGTATAAGTTGGGGTCTGATTTTATGATCAATTTTTCAGGTTTCAAGACCCGACTTACAGTATATGCAAGTATATACGGTATTCAGTAGGTTTTAAAGCTTTTCTTTATAACAGGACCTTATTATCCAGGTTAGGATGTTTATTGTGTTCTCTTGAATAGTGAGCTGTTCTATTGTGTTTTTATTTTTACATCTCCTCAACTGTTCGTCAAAGTCTGGCTCTCCAGTCCAGATACGTTCTCTGCAACCATCTTTCCTTAAGTAAACTTGTCTACAAGAATGTTTCAATAATTGTTAAACATCTGACGATACTCAAAAAAGAAGCATGTCTTTTTTAAGAAAATATTATCATGTTCAGTTACCAAACATAAATGTTTTACTCAATCACTTTTGCACTACTTGTTTTTAATCGTTAGTTAAGCCCTCAGAATGTGATCACTAGGACAAATTACACGCAATCCCTCACAATGGCTGGGATTCGAAGTTTCAGAAACTTGGCTCCCTGGTTGTGTCGCGCTGTTCCTTGTGCCACCTTTTGGTACAGTTTTCATCTTTGATTGAGCCTCAGGTTACTTCAGTGATGCATGGAATTACGTGAGATACATAAGGAAACACAAGATGGCCAATTTAAAGTACACCCAAAAGTCACAAAACAACTAATGGATTCAGTTGAAAAAAGCAGCAGTGGATTCAGGAGTGTGCAACATGATGATATGTGTAAGAAAAAACAGTAAGTCAAAAGTAAAAGGCAACAACAAAAGCTAGTTTTATTTTTATATTTTTTTACTGTTTAAACACAGGGCAGCACAGTGGTAGCGCTGCTGCCTCGCAGTTAGAAGACCTGGGTTCGCTTCCCAGGTTCTCCCTGCATGGAGTTTATATGTTCTCCCTGTGTCTGCGTGGGTTTCCTCTGGGTGCTCCAGTTTCCTCCCACAGTCCAAAGACATGCAGGTTAGAGAAATTAATTCATGCATTTATCTCTAGTAGGATTGACTACTGCAATGCGGTGTTCACTGGTTGTTCAAACTGTTCTTTATACAGCCTCCAGTTAATCCAAAATGCGGCTGCAAGAATTATTACAAGAACAAGAAAATATGAACACATAACCCCAGTTCTTAAATCCTTACACTGGCTCCCGGTTAAGTTTAGGGCAGATTTCAAAATCCTCCTTTTAACATATAAAGCATTAAATGGCCATGGTCCGGCTTACTTGTCTGAACTTATCATGACTTACAAACCTGAGCGCACATTAAGATCTCAAGATGCCGGTCTGCTTATGATTCCAAGGATTAATAAAATAACAGTGGGAGGTCGAGCTTTTAGTTACAGGGCCCCTAAACTGTGGAATGGTCTGCCTGCTACAATAAGAGATGCCCCTTCGGTCCGAGCCTTTAAATCCCGGCTGAAGACTCAATACTTCAGTTTAGCATATCCTGACTAGAGCTGCTGATTAACTGTACATACTACATCTCTGTTGTTAGTCATTAGCACTAAAACATAAGTAACATGATTGTTATAATTGAATACTAACCCTCACCTATTCTGTTTCTGTTCTCAGTACTCAAATGTGGCAATTGGTGCCACGACCCACCTGCCAAGTTGTTTGCCTGCCTATAAAGTCATCCCTGATGGAGGATCACAGGAATCATGGGAAAGAGGGATCCTTTCATCAGATTGGCTGGCCCAGCACTCTTTCAGCCGTGGAATGGCCAAATGGGGGAGGCAGCTTGATGGATGAGGTCTCCAGGACTCTAAAAATATCCAAATCTTATTATGTGATATCATCTACTGTTAAATTCTGCTCCGTACTTCTAAAAATTTTTATTTTTATGCTGTATTAAGGATTTTTTCTGTTCTGTGTATTGTATTGTATTGACCCCCTTCTTTTGACACCCACTGCACGCCCAACCTACCTGGAAAGGGGTCTCTCTTTGAACTGCCTTTCCCAAGGTTTTTTCCATTTTTTCCCTACGAGGTTTTTTTGGGAGTTTTTCCTTGTCTTCTCAGAGAGTCAAGGCTGGGGGGCTGTCAAGAGGCAGGGCCTGTTAAAGCCCATTGCGGCACTTCCTGTGTGATTTTGGGTTATACAAAAAATAAATTGTATTGTTAGGTGCATTGGCGATCATAAATTGTCATTTGTGTGTGTGTGTGTGTGTGTGCCGTGCGGTGGGCTGGTGCCCTGCCCGGGGTTTGTTTCTTGCCTTGCACCCTGTATTGGCTGGGATTGGCTCCAGCAGAACCCCGTGACCCTGTAGTTAGGATATAACGGGTTGGATAATGGATGGATGTTTAAACACACCACCTCCTTCTGCTGCATGAATGTTAAGAGGCTCAATGCGAGTACATGGGTCTTAAGAATTGCTTGCCTCCTGGAAAGGAAGCAATAAATGGGAAATAAGTGGTGTATTGCAAATCTGAAGCATCTGATTCTTCTTATATTTATGTAGCATTTCCTTTACTGCTAAATGGGGTTGAAAATAAATAGGGTTTTCATAGTGGATTGAAAATTGTTTTCTATAGAGCACTACTTACACTACAGTAAATTGAGTTTAGACAGAAAAAAAAACAGCAAGAGAAAATTGATCTTTTCAATCAAAATCCTGATTCACCTGTATAGAGCACAGAACAAATTTAAACCATTGATGTGGTTTTATTACAGGGTCAAGGGCTAGATAGTGGCTAGAGAGCCTACCTTTAATAGTAATAATAATTCACATTTATATATTGCTTTTCTCACTACTCAAAGCGCTTTTCATAGTGAGTGGGGAGCCACCACTAATGTGAAGCATCCACCTGGATGATGCGACAGCAGCCATTTTGCACCAGCATGCCCACCACACATTAGCTGTTAGGTGGTGAAGTGGTGAGAGATAGTTAGCCAGTTTGAGACAGAGGATGGCGAGGAGTTCAGAATGACTAGGCTGTGGTGGGCAATTTACATGACATTGGGATACACCCTGCTTTTTACAAGGGATATTTTAAGACCACAGAGAGTCAGTACCTCGATTTTACGTCTCATCCGAAGGACAGTGCCATTTTTACAGCACAGTGTCCCCGTCACAGCACTGGGGCATTGGGATGCACATTACCACAGGGTAAGTGCCCCTTGTAAATGTAAAGGAAATCATAATTAAATCTGTTTGACGTTTCGAATTTTTAGCTTTGTTTTATGTATTTTGCACATTTCAGATTGTATCTTGGTTGTTTGATTATTTACCAATAAAGAATGGAAATTCTGAATGCACAATAAATCTGAAGATCTGGCCCTTCTTACAGTAAAGGCTACATTTCACATCACAGATTCAATAGACAATGTGCGATGGGGGACCAAGAAAACAATCATGCCTCACTGAAAAATATTACGAATTGTGCACTTTGAGAATTTTTATTCCTCTCTTAAAATGTTGTTTATAACAATGTATAGGGTGGTCCAGATCTAATTACGCAATTTTCAATACGCTATAACTTATTACGTTTATTACATAGAAAATCACCTGAAAAATCCTGGACCATCGAGAAGTGTGCAAACTGACGACATGAAGAACCGCCTTCGTGTCGAACTGGAATCGTCACCACATAAATCAAAGTCATCCAGACAATCTGGATCTGCATAATTAGATCTGGACCACCCTGTATAGTACTACTTGGGAATTTGGCCTGCAAACCTTCTTGTGTGGGTTCTTCACAGTTATGTGTTTCTTGAATATAATGGTTTATTATTCACAGTGCCGCCACATTATTTTATGTATCAGTCCGGCAGTGATTATAATTCCCGTTACTGGCACTTGCCATGGAGCTTACATAGCACAACACTGCACTTTCCATCATCATCACGACTCTTTAAATCTGCTGCAAAGGTTCCTGTCTCAATCATGATAACATTTTCTTGTGATATGAATAAAACAATAAATAAAACATGTGTTCTTTCTCTACTTTCTGGTTTTTGATTCTACCATTTCTCTTTCTGACTTTGATTTCTGGTTTACAATTACATTTTTATGGTTTAAACTTGTTTTTCGTTTGACAAATGTTTCATCTCCTGGTACTGCTCTTGACTTTGGGCAGAATAAAAACCAGATGTGTGTACTTTGTATGAGGGGGAGTCAAGCTAAAGTTAGAAAATGGGATTTATTAGATAATGGAACGAACCTTAACAAAACTGAAAATGCCATTTCTCAGTGTAGTCTCCACCCTTCTCAGTGCACTTGCACCGCCTGCCTGGAAGTGCCTGGATTCCAGCAGAATTAGGCGAGGTTTATACTTCACCCGATGCGACGCGTGCTCCAGCAGACACTACTATGCAAGCGTTGTACTGTTCATACTTGCATGCATCCTTTATGTAAATCTGGAATTTTCCACGATTCCACAAGATATCATCACAGTGAGAACAGGTTCTGCTTCTTTGTGTTATGAATTCCCTGAAACACCCATTAAATTCCGAGGTCACCTTGCCGCAATATCTCTGAAAAGAATGTTTAATGATTAAATCCATCAATTCAGAATGCACCCATTCCTGCAAGCATCGGGTGAGAGACAGAAACAAAATCCCCGGATGGGGCATCAGCTCATTGCAAGGTGAACACAAGCAGACACATGCATTAGCGTCATTTTAGAGTCACCAAATTCTTAAACCTTCATGTCCTTGGAAGGAAACCGGAGCACACTGTGGAAACCCACCAGGAAAACATGCAAACTACAGGCAGGGAACACAAGGGACGTGACTTCCTGCAAGGCAGCAGCGCTACCGCCACAACATGTGTAATTATTATTGGTATTCATTATTTAAATTAAGTTAACGACTTATCTGTAAAATGTAACATACATACTTTAATGCATTTCATCATGAAAGCGATAATAAATATAAATCTAAGGATTCTAAATGTGCAGAGAGCTAGAATATCATAAATGTAATGTGGTCTGTGTGGCGATTGTTGCTGTCAGGTCAGGAGGAAGCCCCAGAAGTACGTAGCGATTAACAACTGGGTCAGCTTTAAAATGACGTTTATGACGATCTACTTTAATGATCAAGTAAACTACGAGGTTAAAGTAGACATTTCAAGATTAAAGCTGAAATATCCACTTTATTCACAAAATAGACTTTTTCACCGTGTCCTTCATTTTTTTCTCAGTGTCTCAAATATGCTACAGTACATTCTGATACTGTTGTTATGGTGCAAAAAAAAAAAAAAAGACAGCACAGAAGATGGTATGCAAGACCTTTAAAATTCATCGTGTCATTATGATGGGGAATATGCGATGCTTTAATAAAAAAGCACCATGAATGCATTTCTATGTTGGCATTTTGCTTCACCATATCAAACCATTCATCAAACATCGAAGCAGACACATCGATCCCAGAGGATCCTCAAAGCAGCTTGCTGTCATGTGTTGATAGTAAACAGAGATTCTGAC
The DNA here is from genome assembly GCA_026402145.1 of Polypterus bichir lapradei. Lineage (NCBI taxonomy): Eukaryota > Metazoa > Chordata > Cladistia > Polypteriformes > Polypteridae > Polypterus > Polypterus bichir. Next base: position 30,713,616 of record JANRMT010062821.1, on the reverse strand, counting down.
GTCACATGCCGACTTTTATCACACTGCGTCTCCCAACTTTTCGCTGGTACTGCAACCCACGTGCGCATTGCGTTAATTTCTGAGGACGTGCTCAGAGGACGTGTCAAATGAATGCTGGAAATGTGTGGCAGCCATGATGTGTGTGCGTACACGTTCTGAGTATAAAGTATAAACAAACTCTAAAAGGTTTTGTCTTGTCCTCACAAACCACTCATGCACCGCTTTTTTCAAGTTATCATCTGTCTTGAATCGACGACCACCCAGATGTATTCTTAGCGGTCCAAAAAGGTGGAAATCACATGGTGCCAAATCTGGCGAATAAGGAGGATGTAGCAATATCTTAAACTTCAATTGTCTTGCAGCAAAAGGACTCATTGAGACAGCAGTCCCCGTGTTTCCTGAAGAGGCATTAGCTCTCTTGGAAATGTGTTCTTTTGAAATTGTGGCATATTAAATAATTAAACAATATCGTAATATACCAGAAAAGGCGATATCCCTCCCATCGTGATTACGGCGGTACAAGAATCACATGAGAAAAAATATCTTTTAGCTTACATTTACTAATGCGGTTACAGACGGAGAGGCCCATGGACAGACTTAATTCAGGTGGGAAATCTGGATCAACACAGTCAGCCATTTTCTCATCACCACGCTGGGAGGTTTTTCTTCGAGCTTTGTCGATTCCGCCTCTAAGGGTCTGGCTGTTGTCCAAGCCTTTATAATGTCTTGCTTCATTTGCTGGTCTTCTCTGTCTCCAAACAAGGGCTGAATTCCTCCTCCACAAAATACAGAAATATCATAGTGCTTACATGCCGATTCTCATTCTCCCAATAAGGAAAGAAGATTTTGTGCTGACAGAGGACAGAAATACACTATCCTGTGTTTAAGCTGACAATACAAGCCTCCAGTTGTCTTTGGCTATCTAATCCAATGCTTGGCTATCAATTCTAACTGCTGAGCCCCTGTGTGCCAAATTTGACATGCACATGTGAATAAAACTCATAACAGTATTGTCCAGATATAGTGACATAAAGAAAAATGTAGTATTACACCCTTGGATCGAATAGCAGGCTTCACATTGGTCTCCAGTAAGTCACAGTAACTTGTACTTGTGACTTTAGTACCCCTTGGCATGTAATGTTCGACAATAACTCAGGTGCACAAATGGTTGCGAGGACACGACACAACCTTTTATTCTGCTGGAATCCAGGCACTTCCAGGCATGTGGCACAAGTGCATTGTGAAGGGTGGAGACTACATTGAGAAACGACATTATCCGTTTTGTTAAGGTCTTTTCCATTTTCTAATAAATCACATTTTCTAGCTTTAGCTTGACTCCCCCTCGTATTAATAATAATAATAATAATGCATTTTATTTACATAGCCCTTCCCATGCTTATTATTGTTCATGTAATTTAAAAGGGTGACAGGGCAGATCCAAGCAACTATAGGCCAGTAAGCTTAACATGCATCACAGGAAAATTAATGGAAGGAATTATCAAGGATAAGATTGAGCAACACATGGCAAGGACAGGAGTTATTCTGAACAGTCAGCATGGGTTCATAAGAGGGAGGTCATGTTTTACTAGCATGCTGGAATTCTATGAGGAGGCAACAAAAGGATACGATCAAAGTGGCGCTTATGATATTATTTATCTGGACTTTCAGAAAGCATTTGATAAGGTGCCACATGAGAGGTTGGGCATCAAATTAAAAGAAGCTGGAGTTCAGGGTGATGTTTTTAGATGGGTGCAGAATTGGCTCAGACACAGGAAGCAGAGGGTGATGGTGCGAGGAACCTCATCAGAACTGGCCGATGTTAAGAGTGGTGTTCCACAGGGGTCAGTGCTAGGGCCGCTGCTATTTTTAATATATATAAATGATTTAGATAGGAATATAAGTAACATGCTGGTTAAGTTTGCAGATGATACCAAGATAGGTGGATTAGCAGATAATTTGGAATCTGTTATATCATTACAGAAGGACTTGGATAGCATACAGGCTTGGGCAGATTTGTGGCAGATGAAATTTAATGTCAGTAAATGTAAAGTATTACACATAGGAAGTAAAAATATTGGGTTTGAATACACAATGGGCGGTCGGAAAATCAAGAGTACACCTTATGAGAAGGATTTAGGAGTCATAGTGGACTCTAAGCTATCAACTTCCCGACAGTGTTCAGAAGCCATTAAGAAGGCTAACAGAATGTTAGGATATATAGCACGATGTGTGGAGTACAAGTCCAAGGAGGTTATGCTCAACCTTTATAATGCACTGGTGAGGCCTCATCTTGAGTACTGTGTGCAGTTTTGGTCTCCAGGCTACAAAAAGGACATAGCAGCACTAGAAAAGGTCCAGAGAAGAGCGACTAGGCTGATTCCAGGACTACAGGGGTTGAATTATGAGGAAAGATTAAAAGAGCTGAGCCTTTACAGTTTAAGCAAAAGAAGATTAAGAGGTGACATGATTGAAGTGTTTAAAATTATGAAGGGAATTAGTACAGTGGATCGAGACTTGTATTTTAAAATGAGTTCATCAAGAACACGGGGACACAGTTGGAAACTTGTTAAGGGTAAATTTCGCACAAACATTAGGAAGTTTTTCTTTACACAAAGAACGATAGACACTTGGAATAAGCTACCAAGTAGTGTGGTAGACAGTAAGACGTTAGGGACTTTCAAAACTCGACTTGATGTTTTCTTGGAGGAAACAAGTGGATAGGACTGGCGAGCTTTGTTGGGCTGAATGGCCTGTTCTCGTCTAGAATGTTCTAAAAAAATATAACCTTTATGGACCTTCAAAAATTTCATTGGAGGGTTGCAATGAGAGAGCCAACACTATGCAAACAATACATTACTTGAAAACAAGCTGTATGGATATTCATTAAATTTTGCATGTATATTACAGATAACCTAACTTAATATACACAGATCTTGGAATTTCAAGTTTCATCATGAATAGGGGTCCAATAGGAGGAACAACACAATAACTAGTAGTTTTGCCCAACTTCCATGCCTTATCTAGTATTCAATCATTCAGCAAGCCATCAAGTTTATTACTGTAGGATTAAACAGCTTTTCATAAAACCACGATAAACCAGGAAATACAAAGAAGTAGTGTTCTTGATTCGAACATCCAAGGAAGGAGTTACTGCAATTCTGTAATCCAATCCTAAACAAAAGAACAAATTCTTGACAAAGGAGAGCTGAGAAATTTATAGAGAGTTAGCACAGGGCATGGATGGGACATTGACATTTCAGGTGACAATGAATGTCTTTGGGAGGTGGAAAGAAATCCAGTGTACCCAGAAGAGAGAATGCTCTGAGCCATAAAGAGAACATTTTTCCTCCACACAGATGTGCGACTGGAGCCCATGACACTGGATATGTGCAGCTGTAGCACTAACTATTGTGGAACTCTATTTATGTTATTAGCTTATTTACTACATATTTAGAAACATCTGCTCACAAAAAGTGCTGCACATACCTACTGCAATTTCAATTGCTTCACAAATGAGCTTTAGAGTGACTTGAGGCTATGCATACAAGAACAGATTCTTTAAATGAATTACTGTAAAAACGTGTCTCTGAAATGAGTCAGAGACATGTTTATAACATTACTGACAACCTCTTATAACATTTGTGGCTATAAAATATGATATGTGACAGGCCAATTGTAAATGTTACTGCCGTAACCTGCAGCCAGTCTACACTAATGAATGAAGAAGAAAGAGCTTAATTATGTTTTTTTTCAGGATTTTAAATACTCTCTCTCTCTGACACAGGTTTCCTGTGACTAAAATGCCAAGCTTAAATAATGCATGAGTAAAGGCTTTGAATTCCATTGTAATGTCATACTTTTATTACTACTAACTGCTGAATACTTTATTGTTTCAATAAAGGATGTCCATTAAGCAAAAATGTTTATTGTCATTTTAATGGGTTAATACTATTAATCAAAATGCGATCATAGCACATGATATTTACAGGTCAGAGCGTCTGCCCGGCGTAGGATGCAGTATTAGTCAGTACATATGACCTGTAAAGACATCCTTAGCTTTGGGGGTTTGTAGCCCTTTACATATTTTTTGAAGAGAGAGAGAGGTTAGGAGCATGTGCTAATACAGCGCACTGCTGCACTCACCACATGACAAACCAACTCAGGATCCCAGATTAGGACCCGAGTGCAGCCATGCAACGAGTGACACCTCAGCGCCATACTAGTTCAGATGGAATGGAACAGCATGAGGTTTTTTTTTTATAATGTCGACAAATGTGCCCCACATGACTCTGTCCAAGAAAAACTAACTATAGAAAATGGATCTCTTGTTGAGGCTTATGGATGTATTGAATGAGTTGCATAATAGAGAGAGTCATGTACAGTATTGGATATTGTAAGTGCACCTGTACTAAATAACATGGTGGCTAGCTTTGCTGTCTCATTGAAGGTTCACAAGAACAGAAAGGTCTCCAAAAATCTTTAAATGGAATAAATTTGGAGCAACCCAGACTCTTCCTAAAGCCGACCACTTGACCAAACTGAGTAGTCTGGGCAGAAGGGCCTTAGTAAGAGAGGTGACAAAGAACGTGATGGTTACACTGAGAAGGACACCTACCACTGCAAGTCTCTGCTAATCTGGAGTTTATGGCAGTGTGGACAAGTTTGACAGTGTGGGCAGTTTGCAAAAAGTCACCTAAAGGACTCTTAGACTATAAGAGACAAGATTCTCTGGAGTGATGAAAAAAAAGATTGAATTACTTGGCATCAGTTCCAAGCATCATTTCTGGAGAAAACCGGGCATCGCTCATGTCTTGAGCAATATTATTCCAGCAGGAAAGTATGGTGGCAACAGTATCATACTGTGGGGTTGTTTTTCTGCAGCAAGCACTGGGAAACCATTCAAGTTTTAAGGATGAGGGAAAGCAGAATGGAGCAAATTCAGGTGATATTATGAATGGAAACCTTCTCCAGAGCGCTTGGGACCTTAGACTGGGCAGAAGTTTCACTTTCCAACAGGACAGTGACCCTAAGCACAAAGCAAAGACAACACAGAAGTGGCTTAGGGTCAGGTTTGGGAATGACCTTAAGTGGCCCACCCACAGAGCCTGGACTTTAACCTAATCAGATATCTCCAGAGAGACCTGAAAATAGCTGTCCACTGATATGGTCTCAATACCAAACTGACAGAGCTTGAGAGGTTCAACAGAGGAGAATGGCAGAAAAATCCCAAATTCAGGTGTGCGAAGCTTGGTGCATCTTACTAAGCATACTTTTGCTAATAGGATATGTCATTTCTTTACTTTTAATAACATAGCAAAGATTTCTAAAATCCTATTTTTACTTTGTCATTCTGGGGTATTGAGTGTTGCTTGATGAGGGAAATTTTTAATTGAAATGATTTCAATGTAAGGTTGCAACAGAGCAAGATGTTGTGATGTGTGAGTTGGTGTCTTGCACCCCATAGATGAGGCCGAGTCTCTGTACTTTGGCAAAACCAGCTTTATTCAACTGGAAACGGGAACAGCAAGATTATTTATTGTAGCGGGATCCACCATTCTACTAAACACAGACACAGCAAACAGGCAGGTTCGGTTAGTTATGATGTTCCCTGCATCTCCCATCATGCCACCAGCGCTTTGCACATGGCAGCGGTCATATTGTAATTATTTCTGTGCCCACAGCAATGAATAAGTGACCTTCAACAGATGCAGCAGTCGCACTTCTGTATTTCGTCCCGTTGGGGAGAGTCTCAAAAGAGTTGTGAAAAATGTGAGTGTCTGAACACTTTCTGAAGGCACTGTAGATTATTTATTGTGGCCACCAGGTGTCACCAGACAGTCCCAAACCCAAGACACAGTAAGACACCAGAAGTTACATGAATAAAATAACAGGTATTTATTTATACCAAGCACCTTTCTAATAATCACCTCTCCAAAATAAGCCACAATATTACAAAACAAATTAATTTTCCTCCTCTCCATCTCCTGCTGAGTGTTGCTCACTGCCTCAATGATATGCCAGACCCAGGAGTGCTCCCAGTGCCACACCATATCCTCCAGGAAACACTTCTGGGGCGTAAGAAAAATTGGGAGGTCACTCCTTGATCCCCAGGGACCCTGACTGAGCTGCACTTCCAGACTCCATCTCCCAAGCACCCCTGCAGGTGTATTGGCTGGGTTTCCATATGAGGAAAACTGCCACCTGGCGTATGGGGGATGGTACCACTCCAGATCCTCAGGTATTCTCAGTCCGTCTGCTATAGTATACTGACCGGGTACAAATTTATTTCCTTGTCCCTCCGGCCAGTTTGCTTGCGTTATCATCCGGGTGATGGGATATCCTCTGATCCAGATGGGATACCCGTTCTCCTCCTAAACTATATTTCAGTCCATCTTGGGTGTGTTCACAATATACTTACTAAAATAAACACAACATCAGTGTTTACTTCATAAATTAATGTTCAGCTTCCAGTAGCATTTTAGAACGGTCCACACAAATAATAATCTATTTAAGCAAGATCACACCAGTAGGTTAGCTGCTTGAAAATTAAAAATATAGCTGGATTTTTTCAAGAGTGTGAATTGCATTATGGGAGCAGGTGCTGTCCTTGTTAATAACAGAAGACCTTGTGATGTTTGTGCTATGTGTTTTCATTATTGCTGGTTTGCCCAACTCAAATATGACATATTATAAAGCAGTCATTCTGAGAAATGTGGAGGAAACTCATTTTATGATTACAAGATAGCAAAAGCATTTTAAGCACAGTAGACCAGCCGTCAACATTACAGCTTCACAGTTCCAGAAGCCTGGATGACATTAGCATGCTTTCCTTGTGTTTGAATGTGTTTTTTCCTGGTATCCCTGAGTGAATGTGTGTGCATGCATGAGTTGGTTTTATAGCGGACTGATGACTTTTGTTTTTGCAGTTCATTACTTCCTTAACCCAGCCACAGGGGATGCACAAACCAGTGTGTTTCTTCATGCCAGTCCCAAGCCCGGATGAATGGGGAGGGTTATGTCAGGAAGGGCATCCGGGTTAACAACAACTGCCACTAGTACTGTTAGCCAACAGGTTGCTGGGGGAAATTGGGCTACTGTTGGCCGAAGAAGGGGGGAAATGAGTCCAGGGACATGTGCAGATGCTGGGTATATCGGGAAAAGGAGGCTAAGGATTGAGCTGCCAGGCAAGAGGAAAAGAGGAAGGCCTAAGAGAAGGTTTATAGATGTGGTGAGAGGGGACAAGCAGGTGATGGGTGTGACAGAGCAAGATGCAGAGGACAGGAAGATATGTCAACCCTAATGGGAACAGCCGAAAGAAGAAGCAGAAAACAGTTGATTACTTCCTTGAACCCGGTTTTGCTGGGATGGACTCCAGCTGCCTCTAACCACAGATGATTTAAATCATTAAGAAAATGAATAAATGGATGAGGAGTAAAATTTTAAATGAAAATCAGACTTATAATACATCAAAGAGTTTCCTTTAAATTTTTAGAAAAATAAATACTATACATTTCAAAATATTGCTAATAGTAAACATCACATTGTTTTAATTCTAATATATCTAAAGTGCACTTTTAGATTGAACATATTTGAAATACTTTCCTAAATATCTCAACATACCATTGTTCCCAGTTACCTGCACTCCCACCGAGTGCAGTAACACAGTGGATTCAGAAAGTATTTGGACCTCTGCACTTTTATCACATTTTTCAATGTTGCAGCCTTCTGCTAAAACCATTTCAATTAGCTTTTTCCACAAATCCAGCAACACCCTAGAATGACTCCCCAATCTTCAACTCACGCAAAACCCCACAAGAGACTCCCCCAACACAACATCTGCTTCTTGCTCTTACCTGCATGTAGGACTAGTGGCAAATTCATAGTGGTGGGGCTGAGCCCCTTATAACTGTATAAGCGAACGACGCTCCTGGTTTATAAATATCCACCATATCCACAAAACCAGATAACTAACTTATGTTAGAAGCAATTTCAATAATTTTATTAAAAAAAAAACCTGAAAACAAAAAAGTGTATTCATGTCAGTTAGGTTAGTGTAAGGTCTGGTGTTGTGCCTGTTTTAGAATATTGTTTTCTTTTTTGTCATTTTGCTCCTGCTCTATTGTTTTCTTGGTTTTATATGTTTATATTTTTTGTTTTATTTATAACTTGCTGTCCCCCAAGTAGTAGTGGAACAGGACAAACTTTAAAAATCAATAAAAACATTTTTTAAAATTCAATCATTTGTATTGAGAAGAATTTATATTGATAGCTTTTGTATTCCGAGGAGCTCTTGATATACAATATTTTTGGGTTTGCGGTCAGGGGCGAGAATGTAGCTGTGATCTCTTTGCCAAAAATGTAAAAAGTTGGAAAGGTATCTCTGGCCAAGCGGAAGGTAGGTATGCTCCAACGTCAACAGCTGGCACTGTATCTGATCGTGTTCAGCTCGTCCCCTGCGTGAGGAGAAAAGCACGTGGCCGTGATATCTCTGTCAATGAGCAGGTACCCTCTAAAACACACGATGCTGTGATCTCTCTATCATAAATGTCAAATTTTACTCTTCAAGCATCTGTAGATGATAATGTCTGCTGAACAAACCGATATTGCTAGCTAAGCAGAGGCAAGGTACGCTCCAACATGTGAGTGAGTCGAATGGAGGCTGGTGGAGGCTGGCGCCTGGCTTCTTACTCCTGAGGTCCCACCTCCCCTCAGCATCCTGTCCCTCGGATTCGCACGAATAAATTGGTGCCGCAACTGAACTATGATACTTAGCACGATGAGAGAAGTCGCAAAATCAACCAGAATCCATCCATCAAACCATTATCCAACCCGCTATAACCTAACTACAGGGTCAAGGGGGTCTGCTGGAGCCAATCCCAGCCAACACAGGGCGCAAGGCAGGAAACAAACCCCAGGCAGGGCGCCAGCCCACTGCAGATCAACCAGAATGTTCAAGCAAATTATGGAATAAAACCCGATCTAAATCCATTAAGTAGTTCTCTCATGAAACAGGATATACAAACAGACAATGAGACATTGGATTTTATATATATGGAGATTTTTCTTGGTCCCTTTTCCTATATTCATTTGTTCAGACAGTACCTGAAAGCCCCAATTAAGAAACATGTTGCCCTAATTTTGCACAATGGCATCATTTTTATGTTAGCAAGTTTGTTGGTCTTTGGACCCTTTCTGTTATGCATTTTCTGTTTTTTTCTGTTGTTCTGTGCTTTTTATTTCTAGTTAGTAGACCTTGATCTTGTTTTTTTTTAAGTTTTCCTTTTTGTCCTTTTTGTTTTTACTTTTTTGGTTTTCTTTTAAATAGTCATGTATTTAATTTTGATAGAACTGAGTTCTTAGGAGATTTTAAATTCTGCTTTCTAACTTGTGGAGTTTTTGATTGTTGGTTTGAAATTTAGATTTTTTTAGTTTTGTGACAATCTTTACTTAAATTACTAATTACTGAGTTTTTGTCGACAATAGGTAAGTAGGTAAACCACTTCGCATAACCTTAAAAAACTGGACATCTGTTTGAATTGATTAGTGTATTTTTAATATTAATAACTTCCTTGTGTGTTTTTACATACTGTATTTGCCTTATCTTTTAACTTGTTTTTTTAGGGATAAGACTTAAAGACTGAAAATAAATAATTACCTTTTTGTACCTCGTTGATCAAGTACATATCATCATCTCTTTTTCTTGAAATTGGAACAGCTGTCTGTTAAAAAGAAAGTAACAAAATGTGTGATTACCTCTTTATTTTATAGAGAGATCAACTGCAGTCATAGTCAATTGTGTAAGACCTATGACCTGGCATATTTTTAATATATTGAATTGTCAGTGGTTCTGTAATAACAAAGATGCCAGTACTAACTAGTGGCCAAAGTTCTAAATTCTTATCATGGACTTCCACCATTTTATTTTTGGTTTGATTGCTTTTTAATGGAGGTAATGGAGTTTGGAGTGTAAGGGAGCCACGCTCACTCAAATTCTAGGTTGGGGCTGCCTTTCTCCTCTCATCTTTATAATTGCAAAAAAAGGTTACACCACATATTGTGTGACTTCATACTCAATAAACAGGTTTGATACTCTGTGTTCCATCACCAAATAAGGCTTCACGTATTAAATGCATTGTTTGGTCTGTCTTTAAAAAGCCATAAAATACAGTGCATCCGGAAAGTGTTCACAGCGCATCACTTTTTCCACATTTTGTTATGCTACAGCCTTATTCCTAAATGGATTAAATTCATTTTTTTCCTCAGAATTCTACACACAACACCCCATAATGACAACGTGAAAAAAGTTTACTTGAGGTTTTTGCAAATTAATTAAAAATAAAAAAATTGAGAAATCACAAGTACATATGTATTCACAGCCTTTGCCATGAAGCTCAAAATTGAGCTCAGGTGCATCCTGTTTCCCCTGATAATCCTTGAGATGTTTCTGCAGCTTAATTGGAGTCCACCTGCGGTAAATTCAGTTGATTGGACATGATTTGGAAAAACACACACCTGTCTATATAAGGTCCCACAGTTGACAGTTCATGTCAGAGCACAAACCAAGCCTGAAGTCAAAGGAATTGTCTGTAGACCTCCGAGACAGGATTGTCTCGAGGCACAAATCTGGGGAAGGTTACAGAAAAATTTCAGCTGCTTTGAAGGTCCCAATGAGCACAGTGGCCTCCATCGTCCGTAAGTGGAAGAAGTTCGAAACCACCAGGACTCTTCCTAGAGCTGGCCGGCCATCTAAACTGAGCGATCGGGGGAGAAGGGCCTTAGTCAGGGAGGTGACCAAGAACCCGATGGTCACTCTGTCAAAGCTCCAGAGGTCCTCTGTGGAGAGAGGAGAACCTTCCAGAAGGACAACCATCTCTGCAGCAATCTACCAATCAGGCCTGTATGGTAGAGTGGCCAGACAGAAGCTACTCCTTAGTAAAAGGCACATGGCAGCCCGCCTGGAGTTTGTCAAAAGGCACCTGAAGGACTCACAGACCATGAGAAACAAAATTCTCTGGTCTGATGAGACAAAGATTGAACTCTTTGGTGTGAATGCCAGGCGTCATGTTTGGAGGAAACCAGGCACCGCTCATTACCAGGCCAATACCATCTCTACAGTGAAGCATGGTGGTGGCAGCATCATGCTGTGGGGATGTTTTTCAGCGGCAGGAACTGGGAGACTAGTCAGGATAAAGGGAAAGATGACTGCAGCAATGTACAGAGACATCCTGAATGAAAACCTGCTCCAGAGCGCTCTTCACCTCAGACTGGAGCGATGGTTCATCTTTCAGCAGGACAATGACCCTAAGCACACAGCCAAGATATCAAAGGGGTGGCTTCAGGACAACTCTGTGAACGTCCTTGAGTGGCCCAGCCAGAGCCCAGACTTGAATCCTATTTAACATCTCTGGAGAGATCTTAAAATGGCTGTGCACCGACGCTTCCCATCCAACCTGATGGAGCTTGAGAGGTGCTGCAAAGAGGAATGGGCGAAACTGGCCAAGGATAGGTGTGCCAAGCTTGTGGCATCATATTCAAAAAGACTTGAGGCTGTAATTGCTGCCAAAGGTGCATCGACAAAGTATTGCGCAAAGGCTGTGAATACTTATGTACATGTGATTTCTCAGATTTTTTATTTTTAATAAAAATAAAATCCATTTTAGAATAAGGCTGTAACATAACAAAATATGGAAAAAGTGATGCACTGTGAATACTTTCCGGATGCACTGTACATTGAGAGGATATGCTTTTGAGTATGAAGTCCTCTTTAAGATGTATGAAATTCCTATTTAAGGTATAGAAAATCTTAAAGAAAGACTTATTGAGAGGTGAAAAAAGGACTTTAAGCAAAAAATGATTAATAACACACAATCGAAGGAAAAAACTTGTAATGAACGAAGCATTTATCCCAACATGGAGTTCCAATTTTGATTCACTTAATGTTTACAAAGCTATACACGTATGTCGTCACATCTTCAAAACATTTTTCAGTTTTGAACTTCATATCTGAATAAAGTAAATATAAAATCTATTCCCATATTTTACAGAAGAGTGACCAGGATTATTGCAGGAGAGAAAATAATGAAACATTGACAAATAATAGCTAATCCAAGATTAAGACCTATGTGTTCAAAATTTAACATCTTATTAAAGAAAGAAATGTCCTCTAACAGGAGAATTCAGTAATCAGGCAGGAGAAAAGCTGTTCATTGTTTCTTTTAATTACTCCTCAGCAAAATGCCTTGAAGGGAGCATTCTTCAAAAGCAGTCCATTGCAGAATGATCGAATGGTCAGAGAAACAAAGGAGAGAGGTTCATTTTATAAACTGTTGAATTTACATACAGTGTCAATCAATGCAGTGGTGCAGTTGGTTCTTCCCAGGTCCTCCCTGCGTGGAGTTTGCATGTTCTCCTTGTGTGGGTTTCCTCTGGGTGCTCCGGTTTCCTTCCACAGTCCAAAGACATGCAGGTTCGGTGCATTGGCGATCCTAAATTGTCCCTAGTGTGTGCTTGGTGTGTGTGTGTGTATGTGTGTGTGTTTGTGTGTGTGTGTGCGTCCCCTGCAGTGGGCTGGCGACCTGCCCAGGGTTTGTTTCCTGCCTTGCACCCTGTGTTGGCTGGGATTAGCTCCAGCAAACCCCCGTGACCCTGTAGTTAGGATATAGCAGATTGTATAATGGATGGATGGATGTCAATCAATGCATACATTTTACTCTGGTTGGTTCATTGGTTTATACCCAAATGATTTGGAATTAAAGAGTCACATAGTGTGGGGGAGGAACGATCTTCTCAGTCTGTCAGTGGAGCAGGACAGTGACAGTAGTCTGTCGCTGAAGCTGCTCCTCTGTCTGGAGATGATCCTGTTCAGTGGATGCAATGGATTTTCCATTATTGACAGGAGCCTGCTCAGTGCCCGTCGCTCTGCCACAGATGTCAAACTGTCCAGCTCCGTGCCTACAATAGAGCCTGCCTTCCTCACCAGTTTGTCCAGGTGTGAGGTATCCCTCTTCTTTATGCTGCCTCCCCAGCACACCACTGCGTAGAAGTGGGCACTCGCCACAACTGTCTGATAGAACATGTGCAGCATCTTATTGCAAATGTTGAAGGACGCCAGACTTCTAATGAAGTATAGTCGGCTCTGTCCTTTCTTACACAGAGCATCAGTATTGGCAGTCCAGTCCAATTTATCATCCAGCTGCACTCCCAGGTATTTATAGGTCTGTACCCTCTGCACACAGTCACCTCTGATGATCACGGGGTACATGAGGGGCCTGGGCCTCGTAAAATTCACCACCAGCTCCTTGGTTTTGCTTGTGTTCTGTTGTAGGCAGTTTGAGTCGCACCATTTAACAAAGTCCTTGATTAGGTTCCTATACTCCTCCTCCTGGCCACTCCTGATGCAGCCCACGATTGCAATAAAAGTCTATTATATTATATTCTGGTTCTTCTTATACCTTTTGAGATGAGCCGCCACCCTTGAAATTTCTGTGCATATAATAACTGTCCATTCTAGTTTATAGGACATCTGCTGATTTCTTAGTCATTCTTCAGTACATTTTGTATATTACATCAACCTTTCTTCTGGTGCATTCTTTATTTACCTGACCATCTGAGTATTTTTCCTAAACCAATTCTTATATTTCAGTGTACGTATTGTCGTTCACTTGACCTTTATTTGGTTTCCCACATTTATTAACCCTTTATGCTAATTCTTTAAGATGAATGCTATGTTACCCTAAAATTGTTCTTCCACACCTGACAGAAGTGTTCATTAAGAAGGAAATAAAGTTGCTTAAAACTAATCGTCATTCAAATACTAACAATTGTGAACCTATGGATCCATATAACTAGAAGTGCGGGCATTGGTTATACCTTTCTGATTTGGAGCAAAAGTAAAATACAAGCAGGCACATGCCGTATGTCATAGAGGAAAAAAGTAAAGTACATATAGGAAGGCTTTGATTGATCAGCTGTGGTGGGCTGGCGCCCTGCCCGGGGTTTGTTTCCTGCCTTGCGCCCTGTGTTGCCTGGATAGATTGAATTGATCAGATGAGTAGATAAGCAGATGGGGAGTCATCAACGGGTTTTATTTTGGTATCAAAGCCAGTGCTAGCACAACCATTCCACTCTTTAACAGCTTTGCCCTCAGGTTTTTACTGTCAAAACTGATTTGTTTTTTTTTCAAACTGTCAATGCATAAATTGTTTTTGCTTTGGTGTTGAACTTTAAAAGTAACTGATGAAAAGAGAAAAAATGAAAATGAGGACCGGAGATGAAGGGAATAAGGAAACCTGATTTGAAAGCAGCAATGTGTTTGTTTTATACTTTTTTTTTTATTTGCATACTAGCAGACCTCATGCGCTTCGCTGCAGTCGCTGTAGTTGGAATAATTATGTATCTACATGCGACTTATAGAGCTTCTTTATATACAACATTTTTGGCTTGTCCTCCTGGAGCCAAAATATATAAATTTTGTCTATGACTAATTCGTGAACATGCTACATAAAAAATAGAAACGGGAAAAACGGCAACACCGCCGGGAACAACAGTAAATTAGATAAAGTAAAAGTCTACCAAACACTAAATGAGATAAAGTAAAAAAGGGCAACACTGCCGGGAACAACAGTAAAAAAACAACAGTAAATGAGATAAAGTAAAAGTCTACTAAACACTAAAGTACAAAAATGATGTAGAAATTAACACTAAACCGCAACACCGCCGGGAACACCGGCACACCGTGTCTACTAAACACTAAGAAACACTAAGTAGAAACACTAAAGGAAAAAAATACTATTCAGTAAGCACTGCGTCTAGAAAACAGTAAATCAGTAAAGGAAAGAGGACTAAACACTAAGGAAAAAGAACGGTAAGACCGGGTCAGCTGCGGAGCTCAGCTCGGAGCGAAATGAAGTGAATGAAATGAGGTAAATGGCAAGGGAGATGATCACGTGACTCCCCCACCCGCCTTAACTCTCAATCCCTCAACAAACACACAAACACAGTCTCTCGGATCCCAACTCTCCTTTATATAAATCAGTAATAAAGGAGAGAGGACTAAACACTAAGGTAAAAGAACGGTAAGACCGCGTCAGCTGCGGAGCTCAGCTCGGAGCGAAATGAAGTGAATGAAATGAGGTAAATGGCAGGGGAGATGATCACGTGACT
>JANRMT010062821.1:30687151-30698444 GCA_026402145.1 Polypterus bichir lapradei | reverse complement strand
GAAGTGAATGAAATGAGGTAAATGGCAGGGGAGATGATCACGTGACTCCCCCACCCGCCTTAACTCTCCATCCCTCCATAAACACACAAACACAGTCTTTCGGATCCCAACTCTCCTTTATATGTATAGATAAGCAGGGCTCTTCAGATTCTTTTTTCGGGACGGATACATAATTTAGAAAATCCACAACCAACATCTAATTCATAACACTCTTTCTTTATGTAGGAAAGAAACAAAGGGTTACACATCATTTTATGCATTCTGTTTAGTTAAAACTCCAAATTAATATAATGGTCATTACTTCAGTTTAATATACAATTGTGTGATTTTTGTTTTTACATTTTCTCAATTGATTCTTGTTGGAAAATTAAACATATAAATAGTGAAAATCATGCTCTGTTTTAAACATTTTAGCAAGATCTGAAACACAACTTCAAAGGGAAACTGACCACACTTCTAAGAATGAAGGTTAGATTCAGCGCTGGTCACTATGACACCAACATATGTAATGTAAAAATTAAGAATAAGACCTCTGGATGATATACGGTTACATAATCCACTGAAACAGATCAAATCAAGTTCTCTTAAACCTTTATTGGAATGTCAGGAATTCGTTAAAATATGGATGTCAAAAAATCTTCTTAGTTTAAAAACAGAAATTGTGAGTTTTGGACCTGCTAATCTTAATTGTGTTCAAGCAAGAAATCTTGTCCCTTTGACAACTTACTGTAAACCCTTTGCAAAAAATCATGTTGTGATATTTGATAATGCCCTTAAATCTGATAAACAAATTGGCTCCATTGTTAAAGCCATTGTTATTAGCTAAAGTCAAGCCATTTCTTTATGTAGATGATTTTGAAAAATTAATTCATGCTTTTGTCTCTTCCCTGCTTGACTATTGTAACTCACTGTACACTGGAGTTGATCGGTCATCCCTTGCTTGTATTCAACTTGTCCACAACGCTGCTGCCAGGCTTCTAACAGGCACACAGAAACAGAATCACATCACACCAGTCTTAGCTTCTCTTGACTGGCTTCCTATTTGCTACAGGACTGAGTTTAAAGTGTTACTGCTTGTTTTTAAGTCTCTGAATGGTTTAGCTCCCATTTATCTTACTGATTTCGTACATACTCTTATTCTCCTTCATGGTCACTTAGGTCCTCAGATCAGAAATTATTAGTCTTGCCCAGATCTAGACTTAAGCTCCGAGGGGACCGTGCTTTATCAGTAGCTACCCCCTAAGCTTTGGAATAGTCTACATTTTTATATTAGGTCAGCACCAGCTTTGCTCACTTTTAAATCTTGCCTGAAAGCTTTTCAGCTTTTTAAGGTTTTTATTTTATTTATACTATCACTTATACTATTTATATTATTTATTTAATCAGTTTTGGTGTATTTAGTGTATATATGTATTTGTTTATTTATGGAAGCTGTATGGCACTTTGGTCAAGCTCTGTTGTTTTAATTCATATGCTTTATAAATTATTATAAATATTAATTACATATGCTTTATAAATAAAATTGACTTGATTTGACTCCTCTGGCCTGGTTTGACAGTAGGAATATTTTACACGTTTTGGACTTTCTTCAAAAATAACCGAGAGAAAAACAAAACAAGTAAAGAGGATACACATGGAGATGACTCGATGAATTGCAAGACAAGCCCCATAGGAATGAAAAATCAAAATAGAGATCTCCTTAATAACTTTTTGGTTTCTCCTAAACAACAATGAGATCAGACAGAAGTAAAATGGAGACACTTTCTTTTGTCTCATGCTTCTCAGATTTTTCTCCTGAGTAAAAATACCCTGGTACTCTCACAAGCGTTTCTTTTTATGTTTCAGATGAGATCTCAGCAAAAGTCACACAATGGGCTCAAATTTTTGAAGTAGTGTCTTGACATTTTTTTTTTTTACAGTTTGAAAGTATTTATGTTGCAAGCTCAGTAATATATGGTGGTTGGCGGACAGCTGAGGCCCTGGAAGGATCAGGGGAGCAGATGTTCACAGGGCACTACCTCCCCCGAAGCTCTAGATGGCAGTCCCCCTGGGTTATAGTGGCACCTCGGATCCCTGCAGGGATCCATGGGAGTTGAGGTCTGGCACAGTCCTGTTGGGTTTTTGTGGCAGCCACCAGGGGGTGCAGCAGAGCTTTACTTTGGCCTCTTGCCACACCTAACGAGCCACCTGGAGCACTCCTAGGTGCAGCTTAAAAAGAGCCGCCTGCCTTCATTCTGGGAGCGAGAGTCGGGAGGTTGGAGGACAAAGCTTGCCAGGGAGGAGTGGAGGAGGCTGCGATAGAGAAAGAGAAAAAGATGTCAAGGAAGAGAAAGGGCTTTGTGCTTTATTACTGTATTGATTGTTCTTGGTACTGAGCCTTGGTGGAAAACTGTTTAAAAGAGTGTTGTGCTGGACTTGCACCTCTGTCTGTTGTGTTTGGGGAGGTGTGGGCCCCCTGGTCATCACAAATGAAATGTATGGACAGTTGTTTGTGGTAATAATATGCTTTACTCCATCAATCCATCCATCCTCTTCGGCTTATCCGAGATCGGGTCGCGGGGGCAGCAGCTTGAGCAGAGATGCTCAGACTTCCCTCTCCCCGGCCACTTCTTCTAGCTCTTCCGGGGGAATCCCGAGGCGTTCCTAGGGCATCCGGGAGACATAGTCCCTCCAGCATGTCCTGGGTCTTCCCCGGGGCCTCCTCCTAGTTGGACGTGCCCGGAACACCTCACCAGGGAGGCGTCCAGAAGGCATCCTGATCAGATGCCCGAGCCATCTCATCTGACTCCTCTCAATGTGGAGGAATATGCTTTACTATGATCACAAAACTGTAGTCCTTGCTACTGAACAATACAATTAGTTTTTCTAATTTATATTGCTGTGCTCCAATTATATTATACTCATTCTGGAACAAGTGGCATGGTGGTTAAGACTTTGGACTTCAAACTGTGACGTTGTGGGTTCAAGTCCTGCCACTTACATTGTGTGACAACGTGCAAGTCACTTGATCTGCCTGCGCGTCAACTGGAAAAATAAAAGAAAAGTATCCATAAAGGTATCAGCCCAATAATAAGTTAAAAATATGAAGTCTTGATAAATATTAAAACAAGACTAGAAAGAGATCTCCCAAAATTCTTAGTTGACCTCAGTTGTATCTCATGTCTAATTTTTTTTTTCTAAAGAAGTTTAAGGAATTTTAGGAGAAATGTCTATGACGAAGCTGATGCTTAAATGAAACAGAAATGAGAATCTTTTTTAAGTTAATGATCCATTACAATTAACAAGTACAATTTTACTTTCAAATACAATGTGTGTTTTTTTTTTACTTTTAGTACCTGCATAGTCATCCGTTCTATAGACCCTAGTTTTATTTGAGGAAATAACTATATTATTTTTCTGAATCTTCATCTCTAGTGACATAAAACAGCAAGGGAAAGTAAACTGGTCAATAAATTTCTATTACCAAAAATATTGAATTTATGAAACATGTTATGTTCTGTACATTGAGTCACTCTGTTAATGAAATTTACAAAAATATCTCTTGTCGGTTTTAAAGCAAATTGCTGGCGTAAACTATGCCTTCGTCCTTCAGTGCTGGCTCCAGATTTACTCAGCCTTAATTGGCTGTGATGTTTAACACTAAAACACTGAAGTGTGAAGTAACAATGTGTTGTGAAATCTGTAGACAGGTCATGTAAAATAGAAATGTGGCAAATTGTGTATTCTTTTAATTTGATCTGAAAGGTTATTTTCTTGGCAGGGGGCAGAGATGTACTGTAGTGGCTTTCTACCTTGGACTGGGTCAGTGCCAAAATGGAAGGCCGAAAAGCCTTATGAAAGTTGGGCTGGGACATTAACCAGGGTGCTAAATGTGTGTGGAGAAGGAAAAGAGGCCAATTGTTAGTCCTCCTGGTCACACAGGAGCAGAAGGGTGCAGCCATGCTCCAGCCAGATACATGGATGCCTGATCTTCTACAGGGATGGCTGCATTCCTCCCAAGGTGTCAGAGATGACTCGAAAACTTTGGACGGTTAAGTAGCTGAGATACCAAATGTGGTCTTGCACTGCCCTTTTAAAAGGACCTCTTACCCTCAGCTCGATAACTTTAGATTCATTTGTGGAAATATGACAATGGCTCACTTGGAGTGAGGAACAATGACAACCAGATCAAAGCACAATTCAAGAGTCAAGGTGAGACTCTAAAGGAGAAGTGTATAAGCCTCAGTAAGGCTAGTTTTGCTTTGTATTTTGCTTCTTTTAATTTTATGTTAGTTGTTATCCTACATAACATCAATAAATACCCTTTTCATCTGGATTTTGTTGGGGCCTTTTTTGGGTTTTTTATGGTATGATCTGAAAAATGACCAGAGTATGGAAAACCCTCCCATTCTTTAACAATCTGGTTTCACAAAATGTGTTTTGCAATGAATCAAGACATCAATGATGCAATGGAAAGTATGTGAAAAGCAAGGAAATGAAAAACATAACAAGGAAAAATTTTAAAACACACCAAATAAACTTAAACAGCTTCAGATCCTGAGAATAGTAATGACAATGATTTTGACATCATGTACTGTAGTGTGTAACCGTGTAAAATTCATAGAGAACACTAAAATTGGAGGGATAGGAATTACTGAGCAGTCAGCAAAATGTTTAAAAAAGACCTGTACTGTTCAAAATTGAGGGAAAACTTGGAAAATGCAGTTTTTGGAATTATCAAAGGCATCAACAAAGCTGATTGAGCAGTATCTTTTCAGCAGAGAGTGAATCACATACACAAAGACACAGATGGAAATTAAAGGTAAGTTCATTTAAGGCAGAAGCCTGGAAGCACACAAAGTGTCATTAACTACTCAGGTAGATGAAGCAGAGACCTTGATAACTTCAAAAGCATCTGGAAGGTATATTGAGAAAAAATGTCTAGTGTATTAGCTGACCAGAAAAAATGTATTGGATTAAACAGCCTTCTCTTCTAAAGTACTTTTGTATGACAGTTCTTAAAAAATACATTTGCATTAGCACCTTGCTTCTGTTTTTGTCAGTTATTTATTATCACACAGTGATAGGAATGTATTTTCTTTTTTTCTAAGAAAGAAAAATTCATTTTTATTTTAAATATTGTGAATGGAAAAATGAAGTTAAAGGGCATACAAAACAGCAGTATTAAGCAGGCAAGAGCCAATACAAGAACAATTGTCTGCAAATAACAATGCATCAGTCTGGGTAGGCCTTAACCTCCTTAGCATTAGACCAGAGCGTTACAAAGACTGTGAAAACCGCGCTAAAAGCGTTAGTCCCAAGTGTCAATCTGGGAACTGTACAGCATAAGCGTTAGAACCGAGAATCACTCAGGTTGTAAAGGTGTTGTCAGTGCTGCTGTTCTTTGGAGAAATTATGTCTGAGTGTAGGTTTCCACTAATTATGACATTACTGCACTTTACCAGTAATGAAGACTTTGATGAGAATACCCATTCAGTACCCAAAGTGAAGAAAATTTTGGAGATATACCAAGCGATTGTAGTAAAATTCCGGAGCATTTACATTCCGGATCGTGATGTCAGCATTGATGAATGTCTCGTTGCTTATAAGGGCAGACTGTCATGGATACATTGCGTCAAAAAGAGCAAGATTTGACATAAAGCTTTACAAGCTTTATGAATCTCAAACAGGATACATTTGGAATTTGGTTCTGTACACAGGGAAAGGGTCAATGTTTGATCAGAAATGTAATCAGTATGGTGTTGCTACGTCGTCCGTGCTGACTTTGATAGATGCTCTGCTGGATCAAGGTTACTGTGCATCCATTGACAATTTCACTAGAGCTATTTGACATTTTGCTGCAAAGAAAGACTGACACATATGGAACACTGTGTCCCAACCATCGTGGCATGTCTGAAGAGCTTGGCAAAAGGGTAAAGTACTGGAAGGAGAAGAAAGATATTTGTCTTCTTAGTACTGTATATAATACAGTTACGGTCACTGTACAGGCAAAAGACAACAAACAGGTTATGAGGCCTTGTGCTGCGGTCGACTATAATAACACGATCGGCAGCGTAAATCGTGTGGATGAAGAACTGACTTTCTATCCCATTAGGCAACAAAAGAAATACTAAAAAAAGATATTCTGTCATCTGGTGAAACAGTGCATTTGGAATGCATTCGTGTTATACAAACAAAAAGCTTCAAAAATTGTATCTCATGCAAATTTTACATGCTGGCTTGTAGAACAAATCATTGCTGCACATTCACCATCCACACTACCGTTAAAGAGACGCAGTCGACCCAGCATATCGCGGATCAATCCAGAGTGTAGTACTAATAGCAGCTTAAATGTATTTGGATCACTTTCAGTAGGAGATCCCATGTGAAAGGCGCTACACAACCGCTGTGGTATAGAAATTACATTTTCTATGTGATCCTCCAAATTTCTGCCTGACAACGTTGCACTATGTGCCTGTGATTTAAGAGAAAAATTATTCTGAGAAATGTGGACGCTGCCGTTCCGTGCTTAACGGACAGAAGGTCCAAACAATTCCCAAGTCCAATACTTTACATGAAGAGGTCGGTACATCTTCTTAGATGTAAACCGTACATGTTGTTAAAGGAATTCATCACAAAAGCAACCTTGAATGTTGCGGGGTTTTAGTGACCCGAACTCACCTTAAGGGAGAGTAAGTAGTCTTGCAGCGCAATTTACAAAGAGAGTCTTGCTTCGATGGTGCCGATTACACTCATTCGCAAAGATTTCCACTCTCCCAGGAGCCAACGGGGCACTCGAAGTGTCACAAACAGTGCGAGAAGAGAGGACACTGCCTGAAACTGCGAAGCTCTCGACCCGGTGGAGAAGCCTGACATTCCACGCTTTTCAGCATCCACTTTGTTCTCACAACCTGTCGCCGCTGAAGGCGGTGTCGTCTTCATATTGTTTTCAGCTCGGCGCAGTTAAAAAGTAGAAAGACGCAAAGCTGTTTTCCTCATCTCTTCTACTATCAAGTACTGCCAATTAAAAAAAAGTTACAATGTGGCAGTTTCCGCGACAGTGACGTGGACAAATAAATAAAACCTCTATCAGAACGCGCCTGGTGGCGGACGGCTCAGCGCTGGAGTCCAGATAGGAGGACTGGGAGAGGGCGATGCAGGGCGCACTTCTATGGGATAGATCGGCGTGTTTGTATTTATTTCTTTCCAATATCAGTAAAATAACTCTCACACAAATAATAACAATTCGTAAAGACGATATAAAAATGGCATCCACAAACGAAGTGAGTAGTTCCTGTATTATAATATGTTCTGTGGTCATACGTAATTTCCGTTTTGCGTGGTGATACGTAATTTCTGTTTCAAACGCGAAAAGAATTTTATATATCTAGATAACTGTGCAGTGTGCTGTTCAACAACTGATAAATATGGTAAGAAAATCTGAAAAGAAACACACTATTACTGTTCCGACTGTGACATTGGATTGTGTCTTTCACCGTGCTTTAAGATTTAGCACACAAAGGACTCATTTTGAGATTATGTACTGTTTTGGCATCATTAGTAGTATTATTATTAATGTTATTATTATTTTTGTTATTATTGATCATTTAATAATATTATTTTTATTCATCATTACTATTATTATATGTATCATTATTATACTTTTGAGATTTAATAAAAATATAATTTTTCATGCCAAAAAAAAGTAACGCTTTTTACATGTTTTTTTGGAATAAAATGCAACGCTAAGGAGGTTAAACAGCTCACTAACTACAAGAAACAAACATCAAACAGTTCTGCTAATCCCAGTCCAGCAAATCAGTTAAATCAGTTGTATGGTCGCTTTGAAAGACAATGGGACATAAAACTACCTGATGGTCTCACTGTTACTACTCTACACTCCTCTTCTTCTCACCTTCCCCATCTTGTCATCTCTTCAGAAGACATCTGCAGGTTATTCAAAAAGCAAAATATTAAAAAAGCTGCAGGCCTGGCCCTTATTTACCCTTCCACACTCAGGCGCTGTGTAGACCAGTTGTCTACAGTATTTGCAGACATTTTCAACCAATCTCTGGATCTGTCAAGATTTAAGTGCCTTGAGCATGGGGAAGGTGCTATATAAATAAAATGTATTATTATTATTATTTCCACCATCAATCCAGTAACAAAAAAATCGAAGGTCATAGGCCTAAATGACTACAGACCAGTAGCTTTAACCTCTGTGGTGATGAAAACCTTTGAACGCCTTACTCTGCATTACCTCAAGAATGCTACAAAAGACTCTCTGGACCCATTTCAGTTTGCTTTAAGAGCCAACCTGTCTGTGGATGATGCAGTAAATTTCGGTCTGAGCTTTATTTACCAACACCATGGTGAGCCAGGGGCATATGTGAGGATCCTGTTTGTGGATTTTAGCTCCGCTTTCAATACAATCATCCCAGAGCACCTAGATAAGAAACTCACCAGTTCAATCCACAGTTGGATCACAGACTTTCTTACAGGTAGGAACCAGTACATGTGGTTGGGCACACATGTCCGACCCATTAACTCTTAGTGCTGGTGTACTGCAGGGATATGTCCTTTCCCCACTACTCTTCTCACTTTATACAAATGACTGTACCTCTGGTGATTCGTTTGTCAAACTCCTTAAATTTGAAGATGACATAACACTAATAGGCCTCATTTCAAACAATGAAAAGTCCATATACAGACAAGAGGTGGAAAATGTGACATTGTGCTGAAGCTATAATAATTTGGACATGAACATTCAAAAACTTCTGGAGATGATCATAGATTTCAGGAAACAGTCACATGCTTATCTATCATTTACTATAAATGGCTCAGCTGTTCAGGTGACAGAATCATTTAAGTTCCTGGGTACTGTGCTGTCACAAAACCTTAAGTGGGACAATAACATCACATGCATTATTAAGAAAGCCCAGAGAGTGTTCTTTTTGTGTCAGCTGAGGACATCTAATCTCTCTCAAGCAATATTGGTCTAATTCCGCACAACCATTATCAAGTCCATTCTGACCTCTTATATAACTGTCTGGTTTGGTGCTGCCTCTGTTCAGACTAAGACCAATCTGCAATGCCTCATCAAAGCCTGTGAAAGAATCATAGGCTGTATCCCACTGCACATTGAAGTCGTATACGAGTCCAGGGTATGGAAGAGGACAGCAAAGATTGCTGATCCAACTCCCCCGGGACATCACCTGTTCCAAAGTCTTCCCACCGGTAAACGTCTTCATGCAGTGAAAGCTAAAACGACACATGACTTAAACACTAGACTGCCTGGACATTTTAATCCTGCTATCACTGCTGTTTTTTTGTATTGCATCATACAGGGGCAATACAAAAAAACAGTAGTGATTGCAGCATTAAAATGTCCAGGCAGTCTAGTGTTTACATTTTATCATTTTATACTTTATCTTCTTATATTTATCTTGTATATTCTGTTTTGTCCTTGTATGTTGCACTGATACTAAGATAAATTTCTAGTACACATTAGTGTACCTGGCCAATAATGTGTATTCTGATTCTGATACATAGGAAGGCAACCATCCCTTCATATGCTAAACAAAAGAAGACTAAGAGGTGACATGAATGGTTTAAAATTATGAAGGGAATTAGTACAGTGGATCGAGTGGAGCTCATTAAGAACATGGGGACACAGCTGGAAACTTGTTAGGGTTAAATTTCACACAAACATTAGGACAATTTTCTTTACACAGAGAATCATAGACACTTGGAATAAGCTACCAAGTAGTGCGGTAGACAGCAGGACTTTAGGGACCGTCAAAACTAGACTGGATGTTATTTTTGAAGAATGAAGTGGATAGAAAAATCGATTTTTTTTGGGCCGAATGGCCTGTTCTTGTCTTGATTGTTCTATTGTTCTAATAACAGATGCAGCAGGACCAAAAGCAGAGAATAGACACATCAAAAATAACAAAGTTAGAAATTAAGGCAAGGAATGCAACACCAACCACAACCACCAGCCAAACAGCTCCCAGCCAGATATCCTGTTGATTCCTGTTGCTAAATGGTAAAGTAAGACTACGTTAAAGAAGTGGATTTCAGGAAGAGTGTCAATGTACTTTAGCAGAAATTGAATTCAGAAAAATTGGCTTTTGCTGGAGGTGTTTGTGAAAAGAAAAGTCCAGGAGAAGGAATGCATGAGGAAAAAGAAAATGTTAACAGAGTGAACAAAAGGCAGCAGATCAAAAAGCAAAAACTTGGGGCACAAATGGAAAACCTGAAAAAATGTTCCTGGACATTTAAGGGGCAAAGGTGACAAACGGGATCAATGGCCAGTTGCATGCAGTAAAGTTTGCAAGGGGTAAGGCATTAGCGATTCACAAATTTATTTTTAAAAAAGTATATAGTGTCTGAATTTGAATAAATTAGAGGAAAGATTTTGTTCAAGCAAACAGCTAATTTAAGTTCTCAACCTAGGATTAGGAACCTAATCAAGGACTTTGTTAAATGGTGCGACTCAAACCACCTACACCTGAACACCAGCAAAACCAAAGAGCTGGGGGTGGATTTTAGGAGGCCCAGGCCCCTCATGGATCCCGTGATCATCATAGGAGACCATGTGCAAAGGGTGCAGACCTATAAATACCTGGGAGTGCAGCTGGATGATAAACTGGACTGGACTGCCAATACTGATGCTCTGTGTAAGAAAGGACAGAGCCAACTATACTTCCTTAGAAGGTTGGTGTCCTTCAACATCTGCAATAAGATGCTGCAGATGTTCTACCAGACGGTTGTGGCGAGTGCCCACTTCTACGCGGTGGTGTGCTGGGGAGGCAGCATAAAGAAGAAGGACGCCTCACGCCTTGACAAACTGGTGAGGAAGGCAGGCTCTATTGTAGGCATGGAGCTGGACAGTTTGACATCCGTGGCAGAGCGACGGGCGCTAAGCAGGCTCCTGTCAATCATGGAGAATCCACTGCAACCACTGAACAGTATCATCTCCAGACAGAGGAGCAGCTTCAGTGACACACTGCTGTCACTGTCCTGCTCCACTGACAGACCGAGGAAATCATTACTCCCCCACACTAATTCCATGTAGGGGGGTAAACGTTAACACTACACAAGATTATTGGCTATTATACCTGCCTCACACTCTCCACCTTGCATTTTTTAGCTTTCACTGCACTTTTATTGTGCTTTAATTAATATTGTTTTAATCAGTATGCTGCTGCTGGAGTATTTAAATTTCCCTTTGGGGATTAGTAAAATATCTATCTATCTATCTATCTATCTATCTATCTATCTATCTATCTATCTATCTATCTATCTATCT
>JANRMT010062821.1:30677092-30687141 GCA_026402145.1 Polypterus bichir lapradei | reverse complement strand
TCTATCTATCTATCTATCTATCTATCTATCTATCTATCTATCTATCTGTTTTTGATTTAGTGAGACTTTTGAAATTTACGTTTAGAGTAACTTGTACTTTGGGTACTTGGGGTGATCTTGTTGTCTTGTATGCATGTTATCATCCAGTTGACACACGGAACGACCACCAGAGGGTGAACTGGAGGTGACTGTCAGCATCCTTTATGTTTGAGCACCACAGCGCCCCTGTTGCTTTTGAAATTGAATAGAGTTCTGAGCGTCAAATGGATGATAACATGCATACAAGAGCACAAGACAAGCACATTAGTGAGTCTTTATTGTTTGTTAATTTATTTTTATTTTTAAAGTTGTGGTTTTTTTTTTAGTTATATTTTTCTCAAACAATTAAAAGGAAAAAAAAACACTTTATTTTCCTCCCAGGCAGCGCTGGGTATTTCAGCTAGTGATTTTTAAATGAAAAATGCAAAAATGCCAATAAAATGATCCTTCACAACTGTGTGAGTATAACATTTTACATTAAGGAAATAAACACACCAAATAAGCCTGTGTTAAGTTTCCCAACCTGCTATTTCCATTTCAGGATCATGGGAGACACTGCCTGTTATCACAAACAGAGCACAACCACCTCTCCACCAGTTGATAGCCCTTCTCAGTTCAGAAAACATTTTCCATAAACTAAATAAAATTATTTGTGTTTTAGTATCCCACAGTTTAGTCAGTCCTGCCACTGCTTTGAAGAAGGTACCAAAAAGATGCTATTACTTACAGATTATTTCTCTGTTGCATGCCCCAAAAAGATCTCTGCATGACTTTGCTCAAGAGTATACCACAAAGGTATTGTAAAACGTAGGGCAACAAGTCTGTCAAGCTCAGAGTCTGTGTGATTTGCCTGAATAATCATTGTTACTAATACAATACATGTGGTTTTGATTCAGACATCAGAATGTGATTCAATGCCTACTGCTGCGCATATCACTTTGAAGATGACAGGACACCTCAAAACATGGAGAAATGGAGGGGCATAGCGTGATCTCATTCTGAGTTCCAATGGCACGGCCCCTGTTAATTAATTTGCAGCTGGTGGAGGTGGATGACTCAGCAGTTATGTCATAAAAACACTCCTGGGAACAGCACTCATGAATTGTTACGGCACATTACATGTGAGCTACCGGATCATCTGTTTCACAGCTAAGACCTGATACTAAGTGACTTTCATCTTTTTGATCCTTTGGTAAAGAACTGGCATGGAAACAGATTGGCATCTGATGGGGATCCGCAGAACACAGTAACTGCAGCTTGACTTCTTTTGGATGGAGAATTGATGTTTTGATGCCAGGTTCGAAAAAAATGAATAGAATAGTCCCAAGATAACATGGAAAAATAGTGCTTGACAAAGTTATTGTTTAGTTTGAAAATGTCACTGCTCTGGAATTTGCTCAAGACATTCCCACTCCTGAAACAGCAGCGGCAGGGGTCTAACTCAGGTTTTATTCAATAGCAGCCATTTCTGGTGCTGAGCTAAAATGTGAATTCTGTCAATCTAATGGTCAATTAGGCTGTTAACAACAAAGGGGCCTTTTGCACAACAGCCCCCACCACCCATTTCAAACATTCAAGCCTTCAAATAAATGTATGAGCTTAGTTGGGTGTTTTAGATTGCTTTTTAACGTGCCTTCGTACATTAACGGACTATTGTACCATCATGTTCAAAGTTCTTGGTCAACTGTGGTCCTGGAGATCTGAAGTGGCAACAGCCAGTCCTAGTCGATAATGAAACTTGGTATTTAATTGTATTGCTTCTTAGTGCTTTTATTCTTCCAAGAGTACTAGGGTGGTGTACCGTGTTAGCATTGTGAATGTAGTGAGAAGTCAAGCAAAATGGCACCTTATATTGGCTAACTAAAAAGATTACAATAAACAAGCCTTCAAGGCCACTCAGACCCCCTCTTCAGGCAAGATCTAATTAATGTAATTTGATTACATCTTGCCTGAAGAAGGGGCCTGAGTAGCCTTGAAAGCTTGTATATTGTAATCTTTTTAGTTGGCCAATCAAAGGTGTCATTTTGCTTGACTTCTCACTCCATTCTTCCAAGACAAATCCTTATCATATGTACATTTTTCATTTTCTGAGAACATCATATATATATATTTTTTGGTCTGGAACAGATTTGTACCACTTCCTTTCTTACTCATTTATTTCGAAACATTGTATTAACACAGATACTTCATGATGCATGTATACAGGTTTAAATGAAGCACGTTAGCTGGAGAGCTGGAGGTCTCCTTGCCGCTTGCATCTCATTATTAACTGATGACTGGTTAAGAAAACTGGCAACAATTAAAACCTTAAGGCAGCTATTTAAAAATAAAATAGGCAGTAATGGTTCTAAGTCGTAGCAAACAAGTTACAGTATATGCTCATGTATAAGTCGAGTCTTGAAACCCGAAAAAACAATCATAAAATCAGACCCTGACTTGTATACCCATTCAAAAATGCGATACTTAAATTATTTATTTATTTATTTTACATCTTCTTGCCTCAGATCTTGCATCAGTTTCTCAGACACATCGAATTTTGTTGCAACAGCGCAGTTACCAATTTCTTTCGCTACTTCAACGACTTTTAATTTAAAAGCAGCTTCATATTTTCTTCTAATCGAACGCCCCATCGTAGATAAGGGATGCTCTTACAATGAAAGTGTATGAGGGTGCGAGATACAAAAAACACACATCAGTGCAAACATTGCTTTGGAATAGTTCATGTATTCAGGCAAAATAGAGAGAGAGAGAGAGAGTTAGGAGCACACGCTGATACAGCGCATTGCTGCACCCACATAGAAATAAAAGGCAGTGTGCTCTGTGGTTACTCTCTCAGGTGGGCGTTAGCATATCATAATCTCTTGGACCAATAGCGTGAGTTTTCTGCATTCAACTTATACGATCTAAATTATAAAATACCAGAAATTATACTGTAAAATCAAGTCCCGACTTATCCGAAGGAGAACTTATCTGCGAGTATATACGGTAACTAAAACTAAGCCCAAACAACATATTTCTTTAGCAGTAAATAAACAGATTCTAATTAAAAATCTTGTTAAAGCAAATATCTACAGCCAATGTAAACCCTCAGGACCAGACTTGAATACCGCTGTTCGAGGTGCTTTAATGTGATGTCTGCTTTTCTGACAAAAAAGGTAATCAAGTGACACAGAGCAAAGCTGTATTAACAGACAACCTACAGTACAACAACAACAACAACATTTATTTATATAGCACATATTCATACAAACAGTAGCTCAAAGTGCTTTACATAATAAAGAATAGAAAAATAAAAAACACAATATGAAAACAAAATAAATCAGCATTAATTAACATCGAATAAGAGTAAGGTCCAATGGCCAGGGGGGACAGAAAAAACAAAATAAAAACTCCAGACGGCTGGAGAAAAAAAAATTAAATCTGTAGGGATTCCAGACCATGAGACCGCCCAGTCCCCTCTGGGCAAAAGTATACAGTACAGTATAGGCAATGTTCCTCTTTATACCTTTTATTTTTTACTATTATTTCAATTGATTAGGTTAGAGAGAAAGGGGGGGTGTTGGGAGTATGAGCTGATAATGCATTGCCGCATCGACCACACAATAAACCGCCTGGATTGGGCACTGAGTGCAGTGGATGACACCTCAGTACCACACTGGAAAAGTGTGAGGTTTTTTTTACTGTGGCTGGGGTGCCAATCATGCCACTAACCTCCAAATTTTCCCTGTAAGTTGCAAGACTTGCTCTTTCAGGGCTGGATGCAGATTAATGTCATATGTCATACCCAGGACAAAGGTTAAGGGCCTTGCTAAAGGGCCCAACAAACCCTTCTGGCATTTAAGAGATTCAAACTGGCAACCTTTCAATTGCCGGTGCAGATCCATAGCCTCAGAGCCCCCACTCCACCCCACTTAGGTTAGGCACACTTTATTAACCCAGGAGGAAAATTATTTGAAGCAGAAAAATACACAACATAAGGCATTGTTACACAGATACAAGAAAAAAAGCCAAGACACAACAACTGAGAACTAGTGTTATCAGAAGTACACACAGTCGAGATTAGTGCAAAGAAGAGAAATTGCCATTAATGATAATTATTTAGGATTCAGCATCATCCCTATGAGAAACAGAATTCAAGAATGCTTGGGGAATAAAAGAGTTGTTACATCTATTGCTATTTACCTTTAGGAATCTAAATCTGCAGCCTGATGGCAACAGCTACAATTTAGGAAAAAGATAATGGCAACTGTCTGACAGAATTTAGTTGGCCTTTCTAAACTATTTGTAATATATTTCCACGGCAGTGGTCTGCTGCAAACCAATAACTTCATTGCTAATTTTTACAATTTTAATGGACAGCTGGGATTCTTGTGACAGTAGGCAGCACCCCCTGGGCTTGCTACAGTGCCACGGGTTTGAAGCATGGAACCTCAACCCTGCTGCGGTATGTGGAGAATGGCTGAGCACTTCTCTTCAGGGCTGCCACCACACCTGGAAGCGCGGCCAGAAGGAGATTGTGGAACACCTGAAGCACTTCTGGTTACTCTTTAAAAGGGGCCACCTTACTCAATTCAGGAAGTCAGAGTTGGCTAATGAGGACAAAGCTTGTGGAAGGAGGAGTCGAGGTGGACAAGAGACAGAACAGAGAGAAAAGAAAAAGGCAGTGTATTGGAGCTTATTGTACTATGCTGTACAAGGTGGGAAATGAGGGAAAAACGTTTCCCACGCTTAATAAAGGTGTGTTATGTGCTGGACTTGGGCTCAGTGTCTGTTGTGTCAGAGGTTTGGGGAGTTGTACGCCCCCTGTTGTACACACAATGTTGTTAAGATAGTTTATATTCTTAATAATGACAAATACGGAAATAGAAAAATATTAAATAGAAGACTTAAAAAAAAAGTGTCATTATGGTTTTGTGCACTTTGAAACACTTGAGTATCCTACTAAAGAATAGCCATGTCTGCCCCTACTTACACATTCGTTCCGTGCTGTTATAAACATTTCAATGATTGTCCCTAGATATTTGTATTGTTCCACCGTGTCAACAGTCTTCTCTGTAATTACTGTTGGGATAGTGAAAGGGGGGAGCACTCTACAGCCGTATTCTTGGTCTTAGAGATATCTTGTTGTAAAAAGGAACAATTATACCATTGAACAAACTCATCAACAACAGATCCATGTCTGCCCTCCTTATCTTGCAAAAGACTCACAACGACAGATTTGTCTGCAAATGTTTAGGATATGTCTGTCCTTGTGTGAACTCCTGCAGTCATTTGTGTGCCAGATAAACAGAAGACAGAGACAGATGGCAGCCTTGAGGTGATCCAGTGGATGTGTTGTGACTATTGGGAAAAACACTCACTGTTGTTGTTCTGTTAGTTTGATAAGTTCAGAGTCCACCCCACCAAGTCCATACAGAATTGATCATTTATTTTATCAACTAAAATGTGTGCATGGAATGTATTGAAAGGAATAAAGAAATCTATAAACAGCAGTCTTGTGTTGTTTTTGTGTCCTAAGCAAGTGCTGTTATAGTAGATTGAGAAGTGTTGCTATAGCCCTCTTCTTTGCTCTTGGCAATTCTTTAGTTTAGGTACTGAGAAAATGCATCTATTACTCACTTACTCCCATGTAACAAGACCTTAACAAAGACCGACTATAAAACTTCACTTTAGAGTGGCCTGAGGAGGCTTAACTGAGACACATTTCTCTTAATGTTGCATGTTTAGTTATACAACTTGTGAATCCTTTATATTAACAAGTAATTTTACCATCATGTCAATTTGCCACACTGCACAGAGAGGAATAGCCCATCTATTGATGTTTTATAATTATTATGAAAACCAAAACAAGACTTTATTAAGGTCTTGTTACATAAGAGTAAATAAGTAAGAGATGCATTTATGCAGTACTAAAACTAAAATGTTACCTATCTCTTTATGCAAATTAGTAAGGGTCTGGTTTGGCCATGGTTTTGTTAAGTAGTTGCCTCTCAAAGGCTTTCATGAGATGAGAAGTTAAAGGCACTGGTCTGAAGTCAGCTAATGCTTTTGGGAATATAGTTTTTTTCTATTGGAATAACATTTGCCTGTTTGCAGATTATGGGTACCTGCTGTAAATCCAGAGACATCTCAATATGGAGTGGAATATTGGAGAGAGTTACTCTGCACAGGAGTGAAGCAGATATTATTTTAGAAACACTTAAATCTTATATTGGCTCCCTTTATTCAGATGAACCTGGGTGACTTAACCTAACTCTTTGGTGCTCATTTTTCCTTAAACACCATGATTAGCTTGTGTATATACTGTATATTTGTGTCATTTCTAAGTGCAAACCCATACACCATTGAGTTCTGGTTTGGAATGAATGAAATTTTGTAACAACCTGTCAGTGTAAAGAGTTGTACTACTTTAGTGCAACTGATTTCACAATCCAGGCTATTACTATTCAGCATTAGCAGTAACCTTCTAAGTAGAGAGATGTTGACTGATTTTCTGAGTCAGCCCAAATTTCAGGTTCATCAGCCATCATTTCAAATACAGTAGGAGAGGAGTTGTGATGAATTATTGGATCTCACAAATGGACCTTTGTACAATTGGAAGAATTTCTGTCATGTCAGCAATTTCAGTCCACTGTCTCGTAGTGTGAGCCGATTTTCTGATGTCACTGTCAAATTTCTACAGATTTATTGTGCAACAACCGCAGTGAATTGTATATCATGCTCATTTTCACTTTTTTGATTTCTAAAAGTTAATTAACATATAGCAATATACATACAACTAAATTGCCAATGACAAAAGTGTCATTGGGTACATTTACTTTTGTAGGGATAAGTGCTGTGCTAGGGAGTAAACAATAGATTGTATTTACGTCGGAAGTGTACCCGTGCACTTGGTGTGCTCCCTCGGGGGCACACCAATCTCCACTAACCCTAACCTAACCCCAACAACAGAATCACCCAAACCCTAATCTTAACCTGCAACAATAGGAAATCAGACCCCTAAACTTAAAAACAACCCAGTAGAATCTAACCCTAATCCTAAAATTAAAATCCGCCACCATGAGGTTAATCCAAACCTTAAAATACCAAATACAACCTCATCTAATAAATGATAAAGAGAGGAAAAAGGCAGAGAGGAAAGGGACAAAAAAACTAAAAACGCTCTTTCCAACAGGCTTAAAATATGAGGGGGCCTCTAAAGGAAATAGCCCCAACAATTTAGTGCCGATGGCCCGTGCATTAATGGGCACCCATGAGACCAAAAACGGACAGCTCAATTTGCAGTGCTGTGGATGGAGCTCATGGGAACCCTGACCTTTTCCTAAATCCTAACCCAAAATAAACACACCTATGGTGAATTACATAGACACTGTAAAATAGATAGACCATATTGTCTTTGCCTCAGCTATCCGCATGTCCAAGATGCCTTTTTCTTTCCTTTGTACTTTCAATGCACAGTAAGGAAAAAGTCATCCATGCAGCTTTTTTCTTTGTTCACATTTTGAGCAGCCTGTGGCCAACATGTTTTTTTAAACAGGTAAAATTGACCATCGGGGCCACGTATACATATAGCTTATTCATTTAAGCATTCAGCTCCATGGTATAATTAAGAATTACGGTCAATGAAAGCAGCTGGCCGATGCCTTGAAAGAATGTCACATAAGACTGGTCTCACTGTTCATATCCAGGGTTTATCTGACCATCAAAGAGCTTAGAAACATGTAGTAACTGCAGCTAAGAACACACATTATGGCAGAATAATACAAAGTGCCCATGAAAACCAGAGGGTTTTGTTCTCTGTAGTCAATAAGCTACTTCTGCCTGCATCTGATCCAATTATCTCTTCTCCAGAAGTCTGTGAAAAATTCCTTCACTTTTTGTGCAATAAAATTAAAGATTTTAATAATTCAACTAACATAACTCCATCATCCATTTATATCTTTCCCTGTCTTCCCATTCCATCTAGCTGCTTTCCTAAATTTTCACCAGTCACATCTGCATTTGATTTAATGACCTGTTTTTTAAGATGAGCCGACTACTTGTGTACTGGACTCCATCCCCCCAACCCACTTCTTAAATCCTACCTTCATACTATAATCTTGTTACAACAAAAATAAATACATCCCTTGATATTGGCTTTGTGCCAACCACTTTTAAAATCGTTCTGTATTTCTTTTTGTAAAAACTTGATTGATTTGTATGGATTGTAATAAAATTAATAAAAAAAAAAAATCATTCCGTAACCCCCCAATGTTAAAAAACGTTTGTTCTGGATACTGACAATCTTAACAATTTTTGGCCTATCTGTCACTTACCTTTTCTGTCAAAAGTGCTTGAGAGTGTTGTAGCCTCCCAACCCACACATTAGTTAACTTCTAATAAATTGATGGAAACCTTTCAGTCTGGTTTCAGAGCACAGCACAGCAGCAAAACTGTTCTGCTTCAGATAACCAATGACTTACATTTGGCAGAAGACTCTGTTCAAACCAGCATATTCATTTTGTTAGATCTTAGTGCAGCATTTGACAGACATGGCATTCTACTGTCCAGAATGGAGAACAAACATACTGGGTATCTCTGGCACTGCCCTCCAGTGGTGTAAGTCCTATCTGACTGATAGGCAAGAGTTTGTTAGTCTTGGCAACAGCAGATCCAGCTCAGTGCCAGTCACACAAGGGGTTCCTTAGGGTTCTGTTCTCGGCCCTCTACTCTTCTATATCTGTATGCTTCCCCTTGGCCATATTTGGAATGGTTAATCATTTTTACGCAAATGATATTTCAATGTTAGAGACGAAACTTCATCAGAGCTTTCTCAGCGAAATTAAAACCTGGATGGAACATATCTTTTTAAAATTAAATTGAAGTACAGCTTAATTTGCAAGGCTGCGGTGGGCTGGCGCCCTGCCCGGGGTTTGTTTCCTGCCTTGCGCCCTGTGTTGGCTGGGATTGGCTCCAGCAAACCCCCGTGACCCTGTAGTTAGGATATAGCGGGTTGGATAATGGATGGATGGATGGATTAATTTGCAAGGTCTCATTAGACCTTCTTCTAATGCAAGGAATCTTGGTGTCATTTTTGATTCATCCCTTTCTTATTACACCCATATAAACTATATTAAGAAATGTTCTTACTTTCACCTCCATAACATATCCTGTGTTCAGTCATTCCTCTCCTTTTCTAGTGCTGAGAAACTTGTCCATGCTTTCATCATATCACATCACATCGATTATTGTAACTCCCTACTGGCAGGTGCCACTTCAAATCTTATATCGCAGATCCAATTAATTCAAAACTCTGCTGCAAGTGTGCTAACATGAACCAGCAACAGCAAGCACATAACACCAATCCTGCTTCGCTTTCACTGGCTTCCTGTGTCATACAGGATTGAATGTAAAATTCATTTTTATTAACCTATAAAGCTTTAAATGGCCCTGCGCCTGACTGCATCAGTGACCTTCTCCATCACTACGGCCCTGCTCTACCACTAAGGTCCTCTGATTCTGGCAATTTGTTGTGCCCCACAATAACCTGCACTCTATGGGTGATAGGGCCTTCAGCTGTATAGTGCCCAGACTTTGGAATGACCCCCCGAAATTAATGAGATCAGCTGACTCAATTCATTCTTTTAAAAAGCAACTTAACACTCATGTGCTCTGGAATGCTTCTTACTTAATCTAACATTCTGCCCCCTTCTTTCAGTTTACCTGTCTGTTCAGATGCTCAGGATATTTTATGTGTGTTATATCACAAATTATGTTATTTGTTCAAGCATTTCTTTTAGTATTGAATTTAGTATTTTACTCTCGTTTATTTTTTCTTTTATTCTGTTTAATGCTTTGTATATCCTATATTTATCTGTTTAGTGTTCTATGCAAAAATATTTGTATCCAATGCTACATATACCCTGCTGTTCTGTCCGAGACTCTGTGAAGTGCTTTGAGCATGGGAAAGATGCTATATAAAAATATTATTATTATTATTATTATTATTATTATTATTATTATTATTATTA
>JANRMT010062821.1:30661315-30677082 GCA_026402145.1 Polypterus bichir lapradei | reverse complement strand
TATTATTATTATTATTATTATTATTATTATTATTATTATTATTATTATTATTATTATCTTCACCTCTCTATATTTTTAGATATTGTATGATGAACGCAGTTTAGCTGGCCAGTGTTTGCTTGTTTAGTATCTCAGTTCCGTTTGTCTTTTTAAGAAAAAAAGTAACAATTAAATAATTATGTGATCTGAGTTTCAAAGTCAAAATAAAATTAAGGCAGAAGAGTTAACTAGCAGCAAAAACTGTTCACTAATTAACAAAAGGGTTAGAATGAAAACCTGCAGCCACTGTGGCACTCTAGGAGCAGAGCTGGAGACACCTGACTTAGACAGAACAGATTCCTAAGCTTTATAAAAAGACAGTCAATCTGTCAGTCATTATCCATCCTGCTATTTTCTAACACAGGGTCACGGGGGTCTGCTGGAGCCAATCCCATCCAACACAGGGTGCAAGGCAGGAACAAACCCCGGGCAGGGCACGCACACACACACCCACATACTAGGAACAATTTAGGATCGCCAATGCTTCTAACTGCATGTCTTTGGACTGTGGGAGGAAACCAGAGCACCCAGAGGAAACCCATGCAGACATGGGGAGAGCATGCAAACTCCATGCAGGTAGGACCCGGGAAGCAAACCCAGGTCTCCTTACTGCAAGGCAGCAGTGCTACCACTGCGCCATCATGCCGCCCCCTTATAAAAAGTTACAGCCATAAATAATGACTCTTACCTTGGGTCTTGCATTGCTTTGAACTTTAAATTGTGTTTTTGTCTGATGATGAAAAGGAAAAGCACAGGAACATGTGGATGGTCCTACAGGAAAAAGAAAACACTTTAAACAAGGAGCCTATACAAGTTTCACTATGCAATAACGCCAACATACAGTGCTATTTAATGACCTCAGTTACAATAAGGACTAAATAAAGTAGCATCGATCTACTTCTAGAACAACATTTTGAGAACAGTATTTTGGCACAACTGTAAAATGCAAGTTAGTAAGCATGTCTGAAAAGCTACATGACTGATGGTTTCTTCCTCTACTCCAATAAAGCGATGATACCATTACAATAATGATTTGTGCTCCTGACTAAACTGCAATTAGCACCTCAGATCCCATCATCTTATTTACTAACACTTACATATAATGAAAATATAATAAGATTTTGAAGGAAGGCAAAGCAGAGACAGATAATCAGTTGCTTTGTATATTTAGTTTAGCTGCAAAACACATGGGTATCATCAATGCTTAATATGTCATCTCAATTTAATTACCTTTTTTATAACATAGGCTCTATCATAATTTCATAATTGTGAAATTTGTGGTTTCTCATAACACATTTCTTAAGTTACTCATGTGTCTTCCAATATTTCTAAATAACATTTCCCAGCAAGTTACCCGTGCTGTATATTTTCAATTGTCTGGTGCTCTAAGATTGGAAAAAATCTATTTGAATCAGATTTAGGTCACACTAGAGTGCAGTTTGTTTGACTGTAAATTCTGCACAATTGTTTTTTGTAGGGGCCCAATGCTGCCACCATTGCATTACTATTTTTATTTTCATCCACAAGATGGAGCAGTGAGCTATAATTGAATTAACTCTTGTTTATTAATTCTTTATTTATTAGTTTTTGAAAATGAACATCCATTCAGTATGTGCATTGAGGAACGAAGAGTTAATAAAAATCAAGCCCTACAATTTTAGCCAATCATAAGCTAAAGAGGATGCTCCAGGGTGCAATGATGGAATGTGGAACAGCAGCAAAACACAACTGAAAAATATTCAGGTTATTGTCCTTATACCTAAAAGGTGTTTGTTATACAAACAGTGGGGAGAGCCATTGTAGCACCCCATTACTCAGAATGACACAAAGGAAACCAAAGAGGAACACACAGATGCACTTATTAAGCAAAATAAACACATAATTAAGAATCTAGGGAGGAAACAAATTTCAAGCAAAAAAGACTAAAACAAAACTTTGATGCATGGTCTCGTGAACCGGACCTAACCCTCTTTCTGTATTATGGGGTGGTTTGCTGACTTGCCCTCCTTACATACTAAAATATTCTCATTACCTTGCATCTCTTTAAACTTAAGACTTGGACTCAATTTTTTCCACCACTCTAGCATTTATTCTTCTGGTAATCTGAAATCTACACTTACTAAGCAGCTTTAGTTTTACCTGGGAGCACTTCAGATCAAGCCTCAGAGTTATTCCTAGGATCATGAGCTGCCCTGTCTTTGTAATAGAGCCTGGCCTAGGAGCTTCTGCTGTCTATGCATCCCTTAAACTGCTATTGGTCATAGTCTGTAAGTTATCTCAACACTTGCTTACACTGTTTGATGGACACCACCATCCACTTAGTTCCCTGTGGTGGCAAGGAGGTGTTGCCACATTTAGCAGTCCCTCAGGCAATCTTCGCACCTTCTGGACTGCATGCCTTCTAGCATCTGGGGGAACATGCATGCTTTGTACCAGGTGGATTCTTTCCCTCACATAATCTAGAGCCGCTGCCACTTTTTTTTCTGGAACACATGGAACATGCCATCTTCCAGCAGTGTCCATCTCTTAATACTGGCATGATGACTTGCTTTGTCATTGGCATTGTGCACTTCTCTCTTTCTTTTAGAACCTTGTAAGCCTGTGCCTATGAGTTGAGATGGCCTGCAGTCCCCATTCTGACTGGGTCTGGTGCTAGATGGAGATCCTTCTGGCATAGAAACATCAACAATATCATAAGAATACAATACAATACATCACTCTAGACATTGATGACTTAACTAATCAATGCCAATGATAAATAACAGACACAGTACCTGAAGGTTTCAGGCAACTGAAGAATAGAGAGAGGAGTAATGAGTATATCAAGTGTGTTTTTTATTATTATTTCGAGCCAAGAAAGGACACTGCCTTTGGGCTACTAGTTTAACAGACCAGGGGCCTCATGGATAACGCCATGCGTAGAATTCACACTAAAACATGGCGTACGGACAAAAGCGGAAATGTGCGTACGCACAAAAAAATCCAGATGCATAAGTCTGTGTGTACGCCAACCACCACGTTCTTCCGCTCCATAAATCCCGGTCAGCGTAAAAAGTAACGCACATGCACACGCCTGCTGCCCCACCCCAACTCCTCCCAGAATTATGCCTCTTTGAATATGCAAATCAATATAAATAGCCCTTAATTTCAGTGTTCTGTGAAAAGGCAATGGTAAAAGCATGGGGGAAAATTGAAGAATTTCAGCAAATACTAAGTGGAGGCAAGGAAAAACATACTATTTGTTGGTTTAAACAGTGATATAAACAACAAAAGGAAGCTGATCGAGTGACATAGAGTGTCGGAGAAACTCGAAAGCTTACGTTCACAAAGTCGCACAATGCAAAATAAAAAAGAAGTTGTCAGATATCAAAGTCGCGAGTCATAGCCCACCGTCTAAGTGTC
Source organism: Polypterus bichir lapradei (assembly GCA_026402145.1). Classification (NCBI taxonomy): domain Eukaryota; kingdom Metazoa; phylum Chordata; class Cladistia; order Polypteriformes; family Polypteridae; genus Polypterus; species Polypterus bichir. The sequence continues at coordinate 30,673,641 of JANRMT010062821.1, read as the reverse complement.
ATATGAAAGCTTATTAGGGTACAGAGAAAAGAAAACAAATAGGGACATAGTGGGAAAAAGCTCAGCATTTCCACTTTAATCTCAAAATTTCCACTTTAATCACATAGTTTATTTTGTCATTAAAGTAGAATATCATAAACTTCATCTTAAAATTTTAATTTACTAGTTTCTCAAATACCATCATAACTAAAGTAGTACGTTAAATGCTTTGTTTTGTATGTGTTCTTCTATGTGCTCTATGTGTGTGAATCACTACGTGCTTCTTAAAGGGGCTTTCTCTTACTCTGACAGGACACAGAATCCATTACATTCGTGATATTACAGTTCTCTGAATAATTAAAATACTGAGATGTATACTTTATATCATTTTCATGATGATAGGACTTAAAGCAAGTTATTAAACATGGGAACACACTGGCGCTGTGATAGTGACGAGCTGGTGCCCCGTCCAGAGATTGTTCCTGCCTCCCGCAAGATGCTTGCGGCGCTGTGCGAGACCTTTGATTAAATAATTCATTGCAGCAGTACTGTCTCTTTCAAACGTACTAGCCTTCAATTCCTTTCCTTCCATTTCTTTCACCAAGGACCCAATCACCACACAATCAGCCCTGTAATAGACGTTAAGTCATCTGTAAGCTTAGAACGCCGATTCTTCAAAACTTTTAAGGAACATTGAAATATCTTCGTAGCACATGTTTAATTATTCTATCCATCTCTCCTTCCAGTGTCACGCCAGCCCCAGCAAGAATACAGCGCGAGGCAGGAACAATCCGTGAATGGAGCGCTAGCTCTTTGCTAGCGCAGCAACACTGTGTCCTCACATTAATTATCGTTTAATTATTAACGATATAGATTATTTAAATTATGTTAACATTTTATCTATATAATGTAATAAACGTATTTTGCTGCATTTCATCTTAAAATGATATTGTCATCATGTGTAAATTTGCGCTAAAGTGGCTCAGGTTGTGCAATATTATAACTGTATCGCAAGTTTACATTGAGGTAATTGTTCTTATAAGTACAAACAGTTCTACAAGGAGCACTTGATGGACTGATTGATTGTGTTTATAGTTGTTGGGATGAAACTGTTTCTGAACTACGAGGTCCATACAGGAAGGGCTCAGATGGGAGCAGATGAAATAGACAGCATGGCTAAGGCAGCGTGTGCTTGATGCTGTATACTGATAATTCACTTTCTGATCAGCTGCTGTACTCCTGTGATTTACACTCAAATACAGTGATATAAATACTCCGAGTGGTGCAGAGAGAGTAATATGGAAAAAGATGATCCGCTGTGGCAACCCCTAACGGGAGCAGCTGAAAAAAGAAGAAGGTGCAGTGAGAGTAACAACGCTAAAGCAGCTATGGTATTTGGAATAGTCTGGCCATTCCGTGGACTATTATAATGTTACAGATTAATTACAATCAGATGCCTTAAACTAATAAACAATATACGGTTAATTTCAGTGTATTTGATAAAGCCGCATCAGGGACGTGGATCTAAAAAAGAAAGGGAGACACTGAAACAAAAGCACTGCTTTGAGGCTGGGTGCCGCCAGTTTGCAAAATTGAGCGGATAACTTGTGTACACTATGGATTGAGCTACCGTGAAAAGATGCATGGCTTTACACCAAGTTTAGTTTTTATACATCACAATGTGAGCATGGAAACATATGTACACAACATTTTTGTGCGTACGCACCGTTTATACATGAAGCCCCAGATGACCAGATTCACTTGAAACTCTACGGTCCAAAAATTCATTATTAACCTGCGTTCCAGAGTCCCACTAACTATCTTGGAGTTTTTCCCAGGAATTTGTTCACAAGGAACTAGCAGTATACTGATGCCAGGTAAGATGATTTGTGCTATTATCCATCCATCCATTACCTAACCCGCTAACACAGGGTTACAGGGGTCTGCTGGAGCCAATCCCAGGGTGCAAGGCAGGAACAAATCCCGGACAGGGCGCCAGCCCACCGCAGGTCACACACATCCACCCACACGGGACAGTTTAGGATTGCCAATGCACCTAACCTGCATGTCTTTGGACTGTGGGAGGAAACAGGAGCACCGGGAGGAAACCCACGCAGACAAGGGGAGAACATGCAAACTCCACGCAGGGAGGACCTGGGAAGCGAACCCAGGTCTCCTTGCTGCGAGGCAGCAGCGCTACCACTGTGCTACTGTGCCGCCCTTGTGTTGCTATTTAAAATGAAATTACCATATATACTCACGTATAAGTTGGGTCTTGAAACCTGAAAAATCGATCATAAAATCAAACCCCAACTTATACGCCTGTTCAAAAATGCAACACTTAATTTTTTCTTGCCTCCTCCAGTTTTGCATCTGTTTCTCAGACGCATCAAATTTTGTTGCAGCTGTGCAGTTACCAATTTCTTTCGCTACTTCAACGACGTTTAATTTAAAACCAGCTTCATATTTTCTTCTGATCGAACGCTCCATCGTAGATAAAGGATGCTCTTACGATAAACGTGTATAAGGGTGTGAGATAAAAAAGTGCAAACGTTGCTTCGGAATAGTGCGGGTATTAACTTTGTGGTCAGGTAGGCACAATACATAGAAAAAAAAGGCATTGTGCTCCGCATCAGGTGGGCGTTAGCATATCATAATCTCTTGAACCATTAGTGTGAATCTACATGGATTTGTTTTTTTTAACTTTTTTAAATGTATTGTGATGCCCGGGCTCATACAGCCACCCTAACCCCAACACAGACAAACAGGACATAGGTTTAGCACGCAACACACAGTTTTATTTACAGTCGAAAAACACTTTTCTCTGCTCCGCACAGCACAACACAGTACACAAAGGACCAACACAGTTTGTTCTCTCAGCCAGTCCTCCACACAGGCTTTGTCCTTCCTCCTCCCCACTCTGATTGTTGACTCCTGGCAAGTGGCCCCTTTTTATAGGGGCACCCAAAAGGAGTCCAGGTGCCTAATGAGCTTCTTCTGGCAGCACTTCCGGCCCCCAAAAATGTCCATATGACCCCTGGTGGTGCCCATGGTCCCCAACAGTGTTGAGCTTCTACGCTGGAAACCAAGGGGGCTGCCCTCTGTCAGTCCAGGGCAGAAACTGTCCTAGAAATAGTCTCTCCCCCCCCGGTCCTTCGGTATACGCCACACTATTCTCACTATTCTCTTTACAAACTTCATGTTTGCTTACCTAATTAAGTTATTTTAAACCAATACCCAAGTTCAAGTGCAACTTCTTATTTAATTATAAATGCATTGGTGTTTTATAAATGGGTATTTTCTTTAAATCTAGTCATCTAGACACAGCTAAAGGGCCAGGCACTGAACATTAAAAGCAAAATGTGCTCTGCTTATTTTTTTCATCATTGATTAATGATAATAACAATGACGTCTCTGTAGCCTTATGTGTGAAGTTAAATCAGGATTACAAGTCAACCTAAATGCTCTTTTCTCTTGTGCTAGAGTATTTTGTTCATCACCACCTGTTTTGACCTGCTAACAGTTATGGAGTAGCTTAGGGAGCGTGGGCTCCATCTAAAGTATAGAACCTTTAAGATGCTTAAGTTCTAGTGATACACTGAATTTAAACTTCATTAAACAATTGTAAATTATAGAAAGGCAGTCAGGAGAGTGTGTCCCGGCATCAACAGATGTATACACATTAACACAAGCTCACTGGGATGTAACGAATCAAAATGCCTTCTTCATTTTACAACCTAAATAATACATTGGTGGAAGGTGAAATGTACAGTATACAAGTGTACTGCAGAAATGATCTTTAGAATTTCCCATTAATTATTAGAACTTCTAAAGCATATAAATATTTTTATAAAGCATTTCATCAAAAGATATATCCCATCTCTCCTTTTTTAAATGAAATTGCTATTTTTCCCAAATTTACCCCTGGGGACAAATAAAGTTCTATCTATCGGTCTAAAAACAACACCCAGTCCCTGATTTAATTTCATGTCTACCAGGGTACATTCAGGTTCATCAATGGTTTAAACGTCTCCCCATTACGAGTGCATGTTGGTGTCTTTGCCGTGTAATTAAACTGGGGTTCATCCAAAACAGCATGCTGCCAAGGCAAAACCAATAACAACAAGAAGAAGAAGAAAAAGGAGGATGAAACTTTTCAGATGCACTATTGGGTAGTCAGAAATAGCAGTGTTAACAATAACTTATTCCTGCCTTACTTTGAGTCATCTTGTTTCGTAGGAAAGGCAGTGTGGGAAATTCCCGCAGGAGCAGTTCATCTCTCTTCTTGTAGGCAACACAAGGGTTGTCAGCTGTCCTCTCTGGCATCGGTAAATGTGTCACTAGCTGACAACGGCCCTGAAAAAAAAAATAATAATATAAGGCTAGGAGCTCCAGCCATTGCGTGCCAGATAACAATTAACTAGCACTACAGTATTGCAGGCAGCCATATCTCCGACATATCATTTAATTACCCAAAGGCATCAGACAAGAGCCGATTTTCTTCAAAGCAATTCATCTGTACATATTTAGATATGTGAATTGGTGACCCGTGCTAATGAGGTTGAAAGGAGTCCCGCTGCATGAAGTATCCTCCTTATCATCAGTTCAGAGTGTCACTCAGTTACTCACTATATATTCACAATAGAGAGAGATTCTCAAACTGACACTTAACAGCATCATTCTTATATACGACGTGACAACTTTTTCAGACTCCTGCGGGGAGATATGTCTGCCTGCTTCACACGTACATCTACAAAAACCTGATGAGGAAAATGAGAATGTCGAAGGTGCTAAATATCTTAAAGGCAGGATATAATGAACCCTGACTATCTTAGATTATGAGGGCATCTCCTACCTTTCTATTTTCCTTTCAGAACTAAAATACTATACAACATATACCATATATGCTTTTTAAAGTAAAGAGGAACACTGAAAATCTCTGATTATTAAGGTATATTTGACAGAAGTCTTTATGAAAAGGATAGCCGTCATTGCCGTTGTCTAAGGAAATGTTGGAGTGGGGTGCAGAAGGTAGGACATCACCTGTGAAGGAAAACTGTTCTGGAAAACACATATATATGGACTGCTATGGCTGAAGATTAGTTTGAGATTCAAAGTGCATTTCAATTAAACATAGCTTGATCAGTTTTAAAACTGTACAGTTCAGAACAGAATAGTCGTTGTGTTGCAATGTTATTTATCAAATATACTAATACAAAGCACACTTAAGAAAAATAACAGGCAAATATGGTACGATTCTAAATGGGCATGGTATGGTCGCGACCATGAGTAAGTCCTAAGAAAGACTGGCATCCCCTTATCTTTTACATGATATAGAGAAGTGGTTTCCCATTCCAAAAGCATTAGATAAGAAGCAGCCCTAGGCAGAGCACCAGTGCATTGCGCACACAATCACACACATACCCCCCTCTCACAATGAGGTAGTTTAGGGTCCTCTTAATGTAGCACTGATTTCTTTGGGTTGGCTCAGTAAGTAGTGCTGCCACCTCCTGGATCCAATTTGCGCTTTATTCCTCTATCTATGATATGTTTTCCTATGCATACTTCAGTTTCCCTCCCACCTCCCCAAATAATTGCTAGTTAATTTAACTGTTGGTTCCAAATTGGCCCAGTGTGTGAATGAGCTGTGCAATAGGAAGATGTTCTGTCCAGAGATGTTTCATGCCTTGCATTCAGTGTTGCCAGCACAGTCTACAGTACCCTGCAATCATGAAATGGTTTAAGCTGGTCTGAGAATGTTATGGTTATGATGTCTTTCAGATGTTTGGTAAAAACTAAAGTACCCAGAGGAAACACATGTAGACATAAAGAGAACTGTGCCACCGTGCATTGCAATATAATATACGCTTAATATAGCCTATATACTGTATATACTTGCGTATAAGTCGGGGTTTTGAAACTAAAAAAATCGATAATAAAATCAGACCCCAACTTATACGCCCATTCAAAAATATGACAATTACATTTTTTTTTTTACATCTTCTTGCCTCCTCTAGACTCACACCAGTTTCTCAGACACATCGAATTTTGTTGCAACAGTGCAGTTGCCAATTTCTTTCGTCACTTCAACAACTTTTAATTTAAAACCAGCTTCATATTTTCTTCTGATCGAACACTTCATCGTAGATAAGGGATTCTTTTATGATCAAGGTGTTGAGGGTGTGAGATACAAAAAACACAAAACAGTGCAAACTTCGCTTCGGAATAGTTCGGGTATTACCATGTGGTCACCTAGGCACAATACAGTGCAGTGTGCTCTATGGTTACTCTCTCAGGTGGGCATTAGCATATTATAATCTCTTGCACCAATAATGTGAGTTTTCTGCATTCAACTTATACGACAGACGTTATAAAATACCGGAAATTATACGGTAAAATCAAACCCCGACTTATCTGCGGGTATATACGGTAATATTAACCAATTTCTGTTCATATGGAATAAACAATCTGTTAGGTATATTTAACGTTAAAATTTGTAATGTGCCATTTATTGCTATTTATACTGTAAAGCCTGCGGTGGGTTGGCACCCTGCCCAGGATTGGTTCCTGCCTTGTGCCCTGTGTTGGCTGGGATTGGCTCCAGCAGACCCCTGTGACCCTGTGTTTGGATTCAGCGGATTGAAAAAATGGATGGATGGATGGATATTGTAAAGCGTGAAGTAATAAAATTATTTTCATTTTTCATTTTAATAGATGGCACATCACAAATTTTTCCAATATAATAATAATAATAATAATAATAATAATAATAATAATACATTTTATTTAGATAACGCCTTTCCCATAATCTATTTTAAGCTATTGAAAGAAGTGGTGACTGGCCCTTTTGCTGTTATGTACCTAAAATATAGAATATTTTACCAACAGAAATTCGTCAGGCTAATATTGTGGAACATTTAAAAAAAACTACTAAAAAATAACTATTTTAATTTGTCTTTTTTGTGGCTATGTTTCAGTTGTATTCGTAATAGACTATATGGGAATAGAATTGTCATGTTCTTCACGGATCTGCTCTTTGTACTAATCCCCTCTATTCTCTGTTGTTTCTTTCCGGTCCTTCTATTTTGCCAATCTGTGCTACCACCACCTGATCAAGGCATCTTGCCACACCCTGAGATGCTGGAATGAAGGTGGGTGTCTCAGCTGTCCACAAGACCATCTTCACCAAATCCTATCACGTGATGCATGAAAACTATGAGGTCTGATTTAGGAACACTTATGTTAGGTAGAATATCCAGTCGGGGCTGGGCAGACCTTTGGCACTGGAACCCCTGCAGATTTTGTTTTTTGTTTTCCAGCTGGAGGTTTTTTTTTTTTTGTTTAGTTTTTTCTGTCCTTTTGGCCATCTGACCTTTCCTTGTTTTGTTGTTATTTATTCTTTAATATATTATTGCCTAATCTTAATTTTTTTCTCTTCTTATAACTTTCTTTCTTGTAAAGCACTTTGAGTTATATCATAGTATGAAAATGTACTATATAAATAAATGTTGTTGTATAAAACATCCATTCTAAAACTGCTACAGTATACTAAAACTGCACTTCCATCTTGGTGCTGTGGTTCTGCAAACTGATGTTTTTCATCATTACCAATGCCATTGAGAATCCTATATCAAATGCTGTATTAAGCAAACAGAAAAAATGCCACTAGTCACACCATATAATATAAATGAATTTTCAGTCCAGAAAGCCATTACACTCTGTTGTACATATTCAGCATTAATGTTTGTGATGCGCCGTCTTGTGGAATTTTATTTGAAATGCATGTAGTAAGCAATAACATTTATTGCATTTTTCATGTCAGTTGATGGTGGTTGTAGGCAATACTTATGTACTGTATGTCGAAGTTGCTTATCCAAGATGCAAATCTGCTTAAATTTACTCACTTCTGTTAGAGGTAGAATTTTATTTTTCCACTGGGGAAAATTTGGCTCTTTACAGTAGGTCTTTAAATAAATAAATACATACATTGTTAGATATGTAAGTAAATAAGTAAACAAATAAATAAATAAATATACTCACACACTTTGGTTTGAACAAACAAAAAAAATTAAAAAGAAAGAAAACTTCTGACTTGGCAGTCACAGTCATTGTGAGGCGTTATGCAGGCATTTCTCAGACACACTTCTGCTGAATAATTCCTTGGCTGAAAGTCCTCAGTGTTAGGGTGTCAGAGACCTCTGTGGATGTGTAGCATTGTTCATAATGGCAGTCAGTTTTCTTTTAATTCTGTCCTTTGCTACAACCTCCAGGGGGTCCAGAGTGCATCCCATAACTGAACCTGCCCTTTTGTTTAGCTTGTTGATTATGCTGCTGTTTTTTGCAATGAACAGCTTTTTCATGTAGTGTGAATTACCAGTCTAATTGTAGTAATAGGCCTGCTGTGTGCTTTAAACAATAATGTGGTAAATATCTGTGTTCTGCCTTTCCTTACTCACCGAGGGGGTGGTGGTTCTCACAGTTTTTTATGCCAAAAACAAGCACAGCAGACCTTTTTAGGTAACAAAAATAAACTTTTATTTCTCTCAGACCTCAGAGATGCTTACTTTTCCATTTTCTTATTTCTTCACCATCATGAGCACCCAAGATGCATTGTACATAAAAAAAAACAAAGTTCCCATCCCACTTTTCCGACCAATCATAAAATGAACATTTGCATTCTGGGGTTCTGTGCTCAGACACCACAATCTATTATATAAAAATATTTACATTTTCAGAATTTTTCATCCATACCTAAAACCAGAATGTTGATCACATGTCATTGTGAGTGTAAAAGACTACTGTCAAACACGCAAGCTTTGGTTCATCTTACTTTATGGGGAAGATTTTGGGTGTAACAATGCCCCTGACCCGATTACCATTTGCATACTCCTGAGAAACTGTGATGTTAATTTCTGTCCAAGGTGAATAATGCTCACCCTCTTCTGCTTCTGCCACTCTATATGAGGTCACCTGATTCACAGAACCCTGTCAGACCAAACCATGGACTCGAAAAGAGAGGACCCCTCTGAATGTGAGACCAATCTTAGGTCTCCTAATGTCATGACATCTTCCAAACCACTGAATCCAGAGCAGGGTCGCTGGAGCATATCGCAGCTAGAACAGGGCACAAGGCAGGAGTAGTTACATTCAATTATCACTGTTAACTTAGTATAGGACTGGCTCACTGTTACAAAACTGATAAATAACAAAAATGTGATATCTCTGTATATATAAAATCCAACGTCTGTCTGTCTTTATGTCTGCCCGCTTTTCACAAGGGAACTACTTAACGGATTTTTTTTCTATAATTTGCTTGAACATTCCGGTTGATTTTGTGACTTCTGTCATCGCGCTAAGAATCAAAGTTTGCTTGCAGGAGTGATATATTCATGCTAATCTGAGACAGAGGCTGTGGGCCAAGGAGAGAGGGAAGCGTGACATCAGGAGTGGGGAACTGGGCAGAGCCCTCCTCACTTGCGTGCCACCCTCTGTTTGAATGACTCTACCCCTGGCCTCGTTTTGGAGCGGACCTTGCCTTCTTGTTAGCTAATAATACCTGTTTGTGTATTGATTTTTAAAATCTTTCCTGTTTCACTATTAGTCTCTGTATATAATGAAGTAACTAAATAAAAATTTAAAACATTTAACTAAGCTGCTGAATGGACCTGAATGTTACACCTTGCATAAAATTTTGTAAAATGTTTGATTCTTGGTATACAAATACTTCTCCTAAAATGACATTTTAATCCAAAAGCCTTCAGTTTGCTGCCTTTGTGAGGTCTCCCATCTGATCCATAAAATACAGAGACCCCTTAGCTTTCTGATGAACAATGCTACACTGTTTCAAAAAATTAAAACAAAATGTGAAATAGAAATTTGATACAATACATGTTTTACACAGTTAATGGGCTGCTGTTTGTAGGTTTTACTCTGTAAAACTAATTATGATTGTGCTTTTTAAAATAGACTGTTTAACCAATTCCGAATCTATAAACCCTAAGATATTCAACTGCTTGGGGAACGTCAAGGGAACAAAACTATCCATCCATCCATTATCCAACCCGCTATATCCTAACTACAGGGTCACGGAGGGTTTGCTGGGCCCAATCCCAGCCAACACAGGGCGCAAGGCAGGAAACAAACCCTGGGCAGGGCGCCAGCCCACCACAGGGAACAAAACTAGCAAATAGTTAAATGGAAGTGGTAACATTTTACATTTTATTTATAGCACATTTTTGGAAATACTTACATATTTAACTACCACCATAAAACTGCAATCAGATGTATTGGAGATAACGATTGTTCCATGCCTTTAAAAAAAAAAAAAATAATTATTAGTTAAAAATGCATTAGAAAAGTCTGCTGCAACTGTCAGAATATACTAAGGTAATGTTATAAAAATTAATTTGTAAAGCGCTTGGAAGTGTTAAACACATGCCTGGCATATAGGGGACAGTTTAAGGCACGGGTGTCGAACTCCGGTCCTGGAGGTGCCGCAGTGGCTGCAGGTTTTCATTCTAACCATCTTCTTAATTTGTGACCAGTTTTTGCTGCTAATTAACTTCTTTTGCCTTAATTTTAATTACCTTGACTCAGTTCCCTTAGTTGTTTCCTTTTTCTTAATTAGCAGCCAAACAATAACGAGACACAAAACAAGAATCCATATGACCAGCTCACCTGTGCCCATCAAAAAATATGTGAAAATAAAGAAAGGTGGACGTCTCAGTAAGGCTGATCTCTCAGCTCACCAAAACATTGTGAGGGTGGTCTTAGAAAAAACAGAAAAATCAACAGTTCTGGAAATGTCTGCTGTGGCAGAATGAGAGCAGCAACAACCCAAGGAATTAAATAACGGGTTTAATTAACAGCAAGAATCTGCTTCTCATTGTGAAACTGGTTGGAGTCTGAAGCCCCGATTTAGCTAGTCATCTGTTGGCTCGTTTGATGCCTCATTTCTATTTGGCTGCCATTTAATGAAGAAAGGAATCAATTCAGAGGAATGAACCCTTAAGAACAGGGCTATTTAAATGAAGGAACCAGGAGTTAATTAGCAGTGAAAACTGGTCACTGATTAGGAAAAGGATTAGAATGAAAACCTGCAGCCACTGCGGCACTCCAGGCCTGGAGTTCGCCACCCCTGGTAAGGGCTCTGGTGATGGTAATCCACTGCTGCTCTAGAGGCTGGCGCACTGTGATAATGTTGTCTCTTTTCCTCTTTCTGCAGACCAGAAGAGTGACAGCTTTTCTACCACCAGCATCACTTCTGGTGTCCGGCTGCCTGGACCCACTTCTTCCTTCAGGAAATCAACATAACCAGAAGCGCCACTATTTTGAGCAGTCAGAACAAAACTCCTGTCTGAAAAGACGTTATCTGTAATGCTATTAAAAGTGGGTTTTTTTCCATTTTAGCTATATGGTGTTTGCCCATGGGTGCCCCAACACTTTTTATTGTCTCTGCTTGTTATTACAGAGGAAAGTGTAATATTTTGTGACAAGCAGTACATGGATAAATTACAAGAACATTATGTTTAAGAGAATATTGGCAAATTTTCCAAGTTTGACTAAAGCTGACTAATCTTAAAGCATAAGGCTTCTTTACTCTTTAATTGTTTTATTATCTGTCCCTGTTAAATATACTCTTCTAATTTTGTAAAGATTGCTCACAAGTGAAATTTTGAGCCACTGGAGTTATAGTATAGTGAAACAATTAGCTATAGCTGAAGTGATAATGTGTCCTTATATCCTAATTTTTTGGTAGCAAGACCTCCAGCTGAATCACGTATTTACTTTTTATCCATCTAATTTGGAATTAAGGCTTGTAGAAAGCATGCCAAATTAAAAATAATATTTTTATTATTTTTATTCTTGTGTTGCATACTGTGAAGCTCTCTGAAGGGCTACTCAATTGATTTTAATATCTGTCCCTCAATACACACAACATATGCAATTCATCACTTCATTAAATCAAAACTAATCACTTTGTAGATGTCTTTATCATAATGCTTACTGTATGAAATCATTTTGTTCATTTTCAATTCCAGCATTTTTCTAATTAGTGTTGGGGTGCTAGGATCATCTGTGACTACAATGTCAAAAGGTAGCATCCAGTTTTAGATCAGCTATAAAGGCAATGTCGTTAAAAGTAAATCTGAAGTACAACTGAGCAGATCTGAGCAGTATCTTATTCAAGCCAGAAGTTCTTATGTGTGTTTAAGGTTCTTGTTTGTTTTTAATAGCATTTACGTATATATAATTATATAAATATTTTTTTCTTGAGTATTTGTGAAATTTTAATTTTTCCTATCTATCTATCTATCTATCTATCTATCTATCTATCTATCTATCTA
>JANRMT010062821.1:30630882-30661305 GCA_026402145.1 Polypterus bichir lapradei | reverse complement strand
CTATCTATCTATCTATCTATCTATCTATCTATCTATCTATCTATCTATCTATCTATCTATCTATCTATCTATCTATAACAAGGTGAACTACCACAGCTATGCAGACGACACACAGCTTTAGTTATCAATAGTGCCTGATGACCCTGATGCTCTCTGATTCAATCTCTTAGCTGTGTTTCCCAATGGATAAGCAGTAACTTTCACTAACTCAGTAAGGAAAAGACCGAAATCTTAGTGATAGGCAAATATGGAAATGGCAAGGGTATGAGAAATAAACTTGATCCTTTGGGTTTAAAACAACCAGGAAGTGCTGGGGGGAAGAGGAGCAGGGACACCCAGAGTGCTTCCGGGGTTACAGCCGGCACTTCCGCCACACTGGGGCGTGTCGGTGGAAGATTGCCAGAGCACACCTGGAGCACATCCAGGGGAACATAAAATGGGCCGCCTCCCTTCATTCAGGGCTGGAGTCGGGTGGAAGAGGACGAGGTCTGGAAGGAGAGAGAAGGAGGCGGCCTGAAGGAAAGGCATTGTGTGTTGGCCTGGACTGTTGTGGTGATTGGTGCTACGGCACTGGGTTTGTGCACTTTAATAATTATAAATAAACGTGTGTTGGACATAAAATGATGTCTGTGTCTGGGCCACGTTTCACAATAGATAGATACTTTATTAATCGCCAAGGGGATACTTTATATATAAACGTCTACACATGGAAGTGTGTGTGTCTTTCTGTCCGGCCTGGAAGTGCAAGGCTACAGCATGAAGCTCAAAGAGCTGGCAAGTGGCCCCAAATTAACGAGTCAGAAGAAGAAAGAAGTACAAGGCTACAGCATGAAGCTGAAAGAAAGCAACTCCATTGCCAAAGTGAAACTGCCAAGGAAAGACAAACAAGAGAAAATCTCACTTAGCCGCTGATAGAAAAGGGGGGGCGAGCATGTCTGCAAAACAAAACCGCCAACTCTGCATTTCAGTTTTTTTTCTGACGATTTCACAGCAGCTAGTTATATATAAGGATCCTATTCTTCTACTAATTAAATATCTGTTTTATAAGATCATATTGAATTCATCCATCCATTATCCAGCACGCTATATCCTAACTACAGGGTCACGGAGGTCTGCTGGAGCCAATCCCAGCCAACACAGGGCGCAAGGTAGGAACAAACCCTGGGCAAGGCGCCAGCCCACCACAGTCATATTGAATTGTTTTTTATTATTTATTCTTTAATATTCTTGCCTAATCTTATTGGTTTTGTCTTTTCTAGTAACTTTCTCCTTGACATCTTGTAAAGCACTATGAGCTGCATTGTTTGCATTAAAATGTGCTATATAAATAAATGTTGTCGTTGTTGTTATCAAGACAGACACATCATCATTGTGTGGACTGACCAAGTGTAAAATGAACTATTTCTGTCTCTCTGACTGTCCATGTCAAGCTGTTTTCAGTAGTCTGGCAAATACCTGATGTCTACCAATTTTCTGACACAGTCTAATACAAATAAAGGTAGAGAAACGTAACATACAGTATTATTACAAATGGAAAATAAAGCCTCTGTGAACTTGAGTCTGAAATGAAGAGGATGTTATCTTATTTAGTGTATTATTCCATCTTTTAAAAGAAGATGTGAAACCTAAAATCAGAATGGTTTTCAGTATGATTGTTTTCATAATTTTCAAAGTGAATGCTAAAAAAAAAACATTCATTTTTTTCAATCCACTGAAGAAAAACTAGTAGTGAATTAAACAATATTTGCAAAAAAAAAGATAATAAAATAGATGACACACCTGTATTACTGCTCTACTGAGGACTAATAAACAAAATAACAACCTGCAAACTGAGAATGCCTGAAGTCACCAGTGGCTTATTTAAATGATGAAATTCATGGTGTTCTGTACTCCATGGAGCATCATGGAGGTTTCATTGTAAAGCATTTTCACTATCTTGTTCATTAATTTGAGAGGACCGGCATCACAAGAGGGCTATCAGTGTAATGATGAGATTTACAGTAATAGCCTTTCTTGAAGGCCACATAAGATGGCTTCTTGGTGGAGGAGATGACATTTCTATTTTTTTTTATATCTTTAACCTTTTTTTAAAAAAGGTTGCCTTAAACAAAGAATGGCTTAGGACTCAGCTTATCTTTGCTTGTACTCTGCCATGATTTTTTAGAACAGTACTGTCATTCAATAAAGACAAAAAATGTATTATATACATGTAATTTCATACTCATTTTTACTTATGTAAATAATAGCCTTTATTACCAAGCTTCCTTTAATCTGGCTCTCTGGTGAACATTGCTGGCAGTCTGATGTGTATCGTGACAGTCTTGATTTTTTTTTGTTATTATTATTATATTCTTTTTATTTCGTCATGTATTTGACTTTTCTCGACAAATCAGTGGCATAACAGCTAACATTCCTCCCTCACAAGGCTGTCGGAGTTTCCACATTTGTCTTTTCTTTGCATTAGTTTGCAATCGGGTCAAATGATCATTATAAAGCAGCAATAGAATGGTGTCTTGCTCAGAACTACACTCTGCATTGCCACTGGTATAAGCTTAAGCTCAAGAACCACAGAACAGGAATGACAGACTTATGAAAATAAATGAATGGAATTTTAGTTATCGATCAGACTCCTTTACTGTATATGCTCTTTGTTGCAATCATAGTGAGCATGAAGTTCTGTCCTAGAAGGAGTATCAGTCTGTCACGTGACACACTACTTCACACTGGGCTGGTTAAGTGTCCCTGGAAGACTTAACCTGGCCATCTTTGGTATGTGCAAGAAAATTAGAGTACATATTCAATTTAATAAAATCCATTTTTGAATGCTGGAGCCAATCCTGGAAGCAACTGCTCATTGTTTCCCCCAGAAAGTTACACTCGCTGATATGGGGCCTATTTAAAGTTGCCACTTAACCTGCTGCAACATCCATGTGGGATGATGTGGGTTCTACTCCATGGCTTCCACTTCCCTTTAAGGAGCCTTTTGAACCCGACACTGTCGGTAATGTAACTGGATGAGCTGGATAATGAGGACACCAAGGAAGCAAGGGGAAAGGTGCAAAAGTGCAGAAGTGTTTTTATTTTAATAACACACAAAACCAAAAATAAAAGTGTCCAAATAAAGTGCAGTTCCCCATACTTCATTAAATAAATAATTCATTAAAAACAGTGAAAATGTGGAGGTTAAAATCCAATAAATAAAATCCATTAAATCAAGGTTAAAACAATGGCTGGAAGCAGTCCTTTAAAAACAAAACCCGGTGCCTTCTTCAACTGGCGGCTCCCCTGCTTCTCCCCATCCAGTCTTTGCACCAGAGGAGTTGCCCTATCTGCAGCTGACCTTCTCTTCCTGCTGGTCTAGAAGCTTTTCGGTCCCTGGCTCTCACCAGACCAGGACTTGGGTCCCCCAGTGACCAGGTCGCTCACGCTGGGGCTTCCACCTCCCAAGCCACTGACTCCCACTGCCTTCCGCGGCCTTACCTGGTGAGCCAACCCCCTTCTGATCACTCCTGCTCCTCACAAGCGCTCAATTAATCCGCCCCCGGGTGCCAGGCAAGCACCCCGCTAGGGCTCACTTCTCCCAGCTGCCTTTCCTTCATACAGCAAGTCTGCTCTCGCTCACTCGCTCACATTGGCATCAACTTTCAGCTTCCAGCTTTCTTCTTCCTTCTCTAACCTCCCTTTTTACTTTCAATTTTCCCTCCCTCCTCACTCACACTTCTCCTATTTATAATGGGGATGTGGTTCAGGTGTGGCGATTAGCAGTTCCCAGCATCAACGATCGATTCCTCACCTGTGCACTTAACACTAGAATTACCAGAGCCTATGAGAAAACTCGTAAATCCAGCCCACCTTAAATCCGTTTGCACCTCTACGACAGCATCTTTTGTCCTGTAAATGTGCCGTTTAAGAAAAGCAGCAAGCAGCCTGCTATTCCATCCCCGACCGTCGCAGAATGTTCACTAAGTTCTCCCAGCTCATGCCTTGTTTGAATATCTGGGAGTGAACTGCTGGAGTTTTAGAGTGGAAATAATAGATTGTTATTTGGAACACATGCATTTCATGTGTGTTCTGTTTCTGCAGTAATCTGTGTAAACACATTGTTAAAACAGAAACCTTTTCATATTTTAGTAATAAATGTTACAAAATGTAGGCATAAACTATAGAATGTGTGAAGCCTGAAGTCCAAAGATCAAATAAACACTTTCATAAAAGGTTCAGGGACAATACAACAGCTTCCATGGCGTAGCAGTAAGATTTGCTGACTTGTAATCAAGAGGCCACCAGTTTGATCCCCACTGCCTCCTATATTTGCCATTTTCAGTAGTGAGCTGCTCTTATTGTTAATATTATACAGTAAACACATACATTTGGTTTGCATCTTTAACAGACTATGTACAATTATGGTACTGTACTTGTAAAAGTTACCTTTTTTTCCACCTCACTTCACGATCACGATACATACTATCACCCTAGGGATCTGACGCTGTTAGATTTTAATTTGAAACTGGGAGTAACTGTAGATGTGAGTGGTGTTTTGAGGCAATGGAACTGGACATTCTCTGATCTGGTGGGATAAAAGCTGACGCACAGACGCTGGGGAATCTGCCTTCTTCGTATCTCACCGTCACTTGATTTTTTTTAAATTCAGTTTTATTGAGTGTTCCTGCTCACACAGAATTAGTATGCACCTTACGGTTTATGATGTCAAAAAAAAAACCAGAGACATAGGTATATATGGTATTTGGAATTATTCATTTTATGACCTTTTATGAGGTTAGTTCAGTGCTATATGCAATCATCAAATGTTAACAGTTTACACACACGCAAGGACAGTCTTTCCTACACACTTCTCTCTATGCTGTAGTTTCTATTACACACCTGAAAGAAAGAGACTATATATGTGACATTCTGAAGAAATCATTTTATGACCTGAATAGTACCAATCACAAAACGTCATCGCACTAAAGCAATATTATTTGAAAGCGAACCGCGTCAGATCAGTTGTGAATTTACGCTGGCACTGTTACTTACAGTCAGATCAGGAGGGGCGGTGGGGGGGGGTGGGGGGGTGATATGTTAGAGCTGTTGTATTGTCCTTGAACCTTTTGTGAAAGTATTTATTTGATCTTTGGACTTCAGGCTTCACACATTCTATAGTTTATGCCTACATTTTGTAACATTTATTATTAAAATATGAAAAAAATTCTGTTTTAACAATGTGTTTACAAAGATTACTGTAGAAACTTTACACACATGAAATACATGTGTTCCAAATAACAATCTATTATTTCCACTCTAAAACTCTAGCAGTTCACTCCCAGTTAATCAAACAAGGCATGAGCTGGGAGAACTTAGTGAACATTCTGCGATGGGGGGATGGAATAGCAGACTGTTTGCTGCTTGTCTTAATTGGCACATTTACAGGACAAAAGACGCTGACGGAGAGGTGCGAACAGATTTAAGGTGGGCCGGATTTACGAGTTTTGTTGTAGGCTCTGGTAATTCTAGTGTTGAGCGAGGAAACGCCCACACCATGTCTCTCCGAGAACCGCTGCAGCCACACTACCACGCCCCCACTAAAAGTAGAGTACCCATAGAAAAACTCAAGAAATGTGGATAAGGAACAAACTCTAGACAGACAGTATCTGGGCTGAGATTTAAAGGAGGCCTTTTCATTTTGCTAAATGCTGTGTTGCTGTAGTGCTAGTCAGTTTAATTTGAATTTTACTTCTAAATTATTTCTAATTACCCTTATTATATATTTGGCCAATACAATGGACTCAGAAAGTATTCAGAGCCCTTACCTTTCTGCAGCCCTGTGGTGGGCTGGCACCCTGCCCAGGGTTTATTCCTGCCTTGCGCCCTGTGTTGGCTGGGATTGGCTCTGGCAGACCCCTGTGTTAGGATATAGCAGATTGGACAATGACTGACTGACTGAATACTTAACTCTCTCATTCATGTAAGTATTCACGCCCTTAATAAGCTTCTTTGGCAGCAAATACGGCTTTGAGTCTTCTAGGGTAAATCCCTATAAGCTATGCATACCTAGATTTGGCCAGTTTATATCATTGGAAGCATCTGTAAACTGCCATCTTCAGGTCTCTCTACAGATGTTTTATTTGTGTTTAAGTCTGGGCTTTGGCTGGGCCATTCAGGAGCAGTCAGAAAGTTT
Organism: Polypterus bichir lapradei; assembly: GCA_026402145.1. Taxonomy (NCBI): domain Eukaryota; kingdom Metazoa; phylum Chordata; class Cladistia; order Polypteriformes; family Polypteridae; genus Polypterus; species Polypterus bichir. The sequence continues at coordinate 30,655,130 of JANRMT010062821.1, read as the reverse complement.
CCCTGAAACATTGTCTTAGCTGTATACTCAAGTTTGAGGTCATATGCACTCTGGAGCAGGTTTTCTTTAAGTACCTTTCTGTATTTGGGGGCATTCATCCTTCCCTCCTTTATGACTAGTCTTGTCTGTCCATGCCACTGAGAGGCACTCCCACAGCTTGTAGTTGCAACCACCACACTTCACCTTAGGGATGGTATTAGGCAGGTGATGACCAGTGCTAGGTCTATGCCAGACATAGTGCTTGGAATTCTGCCCCAAGAGTTAAATTTGTTTCTCACCAGACCAGAGAAAATTTGTTTCTCATACTCTCTGGGTCCTTTAAATGTGGCTTGACAAACTCCAAGATGGAGTTAGCCGTTCTACCTTAAACATCTAATTAATGGAATGCTACTGAGATGGTAACTGTTTTTCCTGTCTCAGCAGAGGCCTTCTGAAAATGTGTTACAGTGACCACCAGGTTCTTGTTCACCTCCCTGCCCAAAGCCTTTCTTGCCCAGTTTCTCAATTTGGTTGGACAGCAAACTTTATAAAGAGTCCTAGTGATTCCAAACCTCATCCATTTCACAATTTTTGAGGTAACTGTTAATCTGGTAACACTCAAAGTTTTATACACTCGTCCTGATCTGTGCCTCACCATAATTTTCATCGTGGAGGTCTACAGAGAGTTTCTTGAACTTTGTGGCTTGGTTTTTACCCTCCATTGTGAAATGTGAGACCTTATATACACATGCGTGAGCCTCTATAAACAATGTCCAATCAGTTCAATTTGCCACTGGTGGACTCCTTATCCCAACGATAATTAAAGCAAACAGGATGCAGTTAACCACAATTTGGCAGGCCACAGCAAAGGGTCTGAATACTTACATGAATGAAAGATTTCAGTTGTTATTTTTTTTTTAATTTGCAAACCTTTCTGAAAATATGGCTTCACTTTGTCATTATAGGTTATTGAGTGTAGTTTGATGGACAAAAATAGATTGATTTGAAATTAAATCTGCAGCACAATGAAGTGTGCTAGTAGTCAATGGGGTCTGAAACCTTTCTGAATCCACTGTACCTTTACACAGGACCAACTTACAAAATGAAGAAAAAATATGTAGATTTTTAATAATTGGAGCACAAGACCCTTGGGGTCAAACAGACAGAAATTGAACCTTGTGGTTTTAAGCCCATTGCCATCATCATTACTTCTCTTATTAAATTTTTTTAATTATTTCTATCTCTAAACAAAATATTTCTCTTCTCATTGCTCAGGGCCATCCTAATGGCATTAAAGGCCTCAGCAAGTCACAACATACATAGATTGGCATAGGGCTTGTGGGGCCCCAGGGCAGCTGCCCAGCATGCCCATGCATTGAGACGGCCCTGTCAGTGATCAAGTTCAAAGCGATCCGGTGACTTACAAATATAAAACAGGGAAACATTCAATTTAAAGTTCTTCAAGCCATTATATCTCTTAAGGTTCCTAATTCTGATGATAGAGTAAAATAATGTCACAATAAAAAAAACTCACATCCATACAACCTTTGGTTCTTTGGAAATCCTAGGCAAATTATTGTTGACTCAGAAGTAGCTTGCAAATCACCTTTGTGACATGTCCGTCTGGTGTGATAATCACCACGTCGATGTGCAACGTCTGTGGCAACCTCAGGGTACAGGCATACAGGTACTGTATCTTGGTTTTTAATGCATTGCTCACAGAACTTATAATACAACGTATTTTCTGCAATTTCAGAATTTTGTGTTTCGCAGAAGCACTCATAACAGGATATTGCTTTGAGGATCTCTTCTGTCAACTTGAAGGAGATCTTACGCAACTGAACAACTGAAATACGTTGTTCCAATGAATACGGCATGTTCTCTCTCCAGTACACACAAAGACGAGAGAGATAACAATACAAAACAAAATGTGTGCAGGAAACTCTCACTAGCTTCATTTGATTATATTTTCTTAAGCTTAATCCAACTGGTGGCTCCTCATCATGTGTGGGGCTACTTTTTTGTGCGCCTTCCGTTATTTACTATGGCAGGTTTTCGTCAAACTCTGCAGTACCCTAGTGAAACAAATGCAGTTCTGGTTGCTATAAAGATATATAACTGTTTTGCTTGTATTTGTATGTTCAAAAGTATTACAACCTGTAGTAACGCAGTAAGGATCCTTCAATAAGGACATCCAATTTTTCAGAGGACCAAGATGAAAAAACTGGAAGTTTCCTATGGAAAAGAAAACTAGTGTTAGAAAAAGAAATAATCACATATATCGTAGATATAATCCAGTATGTTCATAAAATATATTGTGGATTAGCCATTTTAAATGTGACAGATATGAACTGAGCAGATGGCTCAATATTGAATAACTGACTGATTAATTTAATGAATTTATTTATTCATTATCAGTTTATTGGTTAATTGATTGGTCAATTATCAATAGGTTAACAACAAAATTGCTGGACTATTGCTTACAGGGATGATGTGTGCTACAATGCACAATATCAAAAGCAGGAGAAATAAAACTAATTTATTGAGTCTTGGAGTTATTCAGTCACATGAGAAATTGTTTAAACTTTTAAGTATGAGAGAGGCTGCCAAGTATGGGCTTCCACTTGGCATCTGATATACCTTTCACATAGAGAAATGGATTTGAATATTTTCCATTATTAATGCATTACCCACGAAATTGCTTATTTGTTGCACCGGAAATAAGGGTAGTTGGTACATCCAACATAAACATTATCTGATTTCTATAATCAAGATTTACAATATAAACCTTACACTGATTAGCTACAACACTGACAGGTGAAGTGAATAACATGTGATTATCTTTTTACAATGGCACCAGTGAAGGGGTGGAATGTATTAGGCAGCAAGTAAATTGTCAGGTGTGTTGGAAGCAGAAAAAATATGTCAAACTCTGATGTTATGTTGTTGCAAGTCACATGACATCCACTATATGGACAAAAGTATTGGGACGCCTGGACATTACACCAACGGGGACTTTAATGACATTGCATTCAAATACATAGATTTAATATGGAATTGGTCCCCCCTTTGCAGCTATAGCAGCTTCTTGGAAGGCTTTCCACAAGATTGTGAAGTATTTCTGTGGGAATTAGTGCCCATTCATTCTGTAGAGCATTTATGAGGTTGGATACTGATGTTGGACAAGAAAGCCTGGCTCACAATCTCCATTCAAGTTTATCCCAAAGGTGTTCAATGGGCTTGAGGTCAGGGCTCTGGGCAGGCCAGTGAAGCTCTTCCACACTGAACTCATCCAACCATGTCTTTATGGACTTTACTTTGTGCAATGGAGCACAGTCATGCTGGAATAGAAAAGGGCCTTCCCCAAACTGTTTCCACAATGTTGGAAGCATAGTGTTGTCCAAAATGTCTTGGCATGCTGAAGCATTTGCATTTCACTGGAAGTAAGGGGCTTAGCCCAAACCCTACAAAACAGCCTCGCAGCATTATTCCTCCTCCACCAAACTTCATATTTGGCACAATGCACTCAGGCAGGTAATGTTCTTCCGGCATCTGCCAAACCCAGACTCGCCCGTCTGACAGCCAAATAGATAAGCGTGATTTATCATTCCATAGAACATGTTCCAACTGCTCCACAGTCCAGTAGCGGTAGGTAAGCTTTACAACACTCCATCCGACACTTAGCATTGGACTTGGTGATGTGAGGCTTGCATGCAGCTGCTGGGCCATCGAAACCCATTCCATGAAGCCCCTGCTGAACAGTTTTTGTGCTGACATTATTGCCAGTGGAAGTATGGAACTCTTCAGCTATGGAATCCTCAGAGCACTGTAGACTTTTTCGCACCACACACCTTAGTAATCACTGACCCCACTCTGTGACTTTATGTGGTCTTTCGCTTCATGGCTGAGTCGCTGTTGATCCTAAACACTTCCACTTTCCAATAATAACACTTACAGTTGACTGTGGAATTTCCAGCAGGGATGAAATTTCATGAACCGTCTAATTGCAAAGGTGCTATCTTATCACAGTGCCACACTTGAAGTCACTGAGCTCTTCAGAACAACCCATTTTGTTTCACAGATGTTTGTACATGGAGACTGTATGGCTAGGTGCTCGATTTTTATACGTCTGATTGAAACACCTGACTTCAATAATTAAGAGGTGTGTCCCAATACTTTTGTCCATATAGTGTATGTGTCAAGTGACTCATGACTTCACAGCAGACATGATATAAAATAGAGCAGCATGCATCTTACTACATGCAGACTTTAATATTGTTCAATTAAAGAACCTCACAAGAGACTTCGCATTCAAGTAATTAAACAGAATTCTTAGGGCAAGGATTTTTGGTTTTGACTTCAAACTTGGCTTAGCCTTAGAGTTTCTGGTGAAAGAAAAAAAAGACTACTTTTATACTTTTATCTATTAACCAAGCACTGTTTCCTGACTACTTTTCTGCCAAATGATTAAGGAATGACCTTACAATTAAACTTCTGCCACTGAATTAGTTGGTTAAAATTATTATGACAAGATTCATGGCTTTGTCGGCAGAATGGAAAAATCTGCATGGTCATGACACTCCACTTTTCACTTGAATATTGTGTCAAGTAATAAAATATAGCATCCACCTTAATAAAAGGACATGTCTCAGTGCGTCTGTCTGTGTGTCCATCTGGTTGCAATGTCTCTGCTATACAACAGATGGCGCATCAGAAACATTAGCCCTGCTTTTACGGATCTTGTACCATATTGGTATGTAACAGAGATACAGAGCAGAGCCGAGACGTATATGCTGCACTGCAAATTTTATTGCTGAGGTCTACGTTGATTACTTGGAATGCAACCTGTCTTAGACAGGTAACACAGCCAGAGTTGCATAAAGTTATTGTTAACATTTTGAGTGGAAACATCTATCTATCTATCTATCTTGTTAGAGAAGAAAAAACACTAACATTTCTTTTTGAAGCTGGATGTGTCCAACAATCAGTTACCCACAACACTATTAACACAACACAGAGAAAAATCTCATAAGCAACGACACAATTCAGAAAAGGAAGAAATGTACCCTTTAAAATACCTTTCAGTGGTTCTGTTTTGTCATATTTTCAAATATGTTGCCATTTTAATTATTTTTCAGTATTTTTGATCTGACTTTAAACCTACAAATCTGTTTATTTTTCCCAATAGTTTACTGATATACACTGTCACGCAGTACAAGGCCTAATGCCACCATCTAGTGGTAAATGAGTAACACGACCAGCTGTTTATTACAGCATTGACTTAAAACATGATTGCTAAATAAATTATTTCACAAATTTCTAGCCCGTGATCTTTATTTTGGAAAAGTTCACATTCGGTGTTCTCTTAGAATCTTTCTCACAAAATCACAATAAGAAAGAAAGAAAACCCAGCAGCCGAAAGTTGTAGCCCCTGTTGAGCAGGGCTCAATAATTTACCAATGTGAAAGCATTAGTACAATCATTGTCATACAAAGTAAAAAAATGTTAAAGATGTATGTAGCTGTCGCAAAATCTGTGTGTATATATATATGTAAATTTGATACTTGAGTTTGTAGATATTTTCTTTTCCAATTGTAATTTTATTTATTTTTGATCTCAATGTATTTCTACATAAGTATGTAAAGTTGGTCTGAATGGAAGGGTGCTGTGGTCACGTGATTCATTGGTGGAGCAGAAATGCACATACGGAGAGACACTTAATGGACGCTGAGCCGAAGAAAGGTGTTTGTTTTAATAAGATGGACATGAGTGTGGTACCAGAGAGACTACAATAAAGACTCCTGAATTTCTGGTCAGAAGGTGCACACGGTATGTTTTAATTTTGTTATCCCTACACCTGTCTAACCCATTTATTGTTTAATTTACAAGTTTTATTTTATTTTAGTTTTTCACTGTGTTTGAGAACTGTAAAAAAAGAGAGAGAGAGCAAATAAATACTCTTCAAATATCAGTCGGAGTGTGGTGTCATTTGTACCAGGAGAAAACTTTCAGGAGCAGCTACAGTATAATGTCTACAATTTAAAGTAAAATGAAAATCACATCACCCTAGCAGAGTAGGTTATTATTAAATAAACTAAGTTCAACAGGCCCAACCAAGCAAATAGCATCTATCCTGCTGTCTGTAAAGTAAGGTGATTACTGAGAATGTTAGTGATTTGGGATGTCTCCATATTTGAGCAACACACCTTATAGTGGAGTGGTGGCTCTGAGGCTAGGGATCTGCACTGGCAATCGGAAGGTTGCCAGTTCGAATCCCGTAAATACCAAAAAGGACTCTGCTCTGTTGGACCCTTGAACAAGGCCCTTAACCTGCAACTGCTGAGTGCTTTGAGTAGTGAGAAAAGCGCTATATAAATGCAATGAATTATTAGTGAGCAGTTCACTAACTACTATCTTATTTGATTATCTATTCATTGGACAAATGAGAGAAATATTACCAGTTTGTGTCTGCTCCACAAGCAAGCAATGGCAGGGGTTGAAGTTAATCAGAAAAACGATCGGCAAAGCCGGTAAAACACCATCCAAAATTATTATTTTACTTGTTACTTGCCCCGTGCTGAGAAAAATCTGTAATCTAATTTTTAGATGAAGAGCAAAGTTTCTGCAACAACAGGATTTAATATGGGCGAACACAGAACAGCAGAAAATAATATTAAAACATCCATGACCTTTTAAACTGAAGACAGGACTCTTGACCAATGATTCGGCATGGAGATGGGCCTTCACTTCAAAAGCTTGAATTCCATTGAATGTGCTTCACTTTCATGCACTACTCTCATTTTATGCAAATATTTATTTAATAATCTTTTAAAATTGAATTAGATTAGATATACTTTATTATTCCCCAAGGGGAAATTGAAATTCTTATAGTAGAAAAAAAATATATAAAAGCATAAACTACACAGATATCGACTCAAACTACCATATAAGACAATGGAATAAAAATATAATACTGTAGTGCTGGCGCCACCAATATTAAAATGTGATACTACAAACAACACAGTTGTGCTCAAGTCGGAAAAACTGGCAAAAAAGCAGTAGTAGTAATGAAGAAAAACACAAAATAGCAACACCAAAACATGAAGGTAGAGATTCAGAATATAAACAACAAATCAAATCTGAACAGAAATATATTAAAATTGATTTTGGAATCAAATTAATTTGCATTAATCCTTCAAGACCTATCTATGCTGGTATCCAGAATGTTGCCGGTTCAAATCCCCGTCACTGCCAAAAGAGATCCTACTCTGCTGGGCCCTTGAACAAGACCCTTAACCTGTAATTGCTCCAGGGGCGCTGTACAATGGCTGACCCTGCGCTCTGACCCCAAGGAGTATGAAAAAACTAACAAATTCCTAATACAAGAAATTGTAAAAGGCAAAATAAAGAACAATAAACAAAAACAACTGTAGACAATCTTTACAGTTCAGCAAAGGTTGATGACTGGTGCCATCTCCATCTCTGTCATTTACTGCTCTGCTCTATCCTGAGATAAGATTTTAGTCTAAATATTTCACCATGAATATATGAGCATTAACGCAGTAGGCCAGAACTCGGCATGTACACCCAGGATCTGAATGCCTTAAACCATGGCTCAGCCCCTATCACAAATCATATACAATGCAGAGATAAATGAGAGAGATAGAATTAAAGTACCAGTAGCTATGAATTAAACATACCAAGTTAAATACAAACATTTAAGTACACTTACTACTCAATTGCACATACAAGAATGCCAGTGCAGTGAGAATTGTGCAAATAATACTTCTACCAAAGTAACAGGTGGCAAATAATATCAAAGTCAAAGTGACAGATACTAAAGTGACTTTATGTCAAAGTAAAATTGGAGAGGACAGCAAAGTAATTGCCACTTTTTACTGTTCTTGTAGTTGACTTCAACCACACTAACTCTCGGAAAACACCAGGTTCTGAGATCCAGATGCGTGTAAATCCAGCATTTCGCAGTGGCAGCCAAGAAAGCACCATTGTACCCTTAGAATTTCCCTCAATAAACTTCACACTTGTAGAAGAAAGATTAACTTAATTCTGTCCAGAATATCTTCATAACTTATACAACTATTAGCCCAAACTCACCCAACAACTAAATACACAAAAATATCCATGTGGTGCTATTATGTTTACCTTCCACATTTTAACTACATTGACCAGGCATTAGCACTGCCATTTGCTACAGTCCTGATTCCCCACTTGGCCATCCATTATTATGGCAAGGTTCCCCTACTGGAAAAATGTAGTGTAACTCCCACATGGCTTATAATGGAAACTAAACAGGCCTGTCATTAGCAAAATAAGTAGTGAGCTGGAGCTAATGAGAGAAAAATCAGTAAGCTGGTAAACACCAAATTGTTCTATTTTTGCTTAAGCCTCCAGACCATGAGTAAGCAGGATCTCCAGGGCTTAGATTAAGGAGTTTTACCAACAAGGATGCCAACTGATCCTTCCCTATTGAGACTTTTCCCACTGCATTCCATGGTAAGATATCTGTGGAAAATTGATGAATCCTTATTAGATGACTGGTTAATGACAAAATAATGGGGGCAGAGACTTATATGCTTTTCTGTTTATTTCCCCAATTCCAACCCAAGTTTAAATTATGACATCCTCAATCCCCAACCGATATAGCCTAATACATTTACTTATTCCAGCATATTGAGACCCCAGTCACACTCCTGTTAACTGCTGCAAACACTTGTTCTATTAAGCTGTTACAAATTCCTCCAAATGTTATTCTTTATGCTTGTTCTTTACTTATTTTGTGGGTGAGGTGCATATAGAAAATTAGTAGCAGTTTATTAACTGATCTTCAGGTTTGATTAGGAATGTAATTGACTGTAGTTACAACCAGGTATGGATTTAAAATGTGATTTTCAATTGGAAAATAATATAAAATTAGGTATATAAATAAAATTAACAATGTTTATTTTATCTTCCAACTTTGCTCAACTTGGCAGCCTTACCCAGGAATGCCCAGAAGTGTCATGACTATTGAACACTGGGGCTCCTAAAATAGGGATAATAGTCTCTTTGTATCATTTTCTATTCTCCTTTTACTCAGGAGGATTAAAGGTAGAGCAGGAAAGACAAGACATCTCCATATTTAGCAACAGCCATTTCTCCTCAGGCAGAATCCTCAATGCCTCCTGTACCAGTTGAGAGTTATAATCCTTTAAGCATATCTTGGACTTGCCCATGAACATACTTGTACAAAGCAATATAAGAAGTTTGGCAAACAAGAAGATGTCATTCAGTCCATCAAGTTCATTTGGTTAGGTAATAGCTAAGATGTCCCAATATCTCATCCACATCTCTCTATTATAATAAAAACATCTTGGGAAGAGAGATGAGACGTGACTTTCTCAGAAAGATACTTTCACGTCTTGTGAGGTGAGACTTTGTGCCAAGAGATTTAACCACGCCCAGGGCCAGAAATAAAAGACAAAGAGTAGATGACAAAGTAGAACATCGTAAAGAATTCAAAAACATTGGCGTGATACACATGCAGAGCAGGTTAGAGATAATGGAAGTACGAAAATTCGAAAGTCTCCAAAAAATGATAGTAAATATCACATTAGCACAAACAAACGGAAATTATTACTCGGTGAAATAACGGAACAGCAAAAAGAGATCGAATATATTGTTCGGATTTAAACTTTAAGTCGGAGACTTGTAGATTGCCTAATTTGTGTTGAAATCAGGGAGAAGTAGCGTTTCTTCCCAATGAAGAGGCGTATCCATGAGAATTAAAAGATTTGTTGTTTGGTGAAAGTGAAATCCACATACATGAGCAGCAGAGACGCGAAGTGGCTGGCACATAGCGCAGGCTGAGGGATTGGCGAGCGAAACGAGTACTTATTAACTCTTTCAGGGCGGATGTCGACTTTTGTCTAAAATTCAGGGGTAGAGGACTGTAATCAGCAGTAAACTGTGACAAAACCATTATGTTTTAGTTTGACTCTCTTTAAAGTTAGCTTCGTTGATTTGACCAAGATTTCCTGCGCGTGCGTGAGTAGCGAAGAGCAAACAATCCCTCAAATGGCATCGACATCTGGCGAAAGACCAAAGCGAATGCGCAAAGCAAAATACTCTGTGGATGACGTATTGCGTATCATATTGCTGAGTCAGACTCTGAGTTGTCGGATTTTAATGTAAGTGATCTGGAGATTGAAAATGAAAGTGAGGGGCCAGCGTCAGCTGATCGTGGTGCTGAACATGTCTGTATAGCTAATGCACCTACGCACCTCAACTGGGAGGACTGCCTTTTACCGATGACAAGAGGTACAAACCAGATTGTGTCACACTGTGACTGCTACTGCAAGGCAGCCGGCCCACTGCGTATTCCTGCTGGTCACTGAGCTGCCCTGTGCAGCCACTGGTGTTAGAGTCACCGAACGGGCATTAATAGCAGCCCCGGCATGCATCAAAAGACGTTTTATATTGATTTATGCGTGAAACCATTGCTTTGTGTGCTTTTCAGAAAACTGGAAAAAGTATTCAGCCCTACAAGAGTTAAAACATTGTCAAGGTTTTTGCTTAAGTACATGACTGTGTAGTTTGTTGTAGATTTCCATGACTCTTTTTGTGAAGAAGTTCCTCCTGGCCTCAGTCTTAACTGCACTTCTGACCAAGCCTCAGAACTACTTCTTGGGGCAGGAGTTTGCCACAGAACCCCGTCTAGCAGAATCTAGTTTTACTCCACTTCAAAGCGGCTCACCATTTGCCTGCATTGCTTAACATACTGACTAATGGATCACTTATTACTAAGACCCTGCAGTTTAGGTCTATGCATATATAATAAATAATGAACACTATCAAAACTCATAAAAAATGTAAAAAATATTTTAAAAATAACACTTTTATTTTCAACAGTAACTCTGTTAAAAATGTAAAGAAACTGTTAATTACTTTATTTTCCCAGCAACATGACTAAAATCTCTATTTGAATGAGAGTCTTAGAAGCAGTGCATCTTGCAGAGTGAAGGCTTAGAAGAGCATGGGGCTGGAAATGTAATATGTTTCTTTGCACTATCCACCCTTCTTACACATAATGCTATCCTGACAGTTGTGACAAGTCAGACGCCTTATGATGAAGAAACTCCATCGGAGCCACTATCCACATCAATACCAGAATCTACAAGTTCCACATCATCCAATTGATTGCTACTCTCTCAATCATTGTCATTATCATCAAAATATTCATCTTGCAACAAATCTAGATGTTTTTAAGCATCAGCCGCTTTATAATTTTTTCACAACAACGTAACTACAGCTGTCTATTTATAAAACTATTTTCTGCATGATGTTGCCAAAAAAAAAACTATGGCTATACACTAGATGTCACTACTGTAGCAGATAACTTATATATGGCAGAAAAGCTCACCAGCAAGCTCACTGTCTTTATAGTGGCTGTATAGTGAGGTACGAGTTCTCTCATGTGTAGTGTCGTGTCAGGCTAAATGACATATGAGTTAACTCATACTGTTCAAAATGTTAAGGAACATCACTGTCTGCTAAGTTCCCTCCTGGGACTCAGCATCTGTTGTGACAACAAGGTGTTGCTGCATCTACCAGTTCTTCCTTGATGTTGCTCTTTCCGTTAATAGAGGATCAGAAATCTTGGCACCACCTGGGCTGCATGCTTCATTGCATCCAGAGGAAAATTGAATGCTTTGTTCTAGGATGATTCTTTCCCTTACATCATCTAGACACCATATGTCTGTTCTCCTTCTGGCAGTGCCAAACTTCATATATTGACATTGTGACTTACTATACCAGGAGTGGCCAACTTTTGATCCTGGAGAGAAGCAAAGGCTACAGGTTTTTGTTTCAACCCAGTTACTTAATTAGAAGCCAATCCTCACTAATAACAGATCTTATTTAATTTCATGGCTTGTTAGTGTTTTAACTCTACCATGTCATTGACTTTTTTTCCTTTCTAACAATACATGTATCATCCTAGTGATTTGAAGCCTTAAATGGATGAGTAATTTCAGTTCTTCGCCTTCTCTTCAGTTTCCTTCTGAGTACTTAATTAAATCAAATAGTGAATGATGAATACATAGGGGTGGAAATGGAGACAAGCTAGATGTAGAAGTGCTGGTTCATTTGTCAATTGCATCTTATTGCTAATAAGGAGCAGTTAAAACACTGAATACAGCTGTTTAAGACTAAAATAAGCAATTAAGGTTTCAAAACCTTAACAAGCAAGACAACTAAAATGAAGCAAGAAAATGTCACTTGCGCAATTAGTGCATCATCAGCAATGAATGATTTCTCATGAAGCAACTGGGTTTGAACAAAAACTTCAAGGTACTGTGGCCCTCCAGGACCGATGTTGCTCAGCGCCGATTTTAAAGGGTCTAAATCTTAAATAGTAAATAAATAAAGTTAATTAATAGCAAATACTTGTCACTACTTAAGAAAATGGTTAGAATGAAAACCCATAGCCACTGTGGTTCTCCAAGATTGCATGCTTCTCTCTTTGTTTTAGATTCTTGTAAGCCTGTGTCCATATGTTGTGATGGCCTGCAATCCCCATTTTGACCAGGCTACCTGCTACAGCTGCTAGTCCAGCTAGTGCAGAAACATAAACACAGCAGACATCGTCACTTAATAAATCAGTGACAATGAAGAATGGCAGACACGAGACCACAACATTTCAGGAGAACAGAAACAGTGTTAAGGAATACATTAGGTAAGCTGATCTGTGTTTTCTATTTTGACTGATAATGGGTTGGGGTGAAGTGTGACTTGGGGGTCTGAAGGCATGGAAAGGATGATGCCTGTGCACTGAAAGCTGAATTGCAGTGAACTGACCAATTCAAGTTGAACATCCATGGATCCAAATTGATTATCTTTTTTGTCGCAAGTAAGAATTTCAAGGTACTCTGTACAAATGGCAATGCTACTACATACTACTATGCACAAACACTAGGAAGTTTTTGTTTACAAAAAGACCGATAGACGCTTGGAATAAGCTACCAAGTAGTGTGGTAGACAGTAAGACTTTAGGGACTTTCAAAACTCAACTTGATGTTTTTTTGAAAGAAATAAGTGGATAGGACTGGTGAGCTTTGTTGGGCTGAATGGCCTGTTCTCGTCTATATTGTTCTAATGTTCTAATGTATTATTACTACAACGATTACTGATACTGCTTAAATGAAATAATCTTGATTGATCAGTTTTATTAATGCCTTTGAAAATTTTGAAGCCATGAATTAGCTTTCTCTGCTTAAGATAACATTTTTTCTCTACCATGGTGTACACAGTCCTCTAGATGTGGGCTCAATAGAATGTTATATACAGTTGAGTCCGTAAGTTTACATACACCTAGACTAAAAACTTTTAAACTCAATATTTCAAACAATTCATGTGTTAAGTCAAGTAGAGTATCTCATTAATTTCAATAAGAATTTTTGTCCAAAATAATGATTAAGAGACACATTTAGTTTAGCTTTTAATCACTATAACAGCTCTTCAGCGGCTCAAAAGTTTGCACCAAGTTGACTATTTAATTAAACAGCATGGACTCCAGGAATTGACGTTATTATTTTCAGAAGCTTCTGAGTTGCTAATTGTCATAATCAGTGGTTAAGTGGGAGACTTGTGGCTGTATATTTGGGCCTACCTGTACAGCCAATGTCTTCTTGTGGTTAAGACAATGGAGAAATCAAAAGAACTGAGTTAAGACCTTAGAAAGAAAATTGTGGATCCTCACAAGTTGGCTTCCTCCTTAGAACGCACCTCCAAAAGGTTCAAGCAACTGTGTAATAAATTGTACAAAAATAAAAAAGTTTGGAGCCATACAGACTTTACATTGTTCAGAAAAAAAGCACAAATTGGCAATTTTTGTTTTAAAAGATTCAACAGAATGCAAAGATAACAACTAACTAAGGAACTGGTGAAGGAGTTGGAGGCATCAGGAACAAAAGTGTCATCATGCACCATTAAGAGAGCAGCACTTCATCACCATGGCCTGAATGGTTGTCAACTCAATGAAGAAACCATTATTCTAAAATCGACATAAAGAGCTAGAGTTCAGTTTGCAGTTGCTCACCAGGACATAGTAATAGCCTTTTGAAGGAGTGTTCTCTGCAAACAAAATTTGAACTGTTTGGCCATAATGATTAGCGATATGTATGGAGACTATCATTTGAGGCTTGTAATTCAATGAACACAATCCCATACGTGAAGCATAAGGGAGGCAGCATCATGTTGTGAGGGTATTTTGCTGGTAGATGGACTAATGTACTTCATAAAATATATAACCTCAAGAAGAAGAAGCATTATCTGGAAATTATGAAGCAACACCTCAAGACATCAACAAGAAAGCGAAAGCTTGGTTGCAAATGCATCTTCCAACAAGACAATTATCCCAAGCATACTTCCAAAGCAAAAGACAACAAAGTGACAGTACTGGAATGGACAACACAAAGCTTTGACCTTACTCCCATAGAAAATATGTGAACTGAACTGCAAGAAGGCCCACAGACCTGACTCAATTACACCAGTTCTGTCAGGAGTATTCTAGCAAAATATTGTGAGAAACTTGCAGTAGACAACCCAAAACGTTTCGTTAGGTTAAGCAGTCTAAAGGTAACACCAACAAATACTGACCTGGTTTATGTAAACGTTTTACCCACTGAAAAATTGACATAGTGACTAAATCGTATCACTTAATCATTATTTTGGAGAAAAACTCTGATCGATATGAAGTAGATACACTATTTAACTTAACTCATGAACTCTTTGGTAACATGATATACTGTATGTGTAGCTGGAGAATTTTAAAGGATGAAAGTTTTTGTCCAAGGTATATGTAAAATTTGGGCCTGTATATTTAACAGCTTTGACTGTTATATTATCATCTAACTTTATGTGTATTTATATTTTATTGATGTTTTAGAATTATTATTTATTATATTATTATGTTATTTCTGTTAGGTTTGTAATTAAGTACTGCACTTTTAAGCGTGTCTCCATTCCATATACTTTGTGGGTGGAGCCATAGGAGGTGGGGCTATCATGACATCACTACTGCTGACCCCTCCCTCTGGCTGTTTAAGGCAAGAGAAGAGGAAACTAAGGTAGCAGGTCATTGTCATCATTTGTGTTTGGAGCTATGTGATATTTCTTTTTCTTGGATCTTCTGGTTCTGTGATTTATTTTTTTCCATTTTCTTGGATTTCGGCCTCAGCTTGTGTATTGGGACCTGTTTGCCTTTTATGGCAAATCCTTCAGCAGTTTGCTCTATCGTTTTATTTTTGTTAAACAAATCTTTCAGTTAATAAAGATTTGTTGTTAAACTTGTGAGTGTTTCACAGTTTATCTCTTCCTTGTAAAACATTTTGATATAGTGTGACTTTCTTTGAATTTTGAATTTTTAAAGGCAGCTCTTTATTTTTGGGGCCTACTTTGGCTGAAGCCTGCAGATTGTAGGGGTCTACCTAATTTAAGGTGAGCGTTTTTTCAATAGGCCAGTGTAGGTATTCTCCAGCTTTATGTGTTTTACACACTCTTTCACCAAGTTTGTGACTCTATTTTACATGTATAATACATCTACAAATTATATTTGGTTTTTGTTGACTTAATAGCTTCTATAAACTGCCTAGATGAGAATATTGTATCAACATAAACAGCCCATGCTTTTTTCAGAGGTCATTTCCTATAGGAAAGCATCACCTATTTTGTATTTAGAATTAATGTTCTCTTTGCCTGCATTTAGTATATTTAATGTCAAGGGGCTTCCTCACCTGCTACTTGTCGGGTCCCTTGCACCTACAACCTTATTTTCTCAGTCAATCAGTAACCGAAGTTCACAAACATAGGTGATGATGGAATTTGAGGTTTACTGGTTTATTGTTGAGACCTAGGGGTCTCAGGATAAACTAATGAACTTTGGTGTATTTGCATAGACTGATTAAGCTCACATGCAGTGACTCTGAAGTGTTTCAGACACTAAAGTAGAAAAAAATCTCATACATAAGGTCAACATCACCTTCTGTTTTTATTAATGCGTGTATTGCAATGAATGTAAGAAACTAACTGATAAGTGTAACATCACATCTGCAGGAAATCAACTTTCTTCTGATAGTGCAGTTATTGAACATCAATGGAATATTTTTAAAAGGCCTGCTGCCACCTTGTGGCAAAAATTTAATATGTAACTGAGTGTTTTGGGTTTGTATGTTTGCACTAAATAAAATAAAAGACTGTATTGAATCCTTTATTCGGGTTTGGTGTCTTGTAGGGCATCTTATGTAATGCAGCAGCCTCATTTTCCTCCTCATTGGTGCTCACGTCTGGCGGTGTTATTGGACTCTACAGAATCAGACTGCACTTTACTTCTAGAGCTGGTGACATTAGCCTTTCTTGACTATCTGTAAGGAAAAACACATTAGTCTCAACTGTGGTATGTGTGGTTTGTTCAAGTTATCACTTTTGCTTAGTTATTTGTTAATTTACTGTATTTATTTTTAAGCTGCAAATGTCCTGTAAAACTTTCAAAAAAACAGCGTTTTTTTGTGTCTCTTTCCTTTATAATGTTTCTTTTCACTGAACCACTTGGTCCTTGTCTTAAATGGCCATCCATTTCTTCTTTTACTCTTTCATACAATCGCCTAAAAGTGACTTTTAGACACCTGCTTTGATCGTGCCCTACCCTCTCGCATTTTTCTTTTAAAATCTTTTAAGGTTTGATTTGATAGGTTTATCATTATGATGATCGAAGTAGGGTAGGGTGTGTGTTGTGGATATTGGGCTGCTATGAGTGCCTGTACAGCGGGTGAAAATCTGGACTTTTCCTGTTATTAGGCATTGTTTTCTCACATATGCTAAGAATACACTTTGTGAACAGGTGGTAACAATGTTCTGAAGGGACCTCCGTTTGCACATTCACAGAGCTGCATGGGAGTTGTAGTTTCAATGGGCAGCCCTGCTGGATTGCGTGGAAGCCAGCAGGGAGTGAAGCTCTCTCCAGTTTATGGAAGTACTGCCTGGTCTGGTATAAAGGGGACTGCTCTGCTTTACCCAGGAAAACTGGTGTCAGGTGCAAAGGAAGAACAAACCTTGCTGTAAGGAGTGGAGGGGAAAAGTTTGATGAGAAAGTTTACTGTAATATGTAGTGGAAAAGAAAGAAACATTGTAAAGGTCATCTTCTTCTTCCTTTAGCTGTTCCATTTAAATGTCGCGACAGAGGGCTCATCTTTTTCCATATCATCCTGTCCTCTACATCTTGCTCTGTTACACCCCCCTTTCACTCTTGCTGATATCCATCTGTCACAAATCACGCCTGACACTCGTCTCCACCCTGCCTACACTCTCTTCTTCACTTCTCTTCCACAATCCCTGTTACTCTTTACTGTTGATCCCAAGTATTTAAACTCATCCACTTTCACCAGTTCTACTCCATGCATCCTCACCACTCCTCTGACTTCCCTGTCATTTACACACATGTATTCTGTCTTGTTCCTACTGCCCTTCATTCCTCTCCTCTCTAGAGCATATCTCCACCTCTCCAGGGTTTCGTCAACCTGCTCCCTACTCTCGCTACAGATCACAATGTCATCTGCAAATGGGGATTCCTGTCTAATCTCGTCTGTTAACCTGTCCATCACCATTGCAAATAAAATAGGGCTCAGAGCCAATCTCTGATGTAATCCCACCTCCACCTTGAATGCATCCATCACTCCTACACTTCCCTGCCACTCCTGACTTCCTCATACAATACCACAATTGCTCTCTAGGCACCCTGTCATATGTTTTCTCCAGGTCCACAAAGACGTAATTCAACTCCTTCTGGCCTTTTCTGTACTTCTCCATCAACACCCTCAGAACAAACATCACATACAGGTATGTCGTGTTCTTTCCTGGCATGAAACCATACTGTTGCTCACTAATCATCACCTCACTTCTTAACCTAGATTCCAATACTGTTTCCCATAACTTCATGCTGCGGCTCATAAATTTTATCCCCCTGTAGTTGCTACAGCCCTGCACATATCCCTTATTCTTATGAATCGGTACCAGTACACTTCCTCTCACTTTCCAAGATTGCATTAAACAATCTGGTTAAAAACTCCACTGCCATCTCTCCTAAACACCTCCATGCATCCACAAGTATGTCACTTGGACCAACAGCCTTTCCATTCTTCATCCTCTTCATAGTGGTACTTACTTCCTCCTTGTTAATCTGTTGCACTACCCAACTCACTATCTCCACATCATCCAACCTTCTTTCTCATCCTCTTCATTCATCAGCCTCTCAAAGTACTCTTTCCATCTGCTCAACACACTCTCCCCACTTCTGAGTATGTTTCCATCTTTATCCTTTATCACCCTAACCTGCAGCACATCTTTCTCAGCTCGGTCCCTCTGTCTAGCCAATCGGTACAGGTCCTTTTCTCCCTCCTGTCTAACCTCTCATACAACTCATCATATGCCTTTTCATTAGCCTTCACCACCTCTTTCTTCACCTTGCACCTTATCTCCTTGTACTCATGTCTACTCTCTGCATCTCTCTGACTATCCCACTTCTTCTTCTTCACCAAACTCTTCCTCTGTAAACTCTCCTGTATTTCCTCATTCCACCACCAGGTTTCCTTTTTCCTCCAGATGTCACGCCAAGCATCCTTCTTGCTGTCACCATTACTACTGCTGTAGTTGCCCAGCTGTCTGGTAAATCTTCACTGCCACCCAGTGCCTGTCTTACGTCCTTTGAGCATCTTCCTCCACTCTTGTACTTCACCCTTTGTTCCTACCTCTTCTTAAATTACGTATTCACCTCAGCCATGCCCATCATTTTTGCAAAATCCATTACCATCTGACCTGCATTCCTCTCCTTGACACCATACCTACCCATCACCTCCTAATCTCCTCTGTTCCCTTCACCAACATGTCCATTTAAATCCACTCTGATCACCACTCTCTTTCCCTTGGTTACAGTCTCTACCAATTCATCCAACTCACTCCAGAAATCTTCTTTCTCTTCCATCACACACCCAACTTGCAGCACATATGCACTAACAACATTCATCATCACACCTTCAGTTTTTAGCTTCGTAATCATTTCTCTGTCTGACACTCTTTTCACCTCCTTAATCCTTAATTATAACCCCTACCCCATTTCTCCTCCCATCCACACCATGATAAAACAATTTGAATCCACCTCCGATCTACCTGGCTTCACTTCCGTTCAATTTAGTCTCTTGCATGCACAATATATCAGCCTTCCTTCTCTCCATCACATCAGCTAACTCTCTCCCCTTACCAGTCATACTGACAACATTTAAAGTTCCTACCCTCACTTCCACTCTCTTTACCTTCCTCCTCTCCTCCTGCCTTTGTACTTTACTTCCCCTCTTCTTCTCCTTCTTTGGCCAACAGTAGCCTAATTTCCACCAGCACCCTGTTGGCTAACAGTACTGCTGGCGGCTGTTGATAACCTGGGCCTTGACCGATCCAGTATGGAAATCGGTATTGTTGTATGTAAATTGATCTGGCAAAAAATTACACCGGATGCCTTTCCTTATGTCACCCTCCCCATTTATCCAGATTTGGGACAGGATTCTAAAGATAATTGTGTTAATAAAAAACCTTTACTTATGCTGGAAATAGTGCCTGTGCAATTGTGCCTGAATTTTGGGGTGCTGTGACACCCCCTACTGGCCACACTATGATCATAAATTCATTATTATTTTGTCATCATTTAGTCTAGACATGTACAGTAAGTAAGAATTTCACTGTGACAATGCCACTACTACAATTTATTTGTTGTAAAACATACAACTATGAAAATGCCCATTAATGAATGGTGATGAATTGCTTTGATTATTGAAACTTCTTTACCAAGGTCTTAGGAATGTAAAGATGACAAAACATTTAAGCAAATCCACCCAAAAAGACAAAAAATGCCTATCAACCTACTAATATCACTATTTGTTTTTAGTAATACCATTTCTGCAATGATTATTTTTGAGCTACTGATACGTAAGTTCAGGTTAGACATTAGCAAGTCACACCCTGAGCCTATCCACCTCACTTTCAAGATAAAACCTAAGGAGTGTTCACTGAGCAAAATGGAGGAAAATATACAGTATACTTTGTTGGTTTTGAAACATTTATTGGTAACTAGCAGTGCTACCCGTCTTGAAATCTAAGTAATCAACGTAGACCTCAGCATTAACTTTTGCAGTGCATTGTGTCATTATGGTGGCTATGTGTCTGTCACATACCGTTTGGTAAAGGATTCATAAAAGCAGTGCTAATACTTGTGATGCGCCATCTGTTGAGTAGTAGAGACATAGCAACCAGATGGACACATAGACACACTGATACTTGTCCTTTTATTGAGGTGGATGGATAACACACAAACTTTATAAACAGAAGATATAATTTATAGATACACCTTAAGTTAGTTTTTTTTTCTTTTTACTAGTGGACAACGTCATACTCTTGTGCTTAAACTTACAACATTTCAGGTTTGCGTGACTTTTTTCAAAACAGTTTCTATGGCTGTATATAATATTCATCCACATATTCATGAGTAATGCAAACAGAAAGCCCATCAATAATTCAAATTATCTATGATAATGAAATCACATTTCAATCTCACACAGAGGCTTTCATACACACAGGAACTCCATTACCATTACTATCTGGGGAGGAGATGTGCTGACATATTGGCGTCATTCTTTTTGGACTTAATGCTGAGCTAAGACCTGTGTGTTTTCCTGTGCAACTTTCGGCCAAGTTTATGGCATTTCTTCCTAAAACTCCTAAAGCTTTTTTCACCTTTAGATTTTTTTTTTGTCATTTTTTAATGTGCAAAGGAACAAATTAGCCATGCTTATAGCTGATTAGGGACTAAGGGAAAGTTCAGCACAACAAATTGCATTTACTCGACAGATTTAAGTGAGTGAAGACCAGGAAGAATAAGACATGTGAGAGTGTGTTTGATGGCAAATAAAGGTATTTATAGAGAGGTTCAGTAGTCATCAAACTAAAGCAGTTCCTTTAAACTTACATTTAATTAAAAGAAGCGGTAAAGCAATTAATGGTCCATTTTTTAAAAATTAGGCCAATAAAATGCAAGTCCTGTTTGGTATTACACTTTTTGCAGACTTCCTTACTTGTATTTACAGGGGATACAAGAGATGCTGAGCTTGAGAAGGAGGTAGTTAGCCTGTGCTTTAGTTAAGAACTGGCAGATCTTGCCCGGAGGCCTTTAGACAGATAATTTGTATCCCTAAAGAGATGTGGTAGGAGACTCCAGACCACAGAAGTTGACACTGGTGGGTCATTTTCAGGAGTAAGCACAATATATAGTCCGGGTGCATCAACTCCAGATTTAAAGGTGTCCAACTGGTTTCAGAACAATACAGAATTGGATGTTCACAATTCTGAGGTGGTAGGTTGGAATGATGAGCCTCAAGGGATCACCTCAAAATTTTATTATTATGGTGGGATTGAGACACAGGCTTGCTCCAAAGACAGAGAGTCTTGTACAGTGTCATGCCTTCCTGACACACAGATGGCAGGATTCCCTGGGTGGATGGATATGCTCCTGGCCAGAGCAATGATGAATCCAGCTGTCAGTGTCCATTTTGGAACAAAAGACTTAAGACAAGGTAGGTTGTCAGTTCTGTGATCCAAATTTAAAGTGCTAGGTGCTAGGATGTAGAGCAGAACTGACAAAGTGGTCTTGTAGAAAGTTCTGCCTTTCCCATACACCAGTCAAGGAAACAATTAAAAGATTAGAAGGTTTAGCATATGGCTCAAATCTTGCTGTAAGATAAAGGATCTTAGGTTTATGGGACACTGAGACTCCTTCTAGAACGGATGAGACATGAAACACCATGACGAGGTGCATTTGAACCAATAGGGCACCAATGTTTTGGGGAGGTGCACAGGTAGACAGGACAAGGATTGTTCAAACTGGGGAATGGAGACCCAGGGAGTTTAGGACAGGCCATGTTTTAACTTATAAATGAAAGTAAAGTGGTATTAGTAGAAATACAAAAGATAACTGAACTTTTTAAACATTTTAGTGTTAGCAATTATTAATGAAAAGATTAAGCAACAAATGCATTCATCATTGGCTTATACAGAGAATTTTACCAATATGCTGGAATTCTATGAGGAAGCAACAAAACCATGTAATCAGAGAAGAGAATATATTATTTATCTTGATTTTCAGAAAACTTTTGCTAAGGTCCCACATGAGAGGCTAGAGTTTAAGCTAATAGAATTGGGAAATCAAGGTCCAGTATATACCGCAGATGAATGCAAAATCTGCTAATACACCATAAGCAAAATGTTATGATGCAAGGATCCTTTTCTGAATTAGGTGATGTTAAAAGTGGTGTCTCTCAATGCATTTTCACACCTTCTTTGTTTGGTGCCATTTTTTTTTAACTCTGGTGCGATTTTTCCCAAACATCTGGTTCATTTACATAGCTGTGAATATGCCAATCATATTAGGTTGCGGACCAAAACAACCGGACTAAGACCCTCAATGAGGTATAAATGTGATCTTACATGGGACCAACATAATTACAAGAAATACAGCGTGTTATGGCTGAAATTGTGCATGCGGTGGTAGTCATGCTAAATGTCTGTTGTCGGTAACCAGCGAATTACATTCACAGCAGAGACCATGGTTAACGTGAAACATTAAAAACAATTAGAAGGCAAAAATAAATATGCATAAAAGTACAAATGTGATACACTTCTCACAAAACCACTCAAACAATTACCAATCAATTACACTGAGCCTAAAACCTGTTTCATGCACCTTGCATGTGCGATCTAGGAAAGAATAAAAAAAGAGGTAAATTCACTTGTGATCGGATCAATCAAAACAAACACAGAGATATCAGGAAATGAACAGCAGTGTCCTGTGAGACTGACGACCAAACCCCCTAATATTACACCACAAAAGTAATGTGGAGGCATCCTTCCCAATGCGATTGCTTTTCGGGCATGATGTGAATACAAAAGCACAGTAATTTTGACACATGTAGTAAATGTTAATCAAACATTCCAAAATGAACATGATAAAGAAACTAGCTGTGTAAGCCTGTGCTGTAAAAAGCCCGGGCTCCTAAAAACCATGGATTCTGGCACTTCAATCAATCAATTGCATTGGTTGTTCATTAGCAGCTAAGTGAGATTCTCTTTCCTTGGCAGTTTCGTTTTGCCGACATGATCGCCACCGTTGTCTATGAGTGGC
This sequence comes from Polypterus bichir lapradei, assembly GCA_026402145.1. Classification (NCBI taxonomy): domain Eukaryota; kingdom Metazoa; phylum Chordata; class Cladistia; order Polypteriformes; family Polypteridae; genus Polypterus; species Polypterus bichir. Next base: position 30,631,882 of record JANRMT010062821.1, on the reverse strand, counting down.
TAAGCAAGTTTCTCTCTCCACGGAGGTTTCGTTTTGCCAATGTGCTTGCCTCGCTTGTGTATTAGCGGCTAAGTGAGTTTCTCTCTGAGATATCTATTTTGAGGTTATGTTTATATGGTGGCTACTGGAGAGTAAATACGCAACATCACACCATTCAATGAAACTCACCTGACGCGTCTACTGCCATAAACTGAAGCACCTCAGTGTGTGCCCTAAGCAGAGATTGCCTTCTTTTGTACACTCAGCTATTTGAAATGTGCCCTTTTTATACCATGCTTAGTACTGCATAATTTTTAAGTATTTTCCAGTTATTCAATAATAGGCATTTGACTTAAGAGCTGTGTTTGGTAAGTAAACAAATACTGTAATTACAGCTTTTGTTGACCTTCCATGATATCTTTTTACCAGGACAAAAAATGTTTCTGCTTATCAAAAGAAGCCCATGACAAGCCCATGGGGTGTTTATTGATATGTTTAGTTCTCTTGAAAGTTTGCAGTGTGAAAAACAACCAAACTAACTGGAAATTCAAACAAAGTAACACATCACCCCCTGATTCAGAACAAAGCAAATGGACTTAGAGTGTGAGAGCACCTTCAGGGTTCAGCGGCTCGCTTTACTACTCATAAATAATCCTGATAAGAATATAAATAATGGGCTGGTTTAAATCTACAGATAATGCTAAACTTGGTGGAATAGCACTTAACATAGAGGGCATAGACTGAATTTAGGCTTAGACAAATTTTTAGCAGAAAAACTTTATTGAAATAAATCTGAAGCATTTACACAAATAAAATAAAAATGATTGATTTTAATAAGCAATGGAGTTTTGAAATTTGAAAATACCGTATGAGGAAAACCTAGAAGATGTAGTGGACATTCCACTTCCATATAGTGTGCCAAAGCAATTAAAAAGTTTAATAGGATTTTAAGTTATATAGCCCGGTATGTGAAGTAGATAGATAGATAGATAGATAGATAGATAGATAGATAGATAGATAG
>JANRMT010062821.1:30554193-30630872 GCA_026402145.1 Polypterus bichir lapradei | reverse complement strand
TAGATAGATAGATAGATAGATAGATAGATAGATAGATAGATAGATAGATAGATAGATAGATAGATAGATACTTCTCTCTAATTCTCTAGTGAGGCCTCACCTGGAGTAAGGGGTGCAAATGTGGTGCTTATTTTATAAAAAAGGCATTGCAGCACTAGCAAAACTACAGAGATGATTCACTAGGCTGATTCCAGGACTGTGAAGTATGAGCTATGAAGAAAAATGACAGAAGTTAAGTCTTAATGTAAGCAGTGATTAACAGGTGACATGATTAAATTGTTTAAAAATATGAAAGGAATAATACAGTGGATGCCATCTGTTACTTTGCGTAGCACTACTGAAGCAAGCAAAATGATGTTTTATGTAAAACTTCAACTTGTAAAGTGTGTCTGGCACTATTGAGCTCTGAACTTGCAATGTGAGTACCAAGTAAATTGGTGTGCAGGAAAGCGGAAATGTACGGTACTTTTTAAATTCGGTTTTCGTTTAAAACCCCTTGGATGAATTTTTATTTAATTAAATACTAGATAAAAATAAGTATTTAAAAATAATAGGTGCTTTTAATGCAGATATATTTTAAATTACTTAAAGCAATTAGTATTAATGTGCTATTCTTATGTTAATTCCTCAGAAACATGCAAGGGCTTGGCAGAGCTGATCAATTTTGATGGATAATCCAACTATTGTTCATACATGTTGTACTAAGTTCATAAATATGACCTTGGACTACCACAACGACCAGGTTTGCTTTCACAACAACTTTTGTTCTCACAATAAAGCCTATAATGCTTGTTTGCTCATCATTGCTTTACTCTTGAGACTACACCCACTTCCTGGTTAACGACTGCTGTTTCCTGGCAGCTGCTACAACTCCACTTTATTATAATGGATGTTCATCAAAGAGACACATTTTAGAAGGACACTGAAATGAGTAGGGTGATGGATCAGACGTCTGACCTTTACCCCACCATGGACTAGCCATTCCTGATGTGCTATATTCAGTATAGGCTGCTGGACCTTTTTACTGATAGAACAAAATAGCTGGAAGTTTAAAAAGGAAAAGAAAAGGAACAAAAATGAAAGAGGAAGAGAGCCATAAAAATGGATAACCTTATATGTCAAGAATTAATTTTCAGTATTTATTTCTGACCTGTAACGATGCACTGCACAATCACGTGCAGTGAATACACCTGACTTATCGTTTTCATACTCTTTCTCTTCTTTTCTCCACCCTAGTGGCCCGCTTCTTCTCTTCTTTCGTCGGAATCTTTTCACATTAAAACTGATTAAGTCAGTGTTTGTGTTGCAATTACTTAGTATGTTTTCTTTCATTTTTCACTTAAGCTAGCACTTAAGTCTTCAATCTGCCTCAAGAATGATTTAAGACTAGGCTCACCCACCTTTTAAGGTGACCGACTTTTAAGTTGACCACTTCTTAAGGCAATTCAATATGTAGATCAATTTGATATTTTATACAAACTGATTAATATTGCATTTGAGCGATATTACTTTAATACTCGTAGTTTCTGTTATTTTTGTGATGAAATTTAAACTTTTTTTCTATATTGAGGTCGCCCTTTTGAACCCCCCTGATATTTACTACGCGGTGAGGCATTTGTACTCCATCAACATTAATTATTTCCAGAGACATAATTTTGTCTATTTTTCCAGCGCATCGCGCACAAAAGCAAGGGAACGATGGGAGCACCAGAACTCTGCTCACATCATGTCGCTTCGTACCGCAAGCCGCAAGTAGTAAGTCTGTGATAAGCGGAATACCGCTACGCTTTCCACTCGTGGGACGGAAGGACAATCCCGACCGCTTTTATATAGTAAGAAAGAAGAAGAAGATATTGCACAGTCTGGAGTAGAAAATCATCTTTTACCTGGAAAAACGAAACTACAAATCCCATCGTGCATTGCAAAATGGACGGGGCGTGTGTGAAACTCCGATCTACTCGCACAGTCTGGAGTAGAAAATCATCTTTTACCTGGAAAAACAAAACTACGAATCCCATCGTGCATTGCAAAATAGACGGGGCGTGTGTGAAACTTCGTGCCTGCGTAGCACTCACAGGACGGAAGGACAATCCCGACCGCTTTTATATAGAAGGATATGAAGAGGCAGGAGAAGTAACGGAGAAGGTGGTAGGGATGAGAATGGCGCCCGTACGCATGCATCACATGGCTGCCCTGCTGGCTGCTGCCAAAAGTTGATTCTACAATAAAATAAAAATAAAAACAGGAATAACCTTGGAGGTCAATCATCACCCCGAAAGCGGATAGTAGATGTCACATAATATATGTGTACCAAATTCCAGGTCAATAGTTCAAACGGTTTGGGAACTACAGGTGATTTAAAATTCTGTACAGACAAATGAACAGCCATGGTAAGCGTATTATATAAGAAGATTGTGAAACAGTTATTTGATTTTTGTAAAGTTAAATTGTTACTTTAGTGATGTCATCTTGTTGGCATTTTGTAGTGAAGCTTTTTTATGTTGTTGTTGGTTGCCATGCCCATTTTTAGTCACATGATCATCAACACTGCAATGCGTGACATCATTGCGCCATCATTATAGAGAACCGCAGCATGCTAGCATGTAAGTTCCAATTAGCCTATACATATTCTCATTTTTCACAATAAAGCTTTGCGTATTGGCGGGTGCCATATCTCATTTATACTTTAGGTGATGTCTCTGATGATTCACAACTCCAGACATGTGCTGCTTCTTCATTCCTTCCTCTTCTTTTTTCTTTTATCTTTATCACAGTTGTTAAGAGATGTAGAGTGTTGCTTTCCCCCCAACCACTTTTAGTTTATTTTTCAATCCTTTTTGTCACATACAATACAGTTACAGTCACTCTATTTGCTGCAAAAGCTTATTACAAGCTTTTTACAAGTGCAAAGCTTATTACAATACCTTGTCTCTCTATTAAATGTGGTAACATGATCAGCAATCATCTTATACTGTAATACCATCTTTCAGAATATTACTATGTCCCCTAGGACCCCCAATGTTTTGCATTGGGTCTTTCCACTCCTTAAATTTTCCAAGAACATTCCTCTATATGTTTTGAAACTCTCCCATTTTCACTTCCTCTTAATATTTTGTCTTAAACTCCTTCTCTCATCTCTTCTCTCTGTCCAAATTCCTCTGTCACCCCTCATTTTCCTTCTCCTGGACTTTTCCACACTCTCTTTTAATCAACCGCAGCAGAGGTTGGTTTTCCCTGGACACCATCTACTTCTAGCTGCCACTGCCCTCTTGCTAAAAAGTCCCACTTACTTTATCTGTTTATTGTTGGACATACCCTTTCCATAAACTTATTTTTAGCATAATACCAGCATTATTAAATTTGCAGATGATACCACTGTTATTGGACTGATTTCTGGGGGTGACAAATCAGAGTACAAGAGGGAGGTGGCTGGCCTTGTGAAGTGTTGTCAGCAGAGTAATGTCTCTCTTAACACCAGCAAAACAAAGGAGACGATTGCTGACCCATGGAGGAAGAAAGGGCAGCACCCACCACTGCACATTGGAGAGACGGAGGTGGAGTGAGTGAGAGCGAACCTCTCGACATTAAAATCTCTGAGAATCTCACTTGGACCTACAATATTAGAGATCTGGCAGGGAAAACCCAGCAGCATTTGTATTTTCTGAGGAGGCTGAGAAAGTTTGGCATGCCAATGATTATCCTCAACAACCTCTACAAATTAGGAGTATCTTCACCTACTTCATCACAGTCTTGTTTGCGAACAGTACAGCAAGGGTCTAAAGCGGGTGGAAAAATTGGTGCAAAAGATCACAGGAATAGCACTCCCTGCACTTGGGGACATCTATAACACCAGAGTTCTCTGGAGAGCTCAAAACATTATTAAGACACAACCCACCCACAACATGAACTGTTCATACTGCTACCATCAGGGAGATGCTACAAGAGAATAGCACCTAGAACAACAAGGCTGAAAGGCAGTTCTATCCCTTCTGCCATCATGTTTGAAATAAAATTAAATGAAAACCCATCCACTGCCTCTTCTCTCAGCACTGCAACTCATGTCTGGAGGATGGAAGGCCATCTTGAGACCATATACCTGCAGAAGTTACACTGAATCATTTATTTATTTGCACATACATTCTTATTTCACTTTGTTTTTTCGCTTTTTTGTATTTTTTATGTGTGTTCTTGTCTGATCCTGTGTATTCCTGTTTATTGCTTTCAGAATAAGATTTTCATTGTACTGAGTACATATACTGTAACAATAAAGTTGAAGTTGGAGTTTCTTGACTTCTTGGGGTTGAGGATCAATGGAGCGCCTGGCCCCAATGTTAGGAGACTGCTCTTGATCACCAAATCTTGTAAGTGACTGGATGTCTGGTGGTTGGTTACAATGGGAGCTTACAATCATCATGCCATTTTCTTTTTCTGTCTGTCCATTGTTTTTTGCACAGTCTATTTTGTCATATACAGCAGGTTTCATTTAGTTATCAGATGTCTTTTGTACTGTTCCTCGCCGTGTAGGGGTAGAGGGTATTTCTATCTTTTAATTGCATATATTCCTTTTTCTGGGTGGCACTGTGGCACATTAGTTGCATCTGCCTTGCAGTAAGGAGACTGGAGCTCACATCCCTGTTGCTTGCTTCCAGGTTAGGTGGATTGGTGTCACTAAAATGGCCCAGTTGTATGTATTTGTTCACCCTTCACCCTTTGATGGCCTGGCACCTTGTCAAGGTGTTGTTCTTGCCTTGAATCCAATCATTGCTGGAACAGGCATCAGCTTCTCCGTGATCCTGCCCTAGATAAGTAGGTTATGAAAATTGATGGATGGACATTTGTGTTTCTTTATATATTTTATTTATTCTCCTTAATAAGAATGTATTTGCAAAAAAGAAAAAAGATAATGGCATACTGAAATCGATGTTCAAGCTTTGAGTTAACTGAAACAATACAAATGAATTTCTTGGTTTAAATAATGTATGGCCATTAGATAGTGTTAGGAGCTTTCATTTCTGTCTTTCCGGCCATGGCCCTCCAGAGGTTTATTTTTCTCCTATAGCCCATCATAGGAGGTTTTTGTTTTCCTCTCCTCTGTGTCAGCTGTTCAAACAATTACATTCAGGAATCAAAAACTTCATCTACATCCTTAATCAACTGAAACTGCTATGGACTGTTTTATTTGCTTTTGTATTGTTTCATTAATTTTAATAACATCAAACTGTTTCTACTCAATGGGTTGGCATGTACATATGCCTAGGTAAATTGTAGATATATATTTATTTTTATACTATATATTAATCTGATTATTCTATTGTCAGTCTTATAAATATTTTAATTAGAAAACCATTGTCTGATAACAGTAAAGGTTTGTTTTGCACTGCAGTGGTTAAATATTGCTTAACAATACTTGGTTGATTTTATATTTAGTATACTTACACTTATTAGACATTTTCATAGTATTAATTAATGGTAATAATCCAAGTAAATGTGGTATATCTATGTTTTTGTCGATTAATCAGTGGAAGTACCTTGAGTTGCATGTAAGTGTATGATAACATGTCAAATAAACAGTTTATTATTATTATTATTATTAGGCTTTGTTTTATCAACTTTGAGTTTATCTTACTTAAAATTTGATGTTTGATTAACTACATGTCTTTCTATTATTCTAACTGTATCTTACATTTTAAATATTTATCTTAATAAAGTATACGTCCCTATATCTCTCCCTACCCCAGAATGCATTCCTACTACAAATGACTGTTATTGTTTAGTTTCTTGTGTCTGGTGTTTTCTTTTCTCATGTTTTTGATATCCCAGATTGGTTTTGATCCTTTGCTCTTGCATTTTTCGGTTTTGCATTTTTCTTATTCTGTTTCTTTATTGCCTTTCATTTTCCTCATGGAGGTAACTGCACATTATTTATTCTTTCATAAGCCCTTCCCTATAATAAGTATTGCCTGTTGTAACACAGCAACAAAGGTTTTTGTTTTCAAATATCGTATTCACTTTTGGGTGGCATGCTTCCCTAGTGTATTTCTTTAGTGAATTCACTTCCAATTATTATCTTTGGGGCGCTTGCATGTTCTTCCTATAACTATGTGTTTTTTAGGGTATTTAGTTTATTACTTAGCATACAGGTTAAATGGTGACTGACTTCGGTTAGTATGGGTGAGTGAGTGAATATACAGTACAGGCCAAAAGTTTGGACACACCTCCTCATTCAATGTGTTTTCTTTATTTTCATGACTGAAGGCATCAAAACTATGAATGAACACATGTGGAGTTATGTACTTAACAAAAAAAGGTGAAATAACTGAAAACATGTTTTATATTCTAGTTTCTTCAAAATAGCCACCCTTTGCTCTGATTACTGCTTTGCACACTCTTGGCATTCTCTCGATGAGCTTCAACAGGTAGTCACCTGAAATGGTTTTCACTTCACAGGTGTGCCTTATCAGGGTTATTTAGTGGAATTTCTTGCTTTATCAATGGGGTTGGGACCAGCAGTTGTGTTGTGCAGAAGTCAGGTTAGTTGGACGATCATTTATTTTTCAACAGGACAATGACCCCAAACACACCTCCAGGCTGTTTAAGGGCTATTTGACCAAGAAGGAGAGTGATGGAGTGCTGTAAATGGTCATGAAAATAAAGAAAACACATTGAATGAGGAGGTGTGTCCAAACTTTTGGCCTGTACTGTACTTTCCATTGATAGTGGATAGCCATTGCTCCCCTGACTTGGAGTATATGACTGTGAAGTGTAGACCTATCTATTTACCGCAGGAGTTCAATGTGGTAATAATCACCGTTGTTTGCATACCACCAGCTGCTAATGCATACTTGGCTCTGAGACATTTATACAACAGCATTAGCAGCCAACAGAGCCGTTACCCTGATGCAGCGTTCATTATCACAGGGGATTTAAAAGCAGAGCTCCCCAAACTCCACCAGCACGTAAAGTGTGCTACTAGAAGAGCCAATACACTAGACAAGGTCTACTCAAACATCAAGCTAGGCTACAGAGCTAAACAGCTTCCACACCTGGCCCAGTCTGATCACATGTCACTGTTGATGATGCCTGCATACACCCGTCTCCGCAAATCTGCTCTTACCACCACAAGATCCATCACAACCTGGCCTGATGACGCCTCTCTGCAGCTGCAGGACTGCTTCAATAGGATTAACTGGGACATTTTTGAAAGTCCAGACCAGGAACTCTACACCAGCAGTGTATTGTGTTACATCAAAACCTGCATTGACACTGTCACAGTGGAGAAACGTATCCGTGTCTATCCAAACCAGAAGCCCTGGATGACAAGAGAGGTTCAGCGGCTGCTAAAAGAAAGGAACACTGCCTTTAGGTGTGGTGACAATTCTCTCTACAGCATGACACAGTCCAACCTGAAGAGAGGCATCAGAAAGGTTAAGAGGGACTACAGGAGAATGATTGAGGAGCACCTAGACAGTAATAACAGCAGGCAGGTTTGGCAGGGAGTCCAGTACTTCACCAACTACAGGACCAGCCTTGGAGCTGCTGAAGGTGACACCTCAATGGCAGAGGAGCTGAACCACTTCTTTGCTCACTTTGAGATGGAACTACCAGAGGCAGCTGTTACACACGCAGCAGCAGTTCACAACAACATCACTCACTCCCTTAGGGTGGAGGAACACGAGGTGAGATGCTCATTCCAGGCTGTCAATCCTAGGAAGGCAGCAGGTCCCGACGATGTCCCCGGACGGTGTTGAAGAGCTGTGCAAAGCAGCTGGCTGGGTTTTTTACAAAGCTCTTTAACCTGTCACTGTCCCAGGCCTCAGTTCCTCCCTGTCTGAAATCCTCCATCTTACTCCCTTTTACCAAAAAATTTGCCCATAACCTGCCTGAATGACTATCGGCCAGTAGCACTCACCCCGGTGTTGATGAAGTGTTTTGAGAGACTGGTCTGGAGTCATATCATGTCCTTCATCACTCCCACCTTTGATGCACACCAATTTGCTAACAGGGCTAACAGGTCTACTGAGGACGCTGTTGCTGCTGCTCTCCATGCTACCCTGTCCCATGGAGCACCAGGGGAGCTACGCATGTCTCCTCTTTATTGATTTTAGCTCTGCTTTTAACATCATCCTCCCTTACAGATTGGTGTGCGCAAGCTGCTAGCCCTGGGACTCCCGTATTCCACCTGTCTATGGATTAAAGACTTCCTGACAGACCGCACACAAAGGGTTAGGGTGGGCTCTCATATCTCCTCGGCCATCAGCATCAACACCAGCTCTCCTCAGGGCTGTGTGCTGAGCCCCCTGCTCTTCACGCTGTACACACATGACTGTGCCCCTGCCCACCACAGCAACACCTTAGTCAAATTTGCAGACGACACCCCTGTGGAGTGGCTCATCTCTGGGGAGGATGAGTCCGCCTACAGGGACAAAGTGGAGCGGCTGACAGCATGGTGCACTGACAACAACCTGCTCCTGAACACAATTAAGACCAAGGAGCTCATTGTGGACTTCAGGAAAAAGAAAACAGAGATCAAACCAGTCTACATCAGAGGGGACTGTGTGGAGAGGGTGTCAGGAAGTCCACATCATGGAAGACCTGTCCTGGGGTGTGAACACAGCTAAGCTGGCGAAGAAGGCTCAGCAGAGACTTTATTTCCTGAGAGTCCTCAGGAAAAATAACATCCCCTAAAAACTGCTGGTGTCCTTCTATCGCTGCTCTATTGAGAGTATCCTGTGCTACTCCCTCTGCGTGTGCTTTTCCAGCTGCACAACAGCGCAAAGGAAAACAATTCAGCAGATCGTAAAGACTGCCCAGCAGATCATTGGCTGCTCTTTACCTTCTCTAGATGAACTGCACAGCTCTCACTGCCTCAGGAAAGCAGAAAATAGCTTAAAAGACTCCTCACACCCTGTTCATGACACGTTCCAACTGTTGCCATCACGGAGTACTGGATAGATTTCTCAATTTCACACCTGTCATTGGCTGTATAGTAAGCAAAACTAATGCAAATTATGCAATGTTTTTATTGTATTCTAGTCTGGAGACAATAAGAGACCATCTGTACATTCCACTCCTCCTTTGTCCCCATGAAACTTCTTCTTCTTTTTCTTCCTGTTAATTTTTTCCCATTTCTATGTGGGCTTGATGTGCTTGATCAGTCTTTTCCAAATATCTCAGTCCTGCACCTACTTCAAGCTCTTTTCCTTCAGATCTTCTTTAACTTTATTCATCCACCTTGTGGCAAGCGGCTGGGGGTGGTACCCAGCTGGGACGCCCAGAAGGACCAGAAGAGGGACTACGCCTCCTCCGGACCACGAGAGGGCAGCCGCCTTGGATGGTATAGGGACCACGGGAACAGAGCTTGGAAGCTCAACCCTATAGGGGCCTGTGGTCACCGCCAGGGGAGAACAACATCGGGCATGGCCTGAGTAGACGCGATGCTGTCCCGGGCGTCCTCAGTGACGGCTTACTCGTAGGAGCCAGCTGCAGGTGGGAATGGCCCTTCTCCGAACCAGTGGCAGTCTTTTGGGTGATTTGCTTTTACGGGGTTGTGTGCGTGCTGCTCCCACGACGTGTGTGTGGGCTCACCTGCTGCGCCGGGCCATCCACAGAATTATTTTTGTAGATGGGTCCCTGCCTTGATCCAGGCAGAGGGTCCCAACCGGGATGCCATTGCCTTTTCCTGTGTAAATCTGAAAGTGTCTCAGTGTCCTAATGCAGTGGTCCCCAACCTTTTTGACACCAAGGACCACTTTACTAGAAGCAACTTTTTCCAGGGACCAGTGGATGAGTATTCGGGGCGGGTTCGTAGGGCAGTTTTATACACAATTTACATTTCTATTATTATTAAGTTATAATATCGTAATAGAAATTATACAACTTACCATAATGAAGAATCAGTGGGAGCCCTGAGCTTGTGTTTCTGCAACCAGACGATCCCATTTGGGGACGATGGAAGACAGTAACACACGAAGTGTGTTGCTTTTGTTCAATCTACTCCGTAATCTCGTTTTGGTTGCTGTCACTGCAGAAAACACTGCCTTACAAAGATAAGATGTTGGAAATGGAAGCAGACTTTTCACTGCTTTTGTGGCAACCTCAAGATATTCCGCCTTGACTTTTATCCAAAACGTATGGAGATTTGAAGTTGTCTCAAACATACTTTTAAGGCCACCATCATTTGCAACCTCAAGCAGTTGATCCTCTTCAAGCACAGCCAAAGTTGATTCACCTGGCTTATTCACAAATGGGTCACAGATCCATTCCTTCCCATTTCGGGGGTCTTTTGTGGTTGGGAATAATGCTCAAACTCTATTGAAAGCTGAGATAGGTGATCATACACCAGCTGGGAGAAAAAAGGCCCTGGCTTGGTATTTTTAACAACCTCTGCTAACTTTTAAACACATCTAAAATCCTAATGTTCACTTGTCGGCCCCATAAATCAAGTTTGGCTTTGAATGCAGCCACTTTGTCTGCCAACTTGAACAACGAGAATCTTCTGCCTCTGCCCCACATGCTACTGCTCCACCACTGCCTCAGATTTTCCTCCTCAGGCTGCTCCAGCACTCCTCCAGCCTGGCTGGATACTAAGTCTGCAGAGTGGGTAAAGGTGGGTGCCCAATAGTGCCTGTATGCCTGTTCATATTGTGAAGTTTCTGAACTCTTTTGGGATCCCCCCCACCCAATGGGAACATCACGCTGAAGTGCGTCCCAAAGAGCGATTGCTGCGTAGTAGAGCTGTGAGCCTGCTGTTGCCCCAGCAACAGATAAACAGTCTTAAACAGACGTGGTGATCGCACTTCGGGATGCTCTTCGGCGTGTTGTCCCGTTGACGGAGGTCCCAAGAGAGTTTAGAAACCTCACATTTTCTTGAATGACTGCCGCATTAATAGGAATGTTTCTTGAACGAGTATCACTGAACCACATAAAAACTGTCTTCAAATGCAGCAGTTTGCATACGTTTGCAACCAGAGATTTTTCTTCTTTTTTGCATATAACAAAGACTTATGCACTGCATTTGTCATTCCAACAGATTGAACATCACAAACATTAACACTGTTAGCGTTTTTTCGTTTCTATAGGAGGGTGACAATGAGTTAAATTCCAATGGATGTTTTTCAAATGTTGACAAGCAATAAGCAAAAGGTATCACTAAAAACCACAGACAACAAAAACAGCAAAAAAACAGTATGAGGAAAGTTCGAAGAAAGAATTTTTTTTACAATGTTTCTATTTGGGGATCGTTGTGCATAACTAAGCTGTGACCACAGATCTAACTGCTCTGTGGATGATTCATTCAACCATTTCAAGGTCACTTCATTGTAATGAAAGTATCTGCTGAATGTACTTCGTAGTAACAAGATTTCTATAGACTTGTGTCATATGGGGAAACTGTTGGAACCATAAAAATACTTTGTTGTAATACTCTCTCACCTCATTCTCTCTCCTTTCTGCGCCGCTGCAAAGCCCCGCCCACCAAGCATTGTGTCCTCAGTGAAGGGGGCAGCCAATTTGCTGTAGCCCTTCACTGAGTGAGTCTCCGTTGCCAGCAGTTTTCTCACGGCCCAGCTGTGAGATGGCTGCAGCTCACTAGTGTGCCGTGGACCGTAGGATGAGGACCCCTAGCCTAATGGATAAGGCATTGGCCTTCTAAGCCAGGGATTGTGGGTTTGGGTCCCATCTGGGATGCCATTGTGGAAGCTGGCCCTCCCCAAGACACCGGCTGGAGTCTGGTGGAAGAGGACGGAGCTCGGAGGAGAGGAGTGGAGGCGGCCAGAAGAGTGAAGGGCATTATTGAGAAGCCTGGACTTTAAGGGTGGTTGGTACAAGGTACTGGGCTGTGTGCACTAAATATTGTAAAATATGATTAAACGTGTGTTGGTTAGGGAACCATCTGTGTCTGCTTGTCTGTGTCTGGGCCAGATTCCACAACCTCTACTTTGGACTCCCTCACTTTCTCTTTCCTTGTCTCTCCTCATCACATGTTCCTACCACTTCAAGCTACTTTCTTGTACTTTCTTAGATGTCTTTCCAACTTTGTTGTACCTCTGATTGTCTCATTTCTTATTCTGTCTTTTTGTTTTATGTAATTCCACAAATCCATCTCAACATTCTCATTTCTGATACATCTAATTTTTTCTCCTTTGTTACCTTTACTGTTCATGTTTCAGCGCCATACGTTTCAGGAAGTCTTACAACTGTCTCAGGAAACCTTACCTTTAACCTTCACCTTAATTCTTTGATCACACAATACTCCTGATCTTTTCTACCAATTGTTCCATCTGCACTGCACTCTATGAGTTATCTCTGCATCTAGTTTTCCATCTCTGGCTACCACTGATCTTAGATATTTAAATTTATCCACTCTCTCCCTGCAGGCTAACTTCTGAATCCTCTTCATCTTCATCATTCATACAGTATATTCTGTGTTCTTCCTATTTATCTTCAACTGTCTATCTTTCAAAGACATTCCCCATTCTTCCAACTTCCCTTCTGCTTCTTCTTTTCTGGAACTAGACAACACAATGTCATCAGCAAATAGCATGCACCAGGGGGATTGGTCTTTTACTCCATGACTCAACACATCCATAACCAGAACAAAGAGGTAAGGACTTAAAAAGATCCCTGGTGCACAGCTACTCTTAACTGCTTCATGCATATCTTGGTCAATCATCATATACTCCTCTGGTACTCATTTCTCTCTCATACACCTCCAGACCTCTTGACGTGGCACTCTATCATAAGACTTCTCCAAATCAATAAACACCATATGCAGTCATTTCTGTTTTTCCCAGTGCTTCTCTATGAGCTGTCTCAATGCAAAGACTGCATAATTTGTTCTCCTCTCTGACATAAAACCAAACTTCTCCTCCTTTATGATGGTCTTTTCCCTGAGCCTTCTCTCTATAACCCTTTGATTGAGTGTGACATCAGCATTATCCCTCTATAGTTTCCACAATCCTGAATATCACCGTTCTTCTTATAAATGGGTACAATCACACTTTCCTTTCTCTCCCCTGGTATTCTCTCCTGTTAATAGACATTCTGCATTAGATCAAACAAAACATATAGAATCTCTTCTCCTAAACTCTTACACTATCCTGCTGGAATTTCATCTGACCCTGTTGCCTTTCTTTTTTTCATTCTTTGTTTTTGTATCCTTCAAACTGATATAATTTATTCATTTTTGAGTCAAAGAAGTTGGTATTACATTGGGTGAAAAAATTAAGCTGTCCAAGTGCATTAGTTTCCACAAGCATGTACTTTAATAAAAAGCATTTTTAGCTTTTTCATGCAACTTAAGGAGGAATGAAAAAACTTAAATTGGAAAACCTAACCTAGAACCAAAGACCAATATGCCATCAAAATAAAATGTGTACTAATGATGGATAAAAACATACTTATATCGCTGCACATACATATTCTCTCAAACATACTTCATCCTGCTCAGGAACCAGAAACTATCCCTGCAGCCCGAGCAGAGACAGGAAACACCTTGGACAGGACATTAGTCATCACATGGCGGACATAAACACACAGCCACCCTCACTTATTCATCAGGTGCCTATAAAGAACTATCAGTTTACTTAACACACACAACTTTTGAGAATGTGGGGTGTAAGGGAAAAAATGCTGTATGAATTTGTAAAGTGACAGATTATACCTGCCTCTTTAAATAAGACATTCTTTATTATTTGTACTTAGAACAGTTAACAAGTAAATGATAAGATAATGACAAATTCTTTTGATTTTATTCTTTATAATAATTTACATATATGAAATCCTGTTCAATGAGCCATATATTTACCAAAGATGTTTAATCTGTTTAACTATTTTGGGAAATTTACATAATACTAAGACATTGGTGTGTCAAAAGAATATACCATTTATCTGTATGATGATTAGTGTAAACTGAAATGCTTCTTGACTGTGTTATGTAAATAAGCCAAACTTATTTAAGACTGCTGCTTTTGTTGATTATTCAGTCTAGTCACAATGAACTAATTAGCCTACATTTCTGACACCTTCAGGCATGCTGTTATAAAAGATGTTGATGTTGGATTAATTTTTTAATGGAGACTCTTGATTATTCTTTATTAACAGAGTATTTTTCCTAATAGTGGAAAAAATTGAAATGCCTCAAGTAATACCTTGACATATCCATTTGGGGATGGGAGCTTTTAATACAATTATTAAGGTTAAATACCTAATTTCCAGTTTATTTTTATTTGTTAAAAACAAAGAATGAATAATACAATTAGGCTGCATTTATTTTTAAAAAGATTAAAAATGGACTTGGTTCACCTTTGCTATAATAAGTACAGGTAAGATTCCTGTATAGTGTGAAATCTACAGAAAGTTTGTATTTTGATCTTTAGTAAGCCTGAAGACATCACTGCATTAACAAAAGGTTGAATAAAACTGAAACAGTTACCTGAAAAAGTCATATATGGCATTGTAGCGCACTTGAAGGAAATCAGCTAAAATGTAGTCAAAATCCTGCAAAAGAAAATGAACAAGTTTAAGTAAGCGGACATTCAAGATTTGAATGTTCGAATGTTTTCCACATTCGACTTATACGACCGACATTATAAAATACCAGAAATTATACAGTAAAATCAAGCCCTGACTTATCAGCGAACTTAAATGCAAGTATATATGGTAATCCCAATGGATACCTAAGGGAATAAAACCCACCAACAGAAGCAAACAATATTAGGAGTCCCTGACATTAACCACCACCCTACAGAAATTAATTTTTGAAGTTCAGGGTTTCCATCAGTGTTTAGAAACAACTTCTAACACAACCCAGTTCAATTATCAGGGACTCATGAACTACATACGGTGTCCCTCAATCACAGCATTTTCCAGGGCATCCATTAAAATGTAGATGCTTCACTAACTAATACCAATTTAATATTCAACTAATAACCCACACTTATATGACTGATTGATTTATAGTCGCCTTCATAATTTCTCTCCTTACTGATAAGACACTGGACTGGGTGTCTGCTCAGTGTTGTAACAATCACACCTATTTCATTTGCCAGCATTCCTGAAAGAATTCATCGAGATACTGAACTTAAACCATGGCCGGTAGTGCACTAGGAGGCTGTGTTGGACCTCATCTGTCTTCTTATTAAAGCTGTTGCATGTGTGAGTAGTGTTAATATTAGCTAAAGGAGAACAGATGTCCATTTTAATAGCATCATTATCAGTTAATAGGACAATTAAGAAAAAAATTAATTCCACACAGGATTCACTAGAAGCCAATTTATTAATTACCACCCACTTACTCACATACAAACTCATAAACAACCAAAAACTTCCCTCACCACCTAGCACATTTTGCCCAGAGTCACGCTTAGAGAATCTGGTTACCCTACTCTTCAGTCACACACTGAATGCTCATTCTCTGCTCTTGGCTGTTACGTATGAATATGCAAGTATGATAGTTTCTCATTTTCTTTTTTCATTTTTGGCACTGGCTGAGGTTTCATTTCATCTCCGCATTCTACGGATAAAAGGTATTGACTACAAAAGGAGACGCACATGCATACTCAAAGCGTTCACTTTATTTGTAGTAACCACAAGAAATGATGGCAATAAATAATAAACAAGGGCCAATTTAAGTAATGATTTATTAATATGCCAGTATTTTATACTTTTAAATTATTGATTAAAATTCCGGTAACCCCTTCAATGCTTCCAAGTCCTGAAATGAACGTGATTGAAGATTTCCTTTCCAAAAGTAAATAAGATTGCAGTATTGACTGGGAATTTTAATTAATGCATTAAACTGCTCACTAATATAGCATATCTATCCATTCAGCTCTTATTAAGAAACCACTTTAGTATGAAGGCAAATTACATCAGAGCATTCAATGGGTTCAAGTCAGATTGCAGAGCCCCCATATACGCATCAGCATAAAGAGATATCCTAGGGTAAATGAAGGTTTCCTGTTAAACAAGGAGTTTGATTAGAATAAATTTAGAATAAGAGGATCTCATCTATTTGTCAGGTGTTGGTTTATTGAGACAACCACTCCTCTGACAGCAGATTTAATTATCCTTCTGAATTCTAACACCCCTGGTAAAATTTCTAATAGTACATGGCGCAGTATGTCTCTTAAACAGTACCCACCTAAAAGCCAAAACCAATGACATGACACCACATACAATGAGTAGGTACTGATGTGAAAGTAACAGGCATTGACCTTGTTACAGGCCCAGAAAAACCAGGAACTACAGGGTGGGCCATTTATATGGATACACCTTAATAAAATGGGAATGGTTGGTGATATTAACTTCCTGTTTGTGGCACATTAGTATATGTGAGGGGGGAAACTTTTCAAGATGGGTGGTGACCATGGTGGCCATTTTGAAGTCGGCCATTTTGGATCCAACTTTTGTTTTTTCAATAGGAAGAGGGTCATGTGACACATCAAACTTATTGGGAATTTCACAAGAAAAACAATGGTGTGCTTGGTTTTAACGTAACTTTATTCTTTCATGAGTTATTTACAAGTTTCTGACCACTTATAAAATGTGTTCAATGTGCTGCCCATTGTGTTGGATTGTCAATGCAACCCTCTTCTCCCACTCTTCACACACTGATAGCAACACCACAGGAGAAATGCTAGCACAGGCTTCCAGTATCCGTAGTTTCAGGTGCTGCACATCTCGTATCTTCACAGCATAGACAATTGCCTTCAGATGACCCCAAAGATAAAAGTCTAAGGGGGTCAGATCGGGAGACCTTGGGGGCCATTCAACTGGCCCCCGACGACCAATCCACTTTCCAGGAAACTGTTCATCTAGGAATGCTCGGACCTGACACCCATAATGTGGTGGTGCACCATCTTGCTGGAAAAACTCAGGAAACGTGCCAGCTTCAGTGCATAAAGAGGGAAACACATCATCATGTAGCAATTTCGCATATCCAGTGGCCTTAAGGTTTCCATTGATGAAGAATGGCCCCACTATCTTTGTACCCCATATACCACACCATATCATCAATTTTTTTGTTCCAACAGTCTTGGAGGGATCTATCCAATGTGGGTTAGTGTCAGACCAATAGTGGTGGTTTTGTTTGTTAACACAAACACAATGGGCAGCACATTGAACACATTTTATAAGTGGTCAGAAACTTGTAAATAACTCATGAAAGAATAAAGTTACGTTAAAACCACACCATTGTTTTTCTTGTGAAATTCCCAATAAGTTTGATGTGTCACATGACCCTCTTCCTATTGAAAAAACAAAAGTTGGATCCAAAATGGCCGACTTCAAAATGGCCACCATGGTCACCACCCATCTTGAAAAGTTTCCTCCCTCACATATACTAATGTGCCACAAACAGGAAGTTAATATCACCAACCATTCCCATTTTATTAAGGTGTATCCATATAAATGGCCCACCCTGTATATTGGCCAAAGACACCAAACCAGCATACTCAAAAAGTCAAAAGGCTAGCATTGCCAGCAGTGAACTTTCTTCATGTTGATCCCTTACAGCCAGGGTTACCATGCATCCTCTTTTACCTGGTCACGTCCTCTTTGTTGCTAGTAAAGTAATCGTCTCGGTGGATTTTCATAAACAAAAAAATTGTCCAAATTTCCATTGAAAAAGCATTCAGTTCTGGAAGATACAGTAACATACACTGAAAAAAGTAAGGTAATGATTCATACTTAACATTTTCAATCTGAACCAATACAATTCTTTTTAGCTTATTGATCCCACAATTTTTAAGTTGAGGCAAATCATTTTAGACTGATTGGGTGCAATTCACTTGTTTTATACTGAAGTAAATCTATTTTCTAAGTTGTTCTTCTTTTTTGGCAGTTGGAAGGCCATCACGCTGGAAAGTTCGACCGGAAGAATATACAAACGGCCCCTCAAACACAGCACACGAACAACCTAAAATATTAAGTTAAATGAAATAGGATTTTTACGTTTATTCCCTCCACCATAACTTAATTTGGTACAAACAATTTTTTTTACTTTGATTGAGATCTGAAACCAAATATTTCAAGCTACAACACTAAATGACTTATCTTAAGTTGCTTAAAAGAGAAAATTTATGTTGAATGAACAACATCAATGTTATACTTTTTTAAGTGTAGATGCTCAAAATTTGTTTAAGGTTTCAAGACATCATGCCAGCCGCAGGCTTTGACATCCCTGGTGGTGCGCAATCATGCTACAATATGGATCTGTCCATATAAAGCAGATTAAAAAATGCAGCAACCTGTGTTAGCATGGCATGATCTGCAGATCTGATCATCCTTTAGGTACTGTAAACTTCTTATGGAGTGCTAATGAGTTAGGTTTCTGTAGAAAAAACAAAACATAAATGTAAATTTATAAGCAAACTTAAAAAGAAATATGGTTGTTTTCTAAATGGCAGTTAATGAATTTGAGATGGAATGTACTGTTTGTAGTGCAGTTACTCTTGATGTTTGAAAGAATGTTTGAAGTGCAAGTAGTTTGTCGAAGAACACAAACTTCATACATCTTGCTCGAGACTAAACATAAGAACATAAGAAATTTGGCAAACAAGAACGGGCCATTCAGTCATCGAGTCCATTTGTTTAGCTAAGCTGTCCTAATATCTCATCCAGATTTTTCGTGAAGGCTGTCAAGGCTTCTGCTTCAACTACATGTCTCAGTAGTTTGTTCCGGAGTCCCACAGCTTTTTGCATAAAGAAATGCTTCCTAGCTTCAGTCTTATATGCACTTTTCCTTAATTTCCACTGGTGTCTTCGAGTACGTAATTCACCATTAAGCTGAAAGAATGTTGCTGGATTTACTTTATCAATGCCTTTGAGGTTTTTATATACCTGGATTAGGTCACCACACAGTCTCCTCTGCTTGAGACTAAACATAATGTGTTTAAGAGGCTACTGTGAGACTAAACATTTAGTGTGCTAAGAAAGTAAATAAGAACATAAGAAATCCTGGATCCAGTAACGCTGAAGGGACTTCAGCGTTAAATTGTGTAAAACATCACAGCAGCTATAAATCAACAGAGTGTACAAGCGCTCTAATGAAGAACATTTTTCCAGACTCTTGTGAGAAAGATTTGAAGTGCATGCAGAAAAACAGAAGCAACAGTGAAATCAGTGATTTATTTAAAATTGTGATAGACAGAATGGCAGGCATTCCATTTTGTGGTTTGGCTACTGATGTGCACAGTCATCTTGCAGTGAAGATGTTTCCTCTAACAATTCAGGATTTTGGTACAGAAAGTGGTGGAATACAGATTAAACTTTTGTACATTCAATTAAAATCAAATAAGACAGAGTGAACTATTTCAGTTTTCATTCACAAAGCTTGGCCTTGTAGAAAAGACTATTACTTTTTCAGGTGATAATTACAAATTCAAGTGTACAAATGTGAATACCGCTAGGAATTTGCTTCACCAGAGTACTGGGGTAATGCATAGCCCTAGGAGGCAGTCTCCTCTGTCGTTCCACTATTATGGCTTCCTGGCAAGAAAAGGCAGCAGCAACTAAACCATCCCTCCATTATAAAGGGATCCCAACTGGATATGCAGCCATTGATCCCATCATGGATACCAGCCAACCAGTGTTGTCTGTGACGATATTAAATAAAAGGCAATTTTTCCATAAGATGTCCTCTTTTTAACTTTGTAGAGAATGGTAAACCTGTTTAAGCAAAAACTGCGACTCATTTATTATCTGTTTCCGCAACATCATCTAGTTATATAACACCTCCAGAACCATCAATCAGAGGCGACTCTGGGGACCCCAGGCAAAAAACTTCATTGGGTCTTCCAACTCACCCTCCCCGAGACTCGACATGGTAAAGTCTAAATTAATAAGACTAACCAGAAGATTTTAATAAACACAATTACCTTTATTTTAATTTTACAAAAAACAGATTATATAAATAAAAGAACCAAAATGGCTTGTGAAACCGTTCATGTTACAGGAGTCAGGGCACACAGCACATAAACGTGACCTCGGAAGGCAGAGAACAATTCACATTTTCATTTACAGCCAGGGTACCTGAATGTTTTCAGCTGCTTCTGTGCCACTGCTGGTTTGCTGTGAGACCCTTGCATTCAAACTTAACTACTGGCTGAATGATTGACTTTGAGTCGTTGGTTTCTTCTTCTAGTTGGATGCTGCCTTTTATTCCAACTGTAATTTTGTTTCACTGAAGGATTTGATTGTTTTATTTTGCTCCAGATAAGTTATCAGGTATAGGTGATAATAAACTAATGTGGTCATTCACATTAAGTATCAATTTAAGTTACTTTAATTTAAAATAATTATGTTTACTGGCATTAGTTCACTTTTTCTAGTTACATGGACTCAAGTTTGTTAGATATTAAACTAACACAACTAATTTGTGTTGAAAAAAAGCAAGAGAATGTGATTCACCCTTAAGATGAAGGAATTCTGCTGGATCTATTTTATCATGGCCTTTAAGGATTTTGAAGACACAGAACAGGCCCCCGTGCAGTCTCCTCTGCTTGAGACTAAACTGATTTAATTCTCAATGTCTGTCAAATTATGACATGTTCTTAAGTTCTCAGATGCACCATATGGCTCTCCTCTGCATGGCTTCAAGTGCTGCTATGTCTTTTTTATAGCATGGTTTGGTTATGCTATGCCCTTAAGGGAATTACCCAGCAAATTAAGTATAAGTAAGTGGAGGAAAAAAGTGAGGAACACAGCAAGGGGCTACAGTAAACCAAGACCATCCTGAGGAGCATAAGTTGCTGGTGAATACTGGAATATATTAAAAAGCATGGAAAGTGAAAGAAGATAACTTTTTGCTTTATTTTTTTCTTCTAAGAGAGGTATCTCTTTGGAAACTTTTAATAAAGACAGAGTTGGATTTCGTAGGTTAATGATTTTGCTCTTCTCTTAGGGACTTATATTCATATTCACTTCCAATTCATTCCTCATATTAAAATGTTCTCAATTCAAGATATTTTTCTTATGTCTGTTAAATGTTTTGTAGTGCATGGTTCAATTTAAGAATTAATATTTATTAAAGCATATATGGCACAGTGGGTAGCCTGGGTTCGCTTCCCGGGTCCTCCCTGCGTGGGGTTTGCATGTTCTCCCTGTGTCTGCGTGGGTTTCCTCCCACAGTCTAAAGACATGTGGATTGGTTATTCTAAATTGTCCAGCAGACCCCCGTGACCCTGTAGTTACGATATAGCAGGTTGGATAATGGATGGATAAAGCATATATTTTGCTCCAACAGCCATGAATGTGACTCAGTACTTTTTCCATGGCATTAAAGTAAGCCAGGGCTGGTTTACTGTTATGAACTAGAGAGTTCATAAACAAGCAAGTTCCAAAAAATACTTAAAATGCACACTACAGGGAGAAGACCATCAAACCCTGATTAGTAACAAAAAAGGGCAACATATATTTATAAGTAAAAGACTTTTTTAAGGAAAAAAATACAAATACAAAAATCAAATAATGGTCAATAGGCAGAGCAAAATGTCAAAAAATCCAATAAATCACAATAATGAAAAAACAGAAAAAGACAAAAGCAAAAGACATATGAGTCTGTTCCAGAAAGAGAGATCTGATAATCCCAGATCTCAGAATGAACCCCATTTGCTATTGCATAATTTTGCCAGTTCCAAAACACCTGCTTTCATCTGTTTATGTAATTCTGCATAGGCTGATCTGAATTAATGAGTGTTCACAGCAAAATTTAGAAGCCCTTTTGAGTGAATAAACTGAACAGCCAATCAATGACAGGCTACAAGTCTGTGAGGTAACAATTTAATGCCTGGAGGCCAAAGAAGAGCAATAGAGCAGCAGCTGCCAAGAAAAGGAATATCTCTGACAGATTGAATAAATTAAACAGTTCATCAGTGAAATTTGTGTAAGCTTTATGTTGTAAATTGTTGCACTGTACAAAATGTACTCCTGATGATTTTACTCTGCTTTAAGTGTTATATGCACTCAAGTATTGTATTCCATTTTGCAGTATCAATGATAGCAAAAAAAGTCTAAGACTCATGACATTAAGTGCTCAGTTTACATGGAGTTGTTCTGTCGTTACTGTGAGAGATGTTGAATATTCTCCTGCCTGCACTAAATGCTGCATTGTCCTATAATTACATTCCAAAAGAAATTACTTTTATAAGCAACAGAAGACACACAGTACCCACTCATTGAATGGTAAGTTACCATGTTCAAATCTGAGATCCCAGATATTTGGCCTTAACATTTTTACATTATGTGCACAGCATCTCAAATTATTTTAAGAAAGGATAAGAGGGCACAGGGTGGCACGATGGCGCAGTGGTAGTGCTGCTCCCTTTGCAGTTAGGAGACCTGTGTTCGCTTCTCAGGTCCTCCCTGCGTGGAGTTTGCATGTTCTCCCCGTGTCTGCGTGGGTTTCCTCCAGGCGCTCCGGTTTCCTCCCACAGTCCAAAGACATGCAGGTTAGGTGGATTGGCGATTCTAAATTGGCCCTAGTGTGTGCTTGGTGTGTGTTTGTGTGTGTCCTGCAGTGGGTTGGCACACTGCCCAGGATTGGATTCCTGCCTTGTGCCCTGTGTTGGCTGGGATTGGCTCCAGCAGGCCCCCGTGACCCTGTTCGGATTCAGCGGGTTGGAAAATGGATGGATGGATAAGAGTATTCGAAATTCGTAATTGCACTTCATTTGTAAAAGCCATCAGACAAAGGAACTACAATACAACAGTAATATTGTTGCCTTATTCCACTACAGAACTACAAATCAAACCTGCATATTAGGTTCAGGCAACCGCCGAAGAAAACTGTCTTCAGAGGCGTTTCATTAAAAGATGAGGGACTCCAAAGAAGGGCTGAAGATTGGACAGCATGTTTCATCAGTGAGTCTATTATCAGTTATTATTGCTCAAAATGTCACAGTGGCTTAAATTTAATTGCCCTGCATATTACTCTGTGAAATTCCTCTTTAGTGGTGGTTATTTCTTTCTTTCTCTTTTGGGAAGACAGCCAATGTGTTTGTGTGTGTCTGTGTGAACAGATGCCGCTTCAAAGTTAGAAACACTTTTGCGATTGCCTTGTTGAAGCATCTCCCCCAATGTTGTGGAGAAAATTTCCCATTAGAAAAAAAAATCATGGGAAATTTCCATAATTTGCATTGATGTCAGCTAAAAGCTGTGATGTGTGACACTGAACATGTCATGTTCTAGAAGGTTGCACAGATGCAGTATATTAAAGCATTGGATGTAAAATGTAACATTCATGTACAAACTTCTCTGGGCATGGTGGAATGTCTGATTGGGGTCTGGTTAAGTTTTTCTGGGCAGAATTTGGTGAATTTGTGCTTCTATGTCGATTTTTCATTCAGGAAAGGGGAAGACATTTTCAACATTCCATTTGCTTTTTCTGCTTCTTAAATAGTGTAAGTGAGATCAACATTTCCAAAAACACATTTATGACTTTTGATTGTATAATTGGACGCTCCTCTCATTAAATATTGTGATATCAAAGCTTTAATCCTTTATGTTAAACTTGCTATTTGCAGATTTTCTTCAGAATATTTGCTACCTCAGTAACTAAGCTAGATTTCTTTAAATCTTACTTTCTGGAACAGACAAATCCTGATCCTGTTCCAAAATGGAAGATTAGCAAGTTATCTGCATCTTTGGCCTCACGAATCAAATGATTCTGGATTAATCTGTTCCAGAAATTCAGGACTGGCTAAATCCAGATTTTCTGGAATGGAATTAGTCCAATTTCCGTGAGTCCTGGCTTAACTTAACTGGATTTCACACTATTCCTACTTTCTGGAACAGACCCAAGAGAACTCACCACCACCACAAGTGTATTGAATAAACTGGAAAGAACTGTAGGTTATTCTCAGTCTTTACTACAGAGTAGTCTCTTGATGGTAACAGTGAGGGGGAGGTGGTCCTGCCTTTTAGGGGACAGCAAACAAAACACTACACTAAAACATGGAGTACGGACAAAATTGGAAATGTGCATATGCACAAAAAAAAATCCAGATGCATAAAACTGTGTGTACGCCAAGTTCCATGCACTTTCCCTTCATAAATCCCAATGAATGCAAATTTTAATGCACGTACATGAGCCTAGAGCTCCACCCCAGATCCTCCCAGGTTTTTGCATTTTTGAATATGCAAATCAATATAAATAGGCAGTTCCAATCAGTGTTTTGTTAAATGAAGTGGAGGCAAGGAAAAAAGTAATATTTGTTGGCTTAAGCAGTGGTATAAAAAACAGTGATACAGCTTGGGGACAACACTTGAAAGTTCAAGTAAAGAAAGTCTCACAGAGCCTGAAATAAAAAAAAAGTCGGCGTGAAAAGCGAGTCATAGTCCACCTGTAATCTGTTTATTCTGTTTCAGACAATATTACAAAAGCTCACCCCCATGCTGAGGACACAACTCCATTGGCCTCATGCATAATGCTGTGTGTAGAATTCACACTATAACATGGCATACAGACAAAAGCAGAAATGTGCTTACACACAAAAAAGGCCAACTTCCACATTCCTTCACTCCATAAATCCTGGTCAGTCTGAAATGTAATGCACATGCATACGCCTGCTGTCCCACCCCAACTCCTCCCATAATTATGTCTCTTTGAATATGCAAATCAATATAAATAGCCCTTAAGCTCAGCATTCTGTGAAAAGGCAATGGCAAAAGCACAGGGAAAATAAAAGAATTTCAGTGAATACCAAGTGGAGGCAAAAGAAAAACGTGCTATTTGTTGGTTTAAACAGTGGTATTGACAACAAAAAGAAGTTGCTAGAGTGACGTAGAGTGTCGGAGAAACTCGAAAGCTCAAGTTCACAAAGTCGCACAGCGCCCGAAATAAAAAAAAGTCAGATATCAAAGTCGCTGTAAAAAGGCACGTCGTAGCCCACCATCTGAGTGTCATATGAAAGCTTATTAGGGTACAAAGAAAAGAAAAAAAAATAGGGACACACTGAGAAAAAAGATTGAAATGCCAACTTTAATCTGGAAATTTCCACTTTAATCACGTACTTTATTTTGTCATTAAAGCAGAACATCATAAACTTCATCTTTAAATTGTTTAATTTACTGGTTTCTCAAATACCATTGTAACTAAAGTAGCACATTAAATGCTTTGTTCTTTATATGTTCCTCTTTGTTCTCTATGTGTGTGAATCATTACGTGCTTCTTAAACAGGCTTTCTCTTCCTCCGACAGGACACAAAATGCATTATATTCGTGATATTACAGCTCTCTGAATAATTAAAATACTGAGATGTATACTTGATATAATTTTCATGATGACAGAAGTTAAAGCATGTTATTAGACATGGGAACAAGGTGGCATAATGATAGTGACGAGCTGGCACCCTGTCCAGAGATTGTTCCTGCATCCCATAAGATGCTTGCTGCACCGTACACGACCTTCAATGAAATAATTTATTGCAGCAGTACTGTCTCTTTCAAACGTACTAACTCCCAATTCCTTTCTAAAAGTAACCAATTGCCACACAAGCTTACAACTCCAATTCTTGAATTGAAATATCTTCATAGTACATATTTAATTATTCTATCCATCTATCCTTCCAGTGTTGTGCCAGCCCCAGCAAGAATACAGCGTGAGGCAGAAACAATCCCTAAACTAGCTAGCGCTGTGACACAGTGTCCTCACATGTTTAATTATTAACAATATAGATTATTTAAATGATGTTAACATTTTATCTGTATAATGTAATAAACATATTTTGCTGCATTTCATCTTAAAAATGATATTGTCATCATATATAAATACGCGCTTTATAAAGTGGCTCAGGTTGTGCAATATTATAACTATCGCAAGTTTACAGTGAGGTAACTGTATTAATAAGTACAAACAGTTCTACAAGGAGCACTTGATGGACTGATTGAGTGCGTTTATAGTTCTTGGGATGAAACTGTTTCTGAACCGCGATGTCAGTACAGGAAAGGCTCTGAAGCATTTGCTGTATGGGAGCCATTTAATAGACAGTGCACATGGCTGAGGCAGCGTGTGCTTGATACCTGTATACCGATAATTCTCCTTTCGATCAGCTGCTGTACAGCTGTGATTCCACACTCAGATACAGTGGGATAAATACTTGAGAGTAACAATGCTAAAGCAACTATGGTATTTAGAATAGTTTGTTACAGGTTAATTACAATCAGATGCCTTAAACTAATAAACAATATGTGGTTAATTTCAATGTATTTGATAAAGCTGTGTCAGGGATGTGGATCTAAAAAAGAAAAGGAAACCACATTGGAACAAAAGCACTGCTTTGACGCTGGGTGCCGCCAGTTAGCAGGCGTGAAAATGTGTGTGGCTTTAAGCCAAGTTTAGGTTTTATACATCGCAATTTGAGCATGGAAATGGGAGAACGCAACATTTTTGTGAGTATGCATCATTTTTACATGAGGCCCCAGGTGTTGTGCTGTGCCCAGCATATCTTCAGGCGCTGGCTGTGCACACATCACTGCCTCGGAAACTGCTGGGCGACCATCTGGCTGTGTGCTGACAGACTCTGTTCTGGAGTCACAAAATGCAATTATGGATGGTTTAAGAGACGTGGCCAATGAACTAAGGAATATAAGGGCTGTACTATGTCATATTGACCACAAATTGAATGAACTGGTTAAAAATAAATGCTGCATCAGATTACCTGTTTTTACATTTATCTAATTATATTCAAACGAAGTTGTAACACTGTCTGATTTGGCTGATCATTTGGAGGGTCAGGTTCATCATACCACATATCTTCAGGTACTGGCTGCGATTGTGTGTCACATTATGCAGCACGTTACATGCTTGCACACTTTCTGTACACTGTAGAGTAGCAGATTAATAGGGAGGAAATGCTTTCTATTTACATAAGCAAATTAATTCTCTGAAGGCATCTTTATAGTGTAGCATTGGCACTGAGCACTACAACAGATAGATTCTCTGTTCTTTATTTGGCTCTTTGAGGTGATTCACTACCCTTGTCTTTTGCCACACTAGTTGGAAAAAGCACCTGCGACTGTTCAGAGTTGCTGATTTTATAGGCTTTCCTGCTATAGATGATATAATGGCAGCTCATTCTTTGAGTGAATCATCCCTGGCTGATATAACTTGTCCAGTGCTGTTGCAATAGGAATGTGTGTGCAGCTGACTGCTCCGATTACATTTGGAAAACCAGACATTGCTGCAAATTGTGCTTTGATGTTTCCCAGTTCAACCACAGTGTAAGGAAATCTTATCTATCTGGATAAGAGGATAATACTATCCTATACAGCTTGCATGGCGTGACTCAGTGATTCTTAAGGAATACCTAATCAGTCAGCAAGTTCATGTTGAAAAGCTCCTGTGGCTAAAAACCCGAGAGAGGAGAGAGCAGGTAGAGTACAATTCCTCAAAGTCTTCTATTGTAAAGCCAGTGCCAGTTCAGCACACAGCTTCAAGAAGATAGCTTGTGGAAATTGAAATCAACGTAGAAGCCAGTAATCATCATCAATAAATACACACTCGCTTTAATTATTCCATTTGCGATGTCATCTAACTAACGCAGTCATGGTAGTTGAAATAATTTGGCCATTCCGTGCACCATTATTTTGTTACAGAATGATTACAATCAAGTGAAATAAATTTGTAAACAATGTGCAATTAATTTCCGTGTATTTGATAACACCTGCATCATGGATCCGAATATGAAAATGAAAGAAAAATGACACAGAAACAGTGGCAATGCTTTGACGCTGGGTGCCATCCATTTACAAAACTGAGCAGAAACGTGCGTACACATGGTCTGAGTCTGCAGTGAAAATGTGCACTGCTTTATGGAAAGTTTAGCTTTTACTCATCTCGATGTGAGCGTGGTGTGTAGGCACCATTTATACATGAGGCCCCAGGTATGTAGAAAGATATTTTGACATGCAGAAACTAAATAATCAACAAAGTTTACGTAAAAAATGGGCAAAATAAACGTAAATGAGACATCTGAGATGTGGACCATTTGAGTTGGTTTGCTTTCTCAAAATTTATTAACACACTAATGAATAGCTTGAGCATTTTAGGTATGAAATGTGAGCATATAAAATGTTTAATGTTTTTTTTTTTGGTGGATAAAATAAAAATTTCTTAACCCATAGTCCAATTCATGATGGAGCTGAGCTCTGTCCTGACAGAATTGAGCACAAAATAGAAACTGAAACAAGACAGGACACCAGTCCATCCTGTGGTACACTCACACATACATGTTCACTTGCTCACTCATACCATGATTATTTATAGATGCATGGAAATATGGAGGAGCACTCTGAAGTACCTTGGGAGGAAAACCCTAGATGACATGAGAAAAGCATAACAACTACACACAGACTTGCAATTTTAACCAAAGCCCTATACCAGTGGAGTAGCGGTGCTAACCACTGACCCACCGTACTTTTCAAATGAATGATTAACTCAAGGATAATGAGAAAAGTTTTTTTAAATTATTAATTTTCTTTTGGAATGTATATTGTAAGCTGGAGGGGTGATCGCACCCCAAGAGGACAAAGACGCCCCTGGGAATACCCCTGAAACACAGACTACCTTCACATTGCTCCTTACCTTCTCACTTGCACTATAACGCGTAATACAAGCCTCACGCGATACTCCACTAACTTAAAAGCCTTGCACAGCGCCTGTCGGTTTTGGAATTGATTGTTTGCTTTTATCTCTCTCTCTCTATCTCTGCTCCTAGCGGAACTATCATCTCTGACTTGTCATGGAGCACGTTTAAGCTCATGTGTTTGCAGTGTTTGAATAAAAATCATTCTTGTTTCTACGACCTCCTGTGTCTCTGTGCAAATCTGTGACCCAAGCGTGACAATATCTAATTTTCCAAAAGCAATGGAAAATGTTCTCAGAATCTATCCAGAGGTACCATAACAATGCTGAGCAAACTTCCATCTCTGCATTTTTGATGTGTTGTTCTCTTTTAACTACTGTCTTGTAAGGTACACTCATATGGAAAAGTTTGGGAACCCCTCTCAACCTGCATAATAATTTACTCTACTTTCAACAAAAAAGATAACAGTGGTATGTCTTTCATTCCCTAGGAACATCTGAGTACTGGGGTGTTTTCCGAACAAAGATTTTTAGTACAGCAATATTTAGTTGTATGAAATTAAATCAAATGTGAAAAACTGGCTGTGCATAAATTTGGGTCCCATTGTAATTTGGCTGATTTGAATGCATGTAACTGCTCAATACTGATTACTTGCAACACATAATTGGTTGGATTAGCTCATTAAGCCTTGAACTTCATAGACAGGTGTGCCCAATCATGTGAAAATGTATTTAAGGAGGTCAATTGCAAGTTGTGCTTCCCTTTGACTCTCCTCTGAAGAGTGACAGCATGGGATCCTCAAAGCAACTCTCAAAAGATCTGAAAACAGAGATTGTTCAGTATCGTTGTTTAAAGGAAGGCTACAAAAAGTTATCTCAGAGGTTTAAACTGTCAGTTTCAACTGTAAGGAATGTAATCAGGAAATGGAAGGCCAGAGGCACAGTTGCTGTTAAACCCAGGTCTGGCAGGACAGGAAAAATACAGGAGCGGCATATGCACAGGATTGTGAGAATAGTTACAGATAACCCACAGATCACCTCCAAAGACCTGCAAGAACATCTTGCTGCAGATGGTGTATCTGTACATCGTTCTACAATTCAGTGCAATTTGCACAAAGAATATCTGTATGGCAGGGTGATGAGAAAGAAGCCCTTTCTGCACCCACGCCACAAACAGAGTCACTTGTTGTATGCAAATGCTCATTTAGACAAGCCAGATTAATTTTGGAACAAAGTGCTTTGGACTGATGAGACAAAAATTGAGTTATTTGGTAATAACAAAAAGTGCTTTGCATGGCGGAAGAAGAACATTGCATTCCAAGAAAAACACCTGCTACCTACTGTCAAATTTGGTGGAGGATCCATCATGCTGTGGGGTTGTGCAGCTAGTTCAGTGACTGGGGCCCTTGTTAAAGTCAAGGGTCGGATGTATTCAACCCAATATCAAGAAGGGGCCTGAGTTGCCTTGAAAGCTTGCATATTGTAATCTTTTTAGTTAGCCAATAAAAGGTGTCATTTTGCTTGGCTCTTCTCTACACCCAATATCAACAAATTCTTCAGGATAATGTTCAAGCATCAGTCACAAAGTTGAAGTTACGCAGGGGTTGGATATTCCAACAAGACAATGACCCAAAAGACAGTTCGAAATGTACAAAGGCATTCATGCAGAGGGAGAAGTACAATGCTCTGGAATGGCCGTCACAGTCCCCTGAGTTGAATATCATCGAAAATCTATGGGATGATTTAAAGCAGGCTGTCCATGCTCAGCAGCCATCAAATTTAACTGAACTTGAGAGATTTTGTATGGAAGAATGGTCAAAAATACCTCCATCCAGAATCCAGACACTCATTAAAGGCTATAGGAGGCGTCTAGAGGTTGTTATATTTGCAAAAGGAGGCTCAACTAAGTATTGATGTAATATCTCTGCTGTGGTGCCCAAATTTATGCACCTGTCTAATTTTGTTATGATGCATATTGCATATTTTCTGTTAATCCAATAAACTTAATGTCACTGCTGAAATACTACTGTTTCCATAAGGCATGTCATATATTAAAAGGAAGTTGCTACTTTGAAAGCTCAGCCAATGATAAACAAAACTTCAAAGAATTAAGAGGGGTTCCCAAACTTTTTCATAAGACTGTATGTGAGGATGCCAGTGAGCCTTGAAAGAGCTACAGTGTTGTGACACAATGAGATGAATTATAACAGCAACACACTTATTATATACTCTAAAGCACTAAAGTTCCAACAATCTGGCCAAATCTGGAAGGCGTTTTACTTTGGGTGCAAGAGTCACACACTTATCTCCCTCAGTTTGTTTACACCTTTCTTACATAAACAGACATATTTTTAGAAGGATCCATGTATAAAACTCAATTAGCCTCTTAAGTGCTCACTCTGAAAGTGGTGTGCACTAAAGATTTATTGATTCTATGTATTTCAAGTTCGTTCTAAGACCAAAACCATTTTCTAGCAAACCTATTGTTCCTTTTTAATATGCCCATTAGGGATTTTTATTATTGGCAAAACATCTCTGGCTAGTTGAATTGACAGTGAGAGTGAGCATATAGGGGACAATTTCATTCTTAAATAACATGGCTACTGTGAAATCACATGCCACACGGCTTTGATAATGACAGATTCCCAAACTGATACCAATGATGTCCATGGCAAACAGTACAAAATTAAGAAAAAACAAAATTATTAGTATCCTAAAAACACCTTGTCCAGTCCATGAACATTCTCTTTCAGTAACAGCAGTGATGTTGTAACAGGAGATACTGGGTAGAAAAAAGGACAACTGTCTAATGCCTAAGTGACTGCTCGTTTCCTCTATATACATGCACAGGGACTTAAGTTTTGTGACCCAGCAGGGTGCTCCACAGTGAAAAGCAAGTCCAGAAGTCAGATGAGGTATAGAGATCCCTGGTTTTCAGAGTAAACCCAAGTGGGTTACAGTTAGATATTTGTGAAGATTAATAGAATGCTGTTGTAGCCCCTACTGGCCTAGTTAAATGGGTCTTTAGTCTCTGACTGGGTGATTCAGCCACTTGCTCACCAGAAAGTATCACAAAGATCGCTCCCTTTACCAATAACCATCTCTGTTTTTCTCTCTTACCTTTTCAATGTCTGGCCTGACTTCCTCCCATTAGTCAATTGCTTTCAATCCAAACTCCTAGCAAACTCTGCACTCTGTGAACCTCTTTCATTAGATCAGTTTTAAACCTCAATCCAAGAGTCACTTTCGGCCAAACCCCAGCATTGCTTTTAGGGTAAGGGGAAAACCTAAGTACTAGGTCCGCCTAGTAGACCCATGAGTTTTCTATTCTATCCTTAAATGGCCAGATCTCCCAGGAAACCTCTAGAGAGACACACAATGTTTACATAAAGGGAAAAAATACATTTGTTTTAGTAGGAATAAGACAAAGGACAACCATAAAACAGGCTGAAATTCATAACTATGGTCAAAGCTGCGAAAACACAAAATGTGACATAAAACACAAAGTTGATAAACCAGAGCTTGAGTTCCTAATTATAACTAAATATTCTTTCCCTAACTAACCACTAATTGTCCAACCTGCCATTTGTTTTTCTTTGAATCCTAAAGTAAGGACACTACTTTTTAAGGTGTTGGTAACTGATGATAGAATGCAACATAAATGATGGTCATGTGGGTAACAATGGCCCGTAGAAACGATAAAAACAAGACAGTTGTGCCCAAGTGTAAATAAAGTACCCTTCTGCAACAAATAAAAACTATAAATTAAACTAGAAATATTAAACAAAACTGAATTTTTAAGCTTGATTATGACAGAGCCCATTCTCTACAGAACAGGGTCCAAACATGCACATTCTGGGTGCCAAGAATGTGGTCTAATCAATAGATATTAACCACTGCTTAACCCATAAAGACGTTCAGATTTACAAATCCCGTTGGCAGTGGGTTTTAAAACATTCCCGGACAGCTCTGCAAGTGACCAAAGAGTCGGCCAATCAGACAGAGCTGCTTTCATTGAACAATGCAATTAACTCTCAGTACTTCTTAATTCTTGTGGTCCTGGTTGACCCACTCACCGTTATATTTAATGCCAAATGGAGAAGGTGTACACACTTCACAGAGCAGAAGTCATTTTGAGTAGAGATGTATTGTAAAAAATAACTACCTAAGGTCAAAGCCAGTAAGACAAGATTTGGTAACACATCCTAGGATGTGTGAGAAATATCATAAGTAGAAAATCACAGCCAAGAAAAAGCTAAAAACCAAAAATAATGAATTGAGCCAAAGCCAAATCAAAAGACATTAATCTAAGACAGAATAAAACAAGATTTTTTTAAACAGCCAAACAAAAATGGTATTAGGTAATATAAACTGTATTGCAGAGATGTGAATTGTCAAGCTGATAATGTCACTCAATGAGACATCAGGGAGATCTTGCTCAGTGCCCTTGCAATTGCATATATACAGTAGAGTCTCGCTTATCCTACCTCCACTTATCCGACATTCCATATTATCCGACGTCCCACCGCAAAAAAAAACAAAAAAACCCATCAATCGACTACAAGAACTGGAAGTTGTGAGTGTGAGCGTAGTCTATTTTTTGTTGCTCCTGACTCTGCTGCAGCTAATTACAGTGGAACCTCGGTTTGCGAGCATAATTCATTTCGGAAATGTGCTCGCAGTCCAAAGCACTCGTACAGTATGTCAATGCTAATTTCCCCATAAGAAATAATGGAAACTCAGATGATTCGTTCCACAACCCAAAACTATTCATATAAAAATGATTAATACAAAATATAAAGTAAAAATACATAAAGCAAATTAACCTGCACTTTACCTTTGAAAAGAATCATGGCTGGTGTGAGTGAGTTTCTAAACTCTTGTGGGATTCCACCCAATGGGACGACACGCAGAAGAGCGTCCCAAAGCAATCGCAGTCACCAAACGCTGTAGCAGTTCGCCATAAAAGCGAATCCGAAATGATTGTGGACATGCTATAAGCGCCTGCCGTCGATGGGTGATACATGGAACATTATGTTACTTTCCCCCGACCCTGCCTGACTGCTATGTCTGTGTATAGGAGAGTGGCAGATCCCGCTACAATAAATAACCACACTGTTGCTGTTTCAAGCTGAATAAAGCTGGTGTTGCTAAAGTACTGAGACTCAGCTTTGTGTTTTCGGATGCAAGATGGGGACTCGCACATCACAGCACGAACACACACACACACACACACAGTCACAATGCTGTAGTAAACAGTATACGCTCGTACAGATATTGACTATATGAGTGACGGAGTTAAGGTTCTAGAAACTGCAATTAATTACATTGAGCAACAAGAAGAAGTTACAGGAATTGACATAACGATGCTGCAAAAATGGCGAGACTTGGCAGCGAAGAAACGGCACTCATCAGGAAAGCAGACTACGGTTAAAATCGTCTTTAAATCATCACAGGACTGAACTTTTTAAGTACAGTACATACTGTATTTAACTTCAGACAATTCTGTAACTAAGTTCATTTTTTCAGTTAATTTATTCTGTTGTTTTGTTGTAAAACATGATTATTAGGTTCGTAATGTGCAAAATTATAACATTGTTTGACGTTTAATAGGCTTTTTCTTAACATCTCCCATATCCAACATTTTCGCTTATCCAACGTTCTGCTGGCCCGTTTATGTCGGATAAGCGAGACTCTACTGTATTGTAAAATAGTTTAATTTTTGAAAAACAAAAGATCTATATTATAAATGTCAGCCTTTATAAAAGAAGACCATCTGTGCACGATAGCTCAGCACTTAGTCTTCTTCTACAATAATCTTTCACCAATGCGGCGTGATTTCTTTCTGAAAGACCACATCAAACTAAATTATTTGTGCCATGTGTTTGATTTTGTTTTGATTTACTTCTGTATTTATGTGAAAACTCAAAAAAATAGTACCAATAGATTGAATGAAATAGAATGATTATTTACAGATCCCTTTTGTTGTCACAAATGTGCATCGGAAACACAAAAACAATGTTTTCTTATATCAAAACTTTTACCGCTTTATCAGTAAGTATTTAGGCTTTTATTTTTGCAGTGGTGGCCCATGCCCCAGTTAGCTTCCATTGCAAAGCACCAGTGCAGGCAAGATATTTTTATAAACTCAACTTTAGAACACAGTTTTGTGTGAAAAATGCATATATACCATGTGTCACTCACGTGTGAGTAGGAGGCAGCTAAAGGGATCAAATAATGGT
Organism: Polypterus bichir lapradei; assembly: GCA_026402145.1. Classification (NCBI taxonomy): domain Eukaryota; kingdom Metazoa; phylum Chordata; class Cladistia; order Polypteriformes; family Polypteridae; genus Polypterus; species Polypterus bichir. The sequence continues at coordinate 30,596,048 of JANRMT010062821.1, read as the reverse complement.
AATACCACATCAGACCAGGGGGCGACAGGGTGCACTGATGGTCTTTCTCAGTTCCTTGCAGACCCTTCTCGGGAAATCCGGCCGAGCGCCTTCAATGACGCCACTTCCGGTTCCGGCACCTACGATGATGTCACTTCCGTTTATGGGCCCTTCGATGACATCATTTACATTTTCTGACGCATGACGTAACTTCTGGTTCCGATGACATTACTTCTGGTTCTGGTCCCCAGGATGGTGTCACTTCCTATATGGGCCTTTAAAGCCGCCATCTTGCCTTTGTTTAATCAGTTCTGTATTGGACTCGGTCTTGTAAACAACTCTCTTTGAGAATTCAACCTTTTTGCAGCCAGGACATATTATACAGGTGGCTGCCCCAAACCTTGATTATGTCTGGTGTCTTATTGTGTCCCACGTGTTTGTGAAGAAATAGCTCTGTCTTCAAAAATAGGGAACTTATCCTTTAAGGATTTGAAAGTTATAGATGTTGTTTGTGTTTTTTTCTTTATGAATTTTTGTCATTATTTCTGTTTATTTCCATGTTGTCATTTTGCTATTTCAGGAAGCACCATTTTCAGTATTTTTTTCAAGACAGTAGTCATATTGTTGTTTTGGGCAACAATACTCTGTTGTCACCATATAATAATAAGAAGGAAACTGTAGCATGATGTCATCACCTAGTCAGTAAATAAGAAGTCAGATATGCTGCTGGCATCCAAAATTTTGGATTCTACAAAAAATGTTCTGATGGCACTAACTAGATTATAACGTTCTGTGGGGACTTAGGATTTCATGTGGCTTTTGACTACTAATTTTAGTTTTCATGTTGTATTTTGCTTTTTTGGCACATTTGATCTTTCTGCCCTTTCATCTCTATTGCCTTTTCAATTGTCGCAGTCCAATTTTACTTATAAACATCAAACATTATTTTTTCTTCGAGTTGTATTCTGCAAAAAGCCCTAATGTCACTTACTTTAAGTGCAAAAATCCATACTGTGAAACTGAATTACATGCAAGAAAGATTAAGATCAGTCCAAGTTCAAAATAATTTGCAAGCACTACAGGAGTTTAATAGGCAGTTTTGTAGTTTTAATAGTATTTGTCATTGTGTGCCTTATGAATACCACTGCTAGAATGGCACAATTAGCATGGTGGATAAGACTGCACGTCTGTTGTTTCCTTGCAGTTGTGAGAATTTTTCTATAATGAACAAATCCATGAAGCAATCCTCACATAAACACTAACAAAGAACTTTTCTTATCTGCCTTTCCCTTTCATGGTCACAGTGACATAAAATGAATGATTAAGTTAATTATAAAGATTATTAACAAATTAATAAGCAATTAACAAAATAAAAATAATCAAAGTCTAAACTCAAGAAAAAACAAATTTAAACAAAACTAATTATCCAATTAACAAGTAAAGAGACTATAGGTAGCAAAACAATAATGAAATAACTACAAAGAAAGAATTTAGCAGAAAATTTAAAAAGAAGGAGCAAGAGGAAGCAAACACAAAATCAAATTCTAAGGGACAAAATTAAAACTCCAAAACTAACAAGACAACAAAACAATGAAATGCAAAAGCTACCGCCTTCCAACAGGGAAGAAACGACATCACCACAGATTAGTCTGAGTGTCAGAAAATCTTTCAGGCATAACCTTTTAGGACTATCAGCTCAAACACTGCATTAGCCACTAACAAAATGTATAATGTTACATCGCTTCAGATATAGACAGAAGGCTGGGGTCTGGCAGAGTTCTATTTTTTACGGAGGCATCAAACTAAAATATTACACTGGGAATTTTGTTTACTTCTCCATTGCTGGGAGATTGGGAGTATTCTATGAGTAAGCCATGGTTTTGCATCACGGACCCTCCCTTAATGGAGAGAACTTTGAGTAGTGAGAAAATTCCTATATAAATTTAAAGAATTATTATTGTTATTATTATTAAGCCTCACTTAGATCGAGATGCAGTGCTTTTCTGAGCCAGTTTCAGTTCCACCAAAGAGGATTAGAGCAAGTCACTCTTGGTAACCAAGGCAAATAAGCTCCATGTCTTAACCTGGTCTTTAACAAGCTAAAGATAAAGCTTAACGGAGTGTTGTACATTGAGAATTTGATGAGAAACAAAATCTTGAAGAAAGGTTCTGGGTTTTCTGTAGCGTAGCACTTTTGTGCAATTCTGATTTAAATTAATCTTATATGTTCACTACAAAACAGTAAAACATTATAACAAACTATCGATTGAAAATAAGCAAATGATGTCAGTAAGTGATGTCATTCGTCTCCATCTTGTCTGTGACAGGATTTTTGCTTTGTACCCTCTTCCACAGATTATGGTAAAAGCTTTAGATTTGTCAAAAATTTCGATCTCTGGTTTTTAACAGATCTCAATAACGTTTAGGGTCCCCACTACCGAAAACATTGATATCTCCATCATGGGTGTGTCTGTGAGTCACAATTTCCTGAGGACAGTCTGGAGCTAAAACGGCTGGATGGAAAAACAACAAACTCGAAACTTAAGCTTGTCATTAGATGTGCAAATTAGTTTTTGAGCCAAATTGTGCAAGAGAAAGAAGCACTCTAGAGGAACCTTGCAATTAATTATGAATTCTTCTCATCAATTGCTATCATCATGACCTATTTTATAATCAGAAAGATCAGCATCAGAGCGGTAAATAATTATTGAAATGTTATAGAACAGTTCAATTAACTTGATTCCTAGGGCGCAAAGCCTACTGACGCTCACATCCAAATTGTTTTGCTTTCTTAGTTACACTGCTGCTTAAATTAATATGACATTTGTTGCAAAGTGGTAAAGCATTAAGATCCATAACGTTTATTGAAAAACAACAAGAATTAATAGTATATCACATTTAAATTGTTACACCATTCTTCCCCGATGTCTGTCTGTCAACAAGAGACAAGAGGAAAATATACAGTAATAAAACAATTTTAAAAAGGTGTGTTCCATATTAAATTATCAGTTATAAAAAATTTCAAAATCAGTAAACCACTAACACTAAAGTAGTGCCGAGATGTGTAATGCACAAGAAAAAAATGTCACACATAAAGACCTTCTGCTCTCAGAAATAATGGGTTCTTTAATTGCATTTTATGGTTCTTTAGTGGGTTGTGTGGTTCCTTATTGAACCTTTGCTTGACAAATCACCATTTAATTATGGGAAGGGTTCTTTGCATATGATGTTGGTTCTTTGTGCTTTGAAAAACTTGCTAATATATAGAATAAACCTAAAATCTTTAACGTATAGTAGGCTACCTAGCAGGACACTAACAGATTAAGAAAACCTGGACTTAGTCTGTGTTATTGTATATATGCAGGAAGAGTCCTTTTAAAATCATGACCAATTGGTATGTTACAAGTTTGTTACCATCGATTCAAGGTTACTTACTGTATGGAGTCTGTTACTGATGTAAATAAATAAGTGGCTCTTTATGAAACCTTCAAGCTGATAGTTCTTTTGGGAACAAAAAATGGTTACCCTATAGCATCTCTCTGAAGAACTACTCTGGCACCTTTATTTTTAAGACTGTAGGATCAGCCACGGTGTGCTCCTGACGTCACATACTAGAAATTTTAAAACACCAGCACAAATAAGGAATTTAAAAAAAGCTCCGTCCTTTTTGTAATATTTCTTTGTGCACAGTTAAAGCAATTTGTCAAGTCAGGTGGTACTCATGATGGTGTTTTAAATACAGATGTTTAGAATGCATTACAAAAAGTCAGATTGCCTTAAACGACCCTGTGGGATCATCAGTGGTGTGTGTGTGTATTATTCCTTGAAAATCTGATAAATGAGGGAGCTCATATTGTTCATATCAAATAGTTAAAGGACAGCTCAGGCTCAGCTTTGGCATTTCAAAATGACTGTAGAACTGCAAATACACTTTATATGCAACTAGTTGAAGGTATACATTATGAAGTCAACTTGCCACAGCAAGTGCCTAACCACTGCAATTGCAACAATTAAATTTTTTTTGGTAGGCATATCTATATAAAATGCATTTGTCTAAAGCTGAATGAGTGACACTAGATAATGTTTTGTAAGCTTACCAAACGTCATAGTTCGCAATAAACGGCACTTATGTGTGAATAACGGCACTGCCACGCTAATTAGAGACTACAATACAAATCTTTTTGTAGCATCAATGTTCAGGTCAGTCCTTTTAAATAACATTAACATATATGATCGATCATATTGTCCAATGACATGAGGGCAAATTAATTAGAGCATCACACCAATGACAGAAACTGCAGTTTTCCTTATGGTTGATAAATGTGCAACATATGTTTGCTTATAAATATACTGTATGTTCTAGTAATTCTGAAGTATATTCTTGTACATAATTTTGCACTTCATATTGTTACTGAATACATGTTTTAAGTGTTTCTAGCATGATGTTCACAAATTTTTACCTTTTTTTTTATTGTGAAAAATGCCATTTTTCACACAAATTCAGAACCGTAATATCATAATGGTCTGGATTGCCTCTTCTCCTTGCTTTCTTAATAGTGGACATGTTTCCTTTTTATGATATTATTAATCAATTTTTCTTGATCAACTGCTGAAAAGACTGCCACTGACTCAGTTACAGTACATGTTCATCTCTTTTCTGACAATTAAATTAAATACCTAACTTTTCAAAGTGGTCCCAAGTCACAGGTACTCAGTTCGTAGATACTGCACCCTGCTTCTTCCCTAATCTGCGCTTTCTGAGCCCTAATCAATGTTATTGACGGCTGGTTCTCAGAGCTGCTTAAATTTGCCCAAGCTCGCCTTGAGTTAACTGGAAACACTTGCCATCCGTGGAATTGACTGATCCTCGATAGAAAAACAATGCTTACTCAAGAGAGATGGGCTCAGCTAAATCTTGATTTCATGAGCACGTATAGTAGGATACCCCCCTGTTCTGAAATACTTAATATCTTACAATCTGTATGGTTATACTTTATCCATCCATCCATTATCCAACCCGCCATATCCTAACTACAGGGTCACGGGGGTATGCTGGAGCCAATCCCAGCCAACACAGGGTGCAAGGCAGGAAACAAACCCTGGGCAGGGCACACACACGCAGCACACACTAAGGACAATTTAGGATCGCCAATCCACCTAACCTGCATGTCTTTGGACTGTGGGTGGAAACCGGAGCACCCAGAGGAAACCCACGCAGACACGGGGAGAACATGCAAACTCCACGCAGGGAGGACCCAGGAAGCGAACCCAGGTTTCCTAACTGCAAGGCAGCAGTGCTACCACTGCACCACCGTGCCGCCCATTATACTTTATTATTTCTACTAATAATTTCTGTGTTATATACAATCTGTGTAGTGATCGAAGACAATTTATTTTGAAGTCTAATGTCCTGATCAAAAATAAATTATATTGGATTAGAATAGATAAAAACTGTATTAATCTCATGGGGTACTATCCATCTATCATGTATTATCTGTTTGTTTCAAATCCTAAACCTACCTCTTTGTTTATAATCAAAACTTCTACATCAGTTGAGCATGTAACGGTTGCAGGACGATGTCTTCCTTGCAAAAGGCACATATCCTTCAAAACAAAGAAGAAATTGTTTTTGCACAAAAACATTTTATATATAATACAGGCATCTTTGTTAAGTGTACAAGTGTAATTGACATACCCCAAAGAGATCCCCCTCTTCAATTTCATTCAGTGTTTCAAGCGCTGGACCTCTCATCTGTGAGAAAACTTTCATGTGCACCATGAGACGTCCTGAAAGTACTAAGTAGCAGGCACTAGGTGGGTGATTTTGCTTTAAGACTTTCCGTTTGGCTTCATATCTATAAAAAAAATGTTGGAGATGCTAAGCTAATTTTTAGTTTAATGAATTATATTCAGTTTTTGATTTTTCTTAACATATTATCTTTTTAAAAGATTAAAAAAAATCTGAGATAATTTTCAAGACAAGGAAGTTGTTGAGCCTCATCTGTATACTAAAATGCTAATAGGTATAATTTCAAAGCTACTTACTTACACTCACTCAGAGTTCAAGATACCATGTTAAAAAAGTGTAAGAATTTGAGTTGCATTAATATTAATTCTTAAAATAATAAGATGCAAACAGGTCTCTTTTGACATACACGCACCATCTACCATTGGCTGTGAAAATTACAAAGCATAAAAAACTTTACTTTAACAAAGGAAAGAGGTTAGATGAATGCAAATATCTAGGACAAAAACCAACACATGCCATCCAGGCTCTCTGTCAGTATAACATAATACTTACCAAATAAATCATTGCTTCCTAAGCAACAGCAAGTGAGTCTGAAATGCTGTAAGAGCCTCGTGATTTACTTAAATTATCGAAGAGGGGAACGTTTGTGTCCATGAAACCTTTTTCAGACATTCAGTTTTATTTGCAAATAAGTTGATGGAAAGTTCTTTGAGTTAATAGCAAGTCGATCCGATGTTGCAGGTGTGAAAGGCGGAAAGGGGGAATTTGTATGTGGAAGAAGCTTAGATATAACCAGCATATTGATTTCCACACTCTCCGTGTGATCTTGGACTTTATTATTATAAATCACAAACTGGCATGACTACTATAAATAAAGCTACAATTTATAATCAAGAAATTACATTTTATTTGAGTTTAATGTCTATTTTTGCCATTTTAAGTCAATCAAGTACACTGCGGCTGGACTGACCTGTTAGGAAATATGCAGGTGAGAATCTGCAGAAGAGCGGGGCCATGCATGCTGAAGCAGCCCTGCCCAGAAGAGCTCGAAAGGTTGGACTGGAAAGGTAAAAGAAGGCGCATGGCGTGGGAAAAATCACTCACACAAAGATAACAATTCTCCTGAGAAAGTTCAAGACCTTGCCTGGCACCTACTGAGGCCAGCAGCAGACAATCAGTTAATGCCCTCTGCGTACAACAGCTAGTAAACATACCTTTCAATTGCTATTGACCCTGGATGGTGACTATGAATCAGTCCTTTCTTTGCCACACCTCAGGTTCTTTTAGTACTATTGGTCTCGATCAGCTTCCCTTAATGTTGAGATTCACAGAATTCCTCCCCCACCTTCCCGCAAACGACTATGTTTGCTTTGCTTTTTTTCCAGTTATTGGAAGTTACGGGTAAACGATTGGAAATGTTGCCATATTTACGTAATACCTAACCCATTGCAGGATGTTTTATTGATTTGAAAAAGTAATAATTCAGTGTAAAGGAATTAATTTAGCATAGCAAGGAGAAGGGCAGAGATCTAAACACACTGATGTTGTTTTCAGTGATGTGGCACAATCTCCACAGTGGTGGCAGGCAGCATCGTGCTGTGGGGATGTTTCTCTGCAGCAGGCCCTGGAAGGCTTGTGATGGTAGAGTGTAAAAGAGACGCAGTAAAATACAGGGAAGTCCTGGAAGAAAACCTCTTGTAGCCTGCAATGATCCTGCACCTTGGGAGAAGATTTATTTTCCAGCAAGAAAATTACCCCAAAGCAGAAAATTAAAGCATGAATGGCTTAAAAACAAAAATGTTTATGTCCTGGAGCAGCCTAGTCAGAGTGCAGATTTCAATGTGTGATGGATGTCCGGCAAGAGTTGCCGGCCCTCACCCCCAGGCCGCCAGGAGGAGCTCTCCCGACAGCATGGACGTGCCCCGAGTTCCAGCAGGGCCTCATGGACTTTGTAGTTTTTACACACAGCCCTGCTGGATACCTTGGGGACCACAAGGAGTCGCTATAGGAGTCTACGAGCCTCGCTATGTGCCCTATAACCTGGAAGTGCATCCTGGTCACGTGAATGGGAGGAATGACGTACTTCCAGGTTGAAGAAAAGAGAAGTTTTACCTGACCCGGAAGTGATAGAAAGTCACGTGGACTGAGGGACAAACACTTTTGGGTCAAGGAGTATAAAGGACTATGGGAAATCCCAGACGGGGGAGCTGAGTTGGGAGGCAGGGTGGCTAAGCGTCTGGGAGATTGGAGGATTTGTTATTATTTATTGTTATTGGAGTATTTGGGAGTGGAGGGTGCTTTGTGCACGTTATTATTATAATAAATAATTATTTGGACTTTTATCTGGTGTCTGACGTGTGGTCCGAGGGTACAAGGGTGCGAGAAAAACCCTAAATCTGTCACAAATGCTATTGAGAATTTACATCTGGATTAGAAAACAGCTGTTCACTAATAATCTCTATGCAACCTGACATGTTGAGCAATTTTCCAAAGCAAAAAGGGGAAAAACTTATGGTGACACCATTGACTGATTTATTGAGTTCAAAAGGATCTTTTGAATGGAGGAATGATTGTCAAAATGATTTTGAAAATGCAAAATTTTTATTAATGACTGCTCCTGTTCTGGCTGCTCCTAACTTTTTTGCCATTTAAGCTGGACATAAATGCAAGTACTTGTGGAGCTGGAGCTATTCTTAAATAGCATATAGGATGTTCTACTACAAACTGCAGTGTCCAAATGTACAAAGCTGATAGAGACCTGTCCACATGAACTCAAGGCTGTCATGACTGTCAAAGGGACATCTACTAAATACTGACTTAAAGGGGGTGAATACTTAAATTTTGCACTCAGGGTGTAATGTGCAGGGTCCAAAATTGGCTCAGACACAGGAAGCAGAGGATGAAGGTGTGAAGAACCTTATCAAAATTGGCTGATGTTAAGAGTAGTGTTTCACAGTGGTCAGTGCAAGGGCTGCTGCAATTTTTAATATACTGTATATAAATGATTTACATAGGAACACAAGTTACAAGCTGGTTAAGATGATACCAAGCTTGGTTGTTTGGGAAATAATCTAATCACTGAATCATTACAGAAGGGCTTGAAAAGCACACAGGCTTGGACAGATTTGTGGCAAATGTATAGTAGGAAGTAAAAATGTTAGATTTGAATAGACAGTGTGATGTCTTAAACTTGAAAGTACACCTAATAAGAAGGATCTAGAAGTCATAGTGGACTCGACACTATCAACTGCCAGACAGTGTTCAAAAGTCATTATGAAGGCTAACAGAATGTTAGGATATATAGCACAGTGTGTGGAGTACAAGTCCAAGGAGGTTCTGCTCAAGCTTTTTAACGCACTAGTGAGGCCTCATCTGGAGTACAGCATAGAGTTTTGGTCTCCAGGACAGGAAAAGCAGCACTGGAACAAGTCCATAAAAGAGCAACTAGACTCATTCCTGGGTTACAGGGGATGAATTATGAGGAAAGATTAAAAGAGCTGAGCCTTTTCAGTTTGAGCAAAAGGAGATTAAGAGGAGACTTGATTGAAGTGTTTAAAATTATGAAGTGAATTAACAGTGGATTGAGACTATTACTTTAAAATGAGTTCATCAAGGACACAGAGACTTGTTAGGGGTAAATTGTGCACAAACATTAGGACATCTTTCTTCATCCAGAAAATCCACAGACACATGGAATGAGTACCACCAAGAAGTGTGGTAGACAATAACACTTTAGCTTCTATCAAAACTACACTTGATGTTATTTTAGAAGATTTAAGTGGATAGGTCTGGTGAGCTTTGCTGGGCTGAATAGCCTGTACTTATCTAGGTTATTCTAATGTTCTAATGATAAATTATTTTGTGTTTTATATCCATCCATCCATTTTCTAACCTGCTGAATCCGAACACAGGGTCACGGGGGTCTGCTGGAGCCAATCCCAGCCAACACAGGGCACAAGGTAGGAACCAATCCCGGGTAGGGTGCCAACCCACCGCAGGACACACGCAAACACACCAAGGCCAATTTAGAATCGCCAATCCACCTAACATGCATGTCTTTGGACTGTGGGAGGAAACCGGAGCGCCCGGAGGAAACCCACACAGACACCTGGGAGAACATGCAAACTCCACGCAGGGAGGACCCGGGAAGTGAACCCGGGTCTTTGTGTTTTATATATGGAATTAATTTGGACTAGAGATCTGTTTTTATTTTAACATTGAAGAGTCTTTTTATGTTGAGCAATGTCAAAAATGTCCAATTAAATCCACTGAGCATCAATGTTGTATACCAATAAAATGTGAATGGGTAAATACTTTTTATAGGCACTATATTTTTCCTTCTGTTTTTTACAGTTTCAGACCTTTGATAGATTGCTGCTTGACACAGTTGCAGTTGGATGCTTTCTGGAAACCTTTGGAAAGCTCTGTGTTTCTTTAGAAGTGTATGTATCTGAAAGGAAAAAGAAATCTCATTGAGCAATCTGTAGGACAAATCTCAATCAATCTGGTTTTGGTCATGACATGAACTATTTTTTCTTGCAAAATGTTATACACAATATAAAACAGAACCTTAACTTTAAACTTGTATGTCAATCCTACAACAACAACAGTAATATATATAGCACGTTTTCATACAAATGATGTAGGTCAAAGTGCTTTACAAGTTTATAAAAAATAAAAATACAAAAATAAGATTAGAAAGTACTAAGTAACAAAGAATAAATGTCTGATGGCCAGGGTTACAGAAAAAAAAACTCCAGAGGGCTGGAGAAAAAAAACTAAATCTGCAGGGGTTCAAGGCCACAAGACCCCCCAACCCCACTGGGGAATCCTGTGTCACTTAAGTAACTCTTTAGAGTCAGGACCATCCAGGTGCATCTATTAGTCAGTTAGTGGTATGTAGCAAGGCCTTAACAAACATTTTATTCGGTCTTAATATGACATAAAAGAGCAACAATGATATGTTAGAATAGCTGTAGTGTCTATAGTGCACTTAAAAGTCACGCACTGCTACAAAATAAAACATTAATAAAGGCTTTGATTGTTCTGCACATCAGTAAGTGATCAGTAAGTGCACTAAGGCCTGTTGAGTTCATTTCAGACCACATTGTGTGTGTGGGAGGCATGATGGTGCAGTAGTTACCACTGATCCCTCATGGATCCTGTATCCTGGCTTCCAGTCTCACATTGGCTCAACATTTTGGAGTGTTCACATTCTCTCTATGTTTGCATGCTAATTTTGTTAAATGATCATTCTAAACTAGCCTAATGTAGATGTGTGTCAGTGGGTTCTGCAATGAACTGGCGCCCAATCCAGACTATGCTGTTCATATAGGCTTTGCCATCCAAAACCTTTAACCTTTTCAGAATTTTAACTGGCCATGGTGTGTGTTAAGTTAATCTAAAATAATCAGATTGGAAGAGAGACAGAAAGAAAGACAAAGAATGAGAAGATGGTGCTCTAACACAATGTCTGATACATTCTCTATAATGATCTTTGCTTTATTTCCAATAACTTGTTTTATCCTCCAAGACAGCAAGCAGAATACTCATTGAGCAAAACAACAAAGAACTAAAATATTATAAAATCATAAAAATAAAATTAGCCATCTTATTTACAGAATTTTGCTACATAATGTCATAAGGTGTTTTTGAAATAGTTATGAAGCAGACAGCAACAATATAAGAAAATAACAACTGGCCATAGTGTTTGCTAGCAACAGTATACATTAAGTATACAAATATCTGCTATCTAATGTTAGTGACTTTAAGATTTGACAGTTTTTAGTAATTTATTACTTCCCATTTTTTATTTATATCATATTTATGTGTGTCTGAATTACCTCTTCTTCCTTAATACCACTATAGATACTTATATAAAATTACAAGCAAAAATGAAAAACTGAATAACCAGCTTTAAGCATTAGCAAGGTTAAACACCACATTGAGGTGTGCAAGATTAACTACTTTTTTATTTTATAGGTCAGATGAATCATGTGCTGCCCACACTGCAGTCTTATCTCCCTGAGGCTGGAAAGTTGCCCTGAAAATCTCCAGATCGGTGATGGGTCAGAAAAGTAAGAAACATCATTAGGTTGTATTAATCTCAATAAATTTGTTCATTAGATAATAAGATGACTAACTTGTGGCATTCAATGGGAGTAATAATGTTATAAAGGCTTATTCCATTTACAGTCTAGGGACACATAGCGGCACAGTGGTTAGCTCTACTGCTTCAGAGTTCTAGGCTCAAAACAGGAATAGGTCAGTATCTGTACAGAGTTTATATTTTCTCCTAACGCATGCATTTGTTTTACTCCATTAATTGAACCTTTTTAGGTATGGCATGAAATTAAAACATATGTTGTATTTTTTTTGGTTTCATTGATGATTTTTCTGTTATAGACTCCGCCACCCTCAGTTGGATTAAACAGGTTTGAAGATAAATTTATAGATGTGTTTTCAATGTTTAACTGTGGCAATCATTTCTAGATATGCTTAATTAGCTTCTCTTTTAAGGTTCTTTTGTGTAACAATAAGCATTGTGGTGGGAACTTAATTTAGCAGGAAAAGACAATATGAGAAAACGCTATGGCCTTACAAGGTGCTAACAGTAACAGGGAAACACAACTTGCCAATTTTAATGCATTGTATGTGACCTGAGTATCCTAGAAGACCCACAGTTAGGGATTTGAGCTGTAGAGAGAGATCAAGACAAGATGGATGGAATTATATCTTGTCTATCAAGGCTCTCTATAGGACAGGGGACCAACCTATTGCTATTTTGTGTTTTGGTTTCACAAGTGCTGCCATCTTCTTTATGGTTTCCAGGACTGTGGCCAATCATGTGATCAAATATTGCATCATTATAATGTTATGTTCACTTCTCTATAAAAGATGGTGACCCCAGGACAGAATCCAAGCTTTTGGATCATTCTACAAACAATCCTCATCTGCATTTCATTTGAATAAAAACCTATTGTTAATGAATTCTTTATGTTAGTTTTCGTCTTGGCTTATGCAAACCTTTTTGACCAATATACTATGCCTGCTGCTTATTAGGGTTTGACTAAAGCTCTCTTGCCTTCCTGACCCTTAACCTGACTGGTGGCCAGGATCTTTGTCAGATCCCTTTATCCTTTATATTGCTCAGTCTTTTATTCTTTTCTTCAATTAAGTACAGTAATACCTCACTATATCGCGCTTCGACTTTTGCGGCTTCACTCTATCGTGAATTTTATATGTCAGTATATCTAAATATATAGCGCAGATTTTTCACTGCTTCGCAGGTTTCTGCGGACAATGGGTCTTTTTACTTCTGCTACATGCTACCTCTGTTGGTTTGCCCAGTTGATTTCATACAAGGGACGCTATTGGCGGATGGCTGAGAAGCTAACCAATCAGAGCACGCAGTTAAGTTCCTGTGTGCTGATTGGCTCAGCGATGGAGCGCAGAATTCGATTCCGCTGCGTTAACCAGGAAGTCTTGTCTCGCTCATTCAGCATCAACGTGTTTCGCTGTGTAAAGAGTTACCGATTGTGCTCTTTTGTGTTTATCTTTGTGCATAGTCAAGCCCTTCATTATGGTTCCAAAATGATCTGCTCCTGCTACTGCTTCAGGGGCCGTGCCCAAGCGCCAACGGAAGATGTTAACAATTGCCGAAAAGGTAAAAGTTTTGGATATGTTGAAGGAAGGGAAAAGCTACACCGCAGTAGGATGCCATTACGGCATCAATGAGTCCACGATTCTTTTTATTTAAAAAGGAGGAAAAGAATATAAGATCTACGGCCGCAGTGTCCTTTAACCAGGGCGCAAAATGAGTTGTAAGTGGACGTAATAAGGCAGTAGTACAGATGGAATCTGCTTTAGGGATTTGGATTGAAGACTGCCGGAAGAAGAACAAGTCACCTGAAGAGGCTCCTTTAGAAGAGCTGTATCGCTCTCATTTGTTGTGCAGTAAAACTAAACTCATTGTTATCAGACAAGTCGTCATGGCATTGTTGGTGAGTAACCATAAATAATTTTCTACGTACAGTACTTAGTACATGTACGTATGTTTAGTGTCACTGTACACACATTTACTGTATACAATTTTTCTTGCATTGTACATATTTATTGCTGGTGGCCTGTCTATCGTAATGGCTGTAACATATGTGATATCGGAGATGCTCAGTATCTTTAAAATAATATTTAGGTTTTACTGTATATAAACAGTGTGTTTATACATAATTTATTCATACAAAATTTGTTCATACATAATTTCAACGAATCTTACCTAATATCTAAGAGAATACAAAGGGTTTATGCTGTATAACTGTGTGGGAAATGTTTATAAGAGTGTGAGAGAGTTTATAAGGGCTTAAATATATAAAAATAACCATATAAACATATGGTTTTTACTTCGTGGATTTTCACCTTTCGCGGGGGGTTCTGGAACGCAACCCCCGCGATCAAGGAGGGATCACTGTATATTCTTTTCTACACTGTGTGCAAAGGTCCCATGGAATATACTGGACTGTGCTTCTTTCTTCTAATAACCCAGGGGATCTGGCCTTTCAGAGATAACCAAAGACTCATGGTTGCAAGAACACCCCCTTTTTGACGTAGCACTTGCACCTGATCACACAACCCATTGAAGGATGTGTTTAAAGAGAAGAAGCTTATTGAGAGTGTGAATCAAGGTGAAAGGAATGACAAATGCTCAACTAGCAAGTGTAAGTGGGGCCAGTGGTCTTGTAAAGAGAGAACAAGACAGGATGGTGTTACAGTGCTTGAGAGGTGCATGAGCCCCTGTACCGGAAGAAGAATGCCCAATAGAAGAGGATATACCATCAAACAACAGGGCAACAGGGCAAATGTGGGATCTTTATAAAAATAAAAGATTTATTTTTTAACAAAATGCTCAGTAGCACAGGAAGCTCTGAGGAGCACAAATAGGAATTGCCTAAAAAGGCAAGGCAATCCAAATTAAACACAGTCCCAATACAGAATCCAGAAATAAAGTCAAAAACTGAGCACAAGTTCAAAAAATCCACAGCAAAATATGATAACTTATCTACTATAGAGTGCATTCACAATTAATCACCAGGAACTATGTGAGACCCTCTAGATTTATAGGGCAGAAGTCAGTTCCTGGTAGTGATTGGCAAGTGGCCCCACCTCCTGGGGAACCACCCACAAAACACATGAGACATAACTAAGACATTGATACATAGACAAAATTTAAAGAAAAAACAAAGAATACAAATAATAAACACCAGCAGTCCTAATGTAAGCAAAATAATCAATATTGAGCAAAAATGACATGAAACAAAGATCTGAAGCCCAGCCAGAGGAGGAACATTGGCTGAAACATGACAGATGCAGATACATAAAACACAAAGAATACTGCAAATCATAAACAGACAAATAGTAAAACATATAAATAAAGCAAAGATGTACAACAGACACAAGTCAAGCATTTGAATCCCAGCTAGGAGAAGAAAACAGCAAAAAAAAAGAAAAATAGCTTTTATAACTACACACATTTGGTTGCACTTTTGGGATTATTATTATTATTTTCTTTAGTTGATCACTTAAATTTTTCAATTTTTCAGGAATATATGTTTGGAAGTTTTTGTTTTAACAGTGTGTGTGTGTCACATGACTCGTGATCGGGAGATGCACATCATGTGACCTCAATCATCTTGTCTCTGACCTCATTGGACATTTGGTATAAATATGGCTGTTGTTCGAATTGTTGCATAACAAAAACAAACAAATCTCTTAGTGATAGTTAGATTCTTCTTAAGTAGGCCAAGGGCTACGTTTGTTTCACAGTTTTTGAATCCCTTTTTGCCTTTTCCTTTGACTTTTAGTTCATCCTTATAGTTTAGTTGCCTGTGTTTTCTTTACATCTCCTGGTTGTTGACTTGTGCTTGGCACTGTCTACAATTCCTGTTTTACTGTACGTTTAGATCCCTCAGTCTTTTTGTCTTCTCACAATAATCCTTGGAAATTCTATCTCATAACAATAGTGACTAAAACATCAAAACAAAAAAATACGTACAGTTACACAGTTTGAATGATGTCTCTAGGAATATGCACATTGAACTTTACCAATGGCAAAGCCCGTGCCAAGCGGCAGGAGGTCTGTGCTTCTGTGCGAGATATCAGCTTAAACAGTTTACATGAAACTGCTATGCAATTTTTAGTTAATATATAATAATGTTTTACAATCTATTATTAGTATATAGATAATGAAGGCAGAATGAATTATTAAGCATAAGAAAAAGAACTGAATGCACCTCAAGGATTAACTACATGTAACCTAAATCTTAAGCACATAAAGTCTCTGTCTCATTTTAGAGAAGCTACCAACGTAATTTTCCCAGGTTAGAATGAGGTTATTGAGTAACGATCACCCCTCCAAAAAATGTGGATAAACTGATGCAAAAGCCCATACACCCCTCCTGTGAAGTGATGCTAAGATCAATGGGGAACTGCTGAACATCCCTCTTACTGAAGTGGTGTTCACAATAATGGGAGAACTGACATGAATCAAAAATTCCTGGTGGCTTCAGTTGATTGGAGGAGCTGATAAAGTTAAGTTGCATATTAAGAGTCAGGTGTCGTGATGTATTAGATGAGGTGATTTAATTAGAAAAAAAGTATAAAAGGAGATGAATTGTTTAACTGATGGCACCCTCCATGGACATTTGTGCAAATCTTTATGCAAATAAAGAACTGTTCTGCATTCTCATCTGAACTCCATATTTGCCTTCTTTGACGACAGAGGAAAGTAATTTTTACGGCAATGCAATTAGATATACAAATCTGATTCTCCCGGCTCTTATTCAGGTACACGTTCAACAAAAATAATAACATCGACTGCCCTTGATATGTTTTGATTCCTGATGAGCAAAATTGTGACACACATCAGGAAAGAGGAGATTAACAAGTTTTCAAGAACAGTAGTCATGCAATTAAGTAAGCATTGCTGTTCAAAGTTCAATTAAGGCAAACTGAAGATTATTAAACAGCACTGCACCACATTAACAAACAAATATGCAGAAAGAATTTAATTACCAGGCAACACGCTTGCCTTCTAACCCAAACTGTATTTAAAATCAATTCTATAATAAGATTCCTGTCACTTATTCATATGTCAAGTATATTAATATGTTGGAACCATCTTTGCTTTTCACAAATATTGACACACTTCTTTTACTGATTACATGGTTACAGGGCTCACCACAAGCTTATTGACAGTAGGATTCCAAGCAGCTTTGAGAGAAGTACAAAAAGATTCATTCAGATAAGCTTAAAGACTTCTTCCTACTAGCTGTAGTATATACAAAAGCAACAAAATGTTTGTTTTCAAAACGTGCACATTCAGTACCTTCAGTATGTTACAATGTTCTCTTTCAGGAGGGAAAACTGAAAGTAGAGTTTTCAATATTTCATTCTCAGCCTGCCATTAAAAAAAAAAAACACTGGGTTACTTCTAATAATCACTGAGCACAAAAACTGCTTTACCAACTAAAATGACTGCTTTGATCATTCCATTCCATTATTTAGGTGACACTTTTAACCCTTTCGGCCCAGACATCCTATTGCTAGTACATAAATATGCAGCTGTTTTTGTAAAGCACAGGTATGTTAGCTGCCGTTGGAACCGGGCGTTCTACTATTAGCACAGACTGGAGAGACTGGCATACAGTCTGCAAAGCATGGAAGTGAAAATGGACGCTTCCGGACTGTGCGCACCACTTTCAATTTTATTTCCTCAAGCAGATTGAAGTATTTGGCAGCTGTTGTATAATAATAGTGATAATTTTTTGTTTTGTTATTTTTGCGCTTTCTAGACACCCCAAAAGTAGAATATCTCACAAAATAATTTTTCCCATAAAAACAGAAAATCCAAGCCCGAACGGGTTAATTGTTTTATAAAACAGAAGTGCCATTCCTTCTGTAAGACTTGTGAGTAAATCAATTTGCTCTGAGACAAACTGCCAGATAGCAGTGGGACTGAACTGGCATCCTTTTAGTCTGCAGCCTAATAAATTAACCACTAAGCCACTAGAGATGGGAGCACTTTAGTGCATCATCAGGCCATGCAAAAAAAAAAAAAAACTAATTCAGTGCAGATCTATAGCTTTGAAATTAGCAGAAATAGGTTTGTGTCCCTGCACTATTAATCTTCCATAATCTTGGTTTGTAAAATTTCTAGTCAATAAAATATTTCAATATTTTAATATCTTTCTATTATAATAAAAACATCTTGGGTCGAGACGTGATCATCTCGGAGAGACACTTTGAAGTCCCACGAGACTACTTGCACGTCATGCCCTACTTACAATCAATTTCTCAGAGACCCTTTAATGTCCTATGAGACAAAAGGACAGCTGCTGTACAGGCTTTTAAATGATCATCACGCAGTGCAACATACAGATCACGCAGCACGACACAAGGAGCAGCAGTTGCTGTACAAGCTTTTAAATGTTTCGACATGCAGTGCGACATACAGATCACGCAGCACGGCACAAGCAGCAGCTGGCTTAAACAGACAGCTGCTGTACAGGGTTTTAAATGAACGACACACAGTGCAACAAGCAGAAGACGCAGCTCGGTAGCTGCAGCACACAACGCGAGACGGCAGAGACACAAAGTGGCTAGCATGAAGCGATCCCCTCCCCGGGGTTTGGGGGGTGGGCGAGCGAAGCGAGCAGGGGGCTTTGCCCCCTAGTTCTTATTATGAAAATAAATGATGGTGTGGCATGGTAATAATCAATGTTGAACCCTTTTTTGAGAAAATAAACAGTTGTGCACCCTGCATATTCTTTCATTATGTAAAGCAACATTGGAAGGGCTTTGAATTTTATTTTTCTCACATTCTGTCAGTAAGAAAGAAATTGGTCTAGATATCTAACAAAAAATGAAAATTAACAAAGGCTACTTTCGTTTAATATCCTCTAATAGACACAAATCAGATTGGATATGCTGTATAAATAAATGATGGAAGGACAGATTATGCACACTTTATGCTTTACATTATGATTCTTTGCACGGCCATTCACTTGACAGGTATTTAATTTCAAAAAGTGCAAAAAGCATACAATGTGGTAAATAAATGAATGGTTCAAAAAATAAATAAGTTAAACTTTGAAGGTTGTCAAAATACAAATTGAAAATAAATCCTGACTGATGAGGTCATTCTCATCAGGGCCCTTTTCTAGGTTGTTTCGAAACTTGGGTCACTCACATTCTTGTTCCTTTTAAAGACAGCAATGTTGAATAAAAGATCTTTAGTTTCGTCTGATCTCATTTTGAAGTATGTTTCAGTCCATCGTTTCACCCTGTTTATTCCAGATTTCCTACATAAAAATAACAGTTATGGTTGTATATTAATGACATAGCAGTGTTTTTACAATGGATGACAATATCATTGTGTTATACATCTATCAGCTGGGAAAAAAATAGTCAAAGATGCAGTCTAAGTGAATTTTTATGTAATTTATAGACATTTTTATTCACGTAGTTGAATTATGAAACCTGTCAGAAGGTGCCTGCTTCAACAGAAAACACATTTTGAAAATCAATCAGTAATTTTCTGAATTGCTTTGTCCGGAACAGGGTTGCGAGGGTCTGCTGGAGCCTATCCCAGCTACCATAAGGTGCAAGAAAGGAACATACCCTGGACAGGGCACTGGTCATTTCAGGGCCAAAACACAACACATACCACAGCTACACACTAGAACCAATTTAGTGTTGCCAATCTGCATGTCTTTGGAATGTGGGAGGAAACCAGAACACCCACAGGGAGAACATACACGAAGGGAGGGCATGGGATGTGAACCCTGGTCTAATTACCAGTGCTACCACCATGCTGCTCTACACTTAAACTATCCATCCATTTTCCAACCTGTTGAATCCGAACACAGGGGTCTGCTGGAGCCAATCCCAGCCAACACAGGGCACAAGGCAGGAACCAATCCCGTGCAGGGCGCCAGCCCACCGCAGGACACACACACCCACACACCAAGCACACACTAGGACAATTTAGAATCGCCAATCCACCTAACCTGCATGTCTTTGGACTGTGGGAGGAAACCGGAGGAAACCCATGCAGACACAGGGAGAACATGCAAACTCCACACAGGGAGGACCCAGGAAGCGAACCCAGGTCTCCTAACTGCAAGGCAGCAGCGCTACCACTGCGCCACTGTGCCGCCCACACTTAAACTAGTTTAGGAAAAATAAAGTTAATTTCTTAGACTTATTACAAGGTGCTCTAGAGGACAGGATTTGATGGCCTGATCTCCCAAAGAAGTAGAGAGCACCAGTGGGGAGTTGCTGCCATGTCCCAGGGTTCTCTCTGTATAGTCTGTCCCTTTAACATTTTGGGGCTGGCCAAAGAAGCAATGAAGGATGATACTGTTGGAATGAATTCTCTGTGTGAAGTCACTGTCTCCTCTCCGCTAGGTCAAGCACTGAAAGTGCTTCCTGATACAAAAGGTAATCACTTTTCTCTGGGAAAGGATCTTGGACTTGGGAAAAGAGTACAATAAGGGCTTGCCTGGCAAAACAGTTTAAAACAGTCGCTATCCCTCTACAGACCAGATGTTTGACAGCCCATCCACTTCTAATGTCACATCTGGTTCCTATCCCCCTGGACCCGCCTCTTCCTGCCTGGCCTGTACTTAAGCACAAGTGTCAGCAGCTTGGAACAATCACTTTGAGAATCATGCCTATAAAAGATGTCTTTTGCCCTTTTTCAACACTTTTGTAACTCATGTTTATTTTCAATTATGTGGGTTTTGCCTGTGAGTGCCCCAAACCTTTATGCTTGTCTATGTTTTTTGCTACACTATTTTTTATTGTCCAATGTTCAGATATTGCACTGTATTGTGAAGCCTGTACACTAATATGTATAATAAGCAAGTTGACTATGTCAGCTCATACCTATTACTGTATGGGTAGAGGTTGTGGCCGTGTCCCAGGGTTCCCTCTGTATAGATTGTTCCTTTAACATGTTGGGGCAATGAAACATGGCACTGCTGGAGGGAACTCTCGGTGTGAAGCCACACTGCTGGAAGTGCTTCCTGCTATCCTGTAAAAGGTAATTACTTTTCTCTGGGAAAGGATCTTAGAGTTGGGCAGGTAGAGGAGGATACAGTAACATTGTTAGGGTCTCTTAAATGAAGAACAATTATATCTTTTTAGAAATTGGTGAGAATTTATTATTACTATTCCAAAGTAAACATTGCTGTTTAACAATTTTGATGTCCCAGAAAATATGAGGAACTACTGCCCTTCATATCAGGCTTTCATTTTACAACAGCCTCTGAAATGGGAAGTGAATGAAGGGAGGGTTTGATTTAATTTAATACAAAACAGACATTTGGAACATAAAATTGATAGTATATTCAATTGAGGTATGTTTTAATTATTGTAATATGTTTTATAGAATTAGTACCATTAAAACATAAATAAACTAGGGGGTTTTGCTCCCTGCTCTCTACGCGCCAGCCACTTCACATCTCTGCCGCTCGCGTATGTGGATTTCACTTTCACCAAACAACAAACCTTTTAATTCTCATGGATATGTCTCTTCATTGGGAAGAAACACTACTTTTCCCTGATGACAACATGAATTAGACGATCTGCAAGTCTCCGACTTAAAGTCTAAATCTGAACAATATATTCGATCTCTCTTCGCTGTTCCGTTATTTCACAGAGAATTATTTCAGTTTGTTTGCGCTACTGCGATTTTTACTATCATTTTTTGGAGACTCTCGAATTTAAGTAGTTTCATTATCTCTAACCTGCTCTGCATGTGTATCACGCCAATGTTTTTGAACCTCTTTACAACGTTCTACTTTGTCATCTACTCTTTGTCTTTTATTTCCTGCCCCGGGCGTGGTTAAATCTCTTGGGACAAAGTCTCGTCTTGCAGGACTTGAAAGTATCTCTCTGCAAAAGTCAGGTCTCGTCCCAGGATTTTTTTTATATAATATTAATTACAGAGGGTTAAGCTAAAACTGTTTATTTAATTAAAAAAACAGCGTTAACTGACAATTTCAAATTTTCTATTTATTAAATAAATACTGCCAATTTTATCTCATCATTTCATAATGATGTGTGAAGTGTAATTGTGTGAGGAGTTCATAATTATTGATGTATACAGTATGTTCTTAGTACAGAATTCATGGGGGTTTCTTTGTTTAGTAATAAATGATTATAAAGGGACTTGCAAAATATTACATTTGTTGGACATTTGGTTTGTTGGAAGGTTTTACAGACAGACTATGACATGTCATTAAAAACACATCAACAAAGAACACAGCATCAAACATAAACTTTGTACATGTACAGTGACATAACTCTGATTGTATACCATTAGATTATACATGTTTTTCATAAAAATTAAACCATCATTAAAATTGAATAATGACTATGCAAAAGTTAACTGTTTGTCTCATGATTTAAGTCTATGAATGTTTAATAAAGTTAAACTTATTTAGATGATATTGTAATGTTTCTAAACTCTTTTGGGGCTCCCCCAATGGGACAACATGCCGAAGAGCATCCCAAGGTGCGATCACCATGTCTATGGAAGAAAGCCTGTTGATGACTGGGGCAACGGCGGGCTCCCACCACTGCGGCAGTTCGCCGTAAAAACAAATCCGAAAAGATTGCGGTCGCGCTATAAGCGCCTGCCGTCAATGGGTGATGCAAGGAACATTATAACTGCAGAGAACAGTATTACTTGGCCACAACCTGATCGTTGTGTCTGTGTATACGAGAGTGGTAGATCCCGCTTCAATAAATAACCGTGCGGTTCCTGTTTCAAGCTGAATAAAGTTGGTTTTGCTAAAGTACTGAGACTTAGCCTCGTGTTTTGGGGTGCAAGAAAGAACTCACACGTCACGATACCAGACGTGAGGTCCTTGCACCAATGGATCCCCAAGAAATACAGCAAAACCCAGTGCAAGATGAGGCTCCAGCATCTGGCACTGCCTTAGCGTGGCCACAAGATATGCCGCCGAAGATGGCTCCCTCAGACAACCCCGAGTGTTTCCTAATATATTACCACAAACATCACTCATCCATGATACTTCATTTTCTAATATGCTTATGTTAATGCTAGATCACAGGGAAGCAAAACCAATTACTCGTGCAAAGATCTCAAGGCAGAAACTAATCTTGGACAATTCCAGTTCATCTCTGGTCAGTCTCCCTAGTGGCTTATTTAGAGTCACCAATCAAACTAACATTCATAAGTATAAGATGTGGAAAAAAAACCAGATTTCTTAGAGAAAACCAGACATGAGCATAGGAAGATCATGCAAACCCCCCATCACAGAGGCAGTGACTGCACTGGGATTTCAACTCACATCTCTGAAGCTGTGAGGGTATAGGGCTAACCACTCTGCCACCCAGCTGTCCTATTTAGATATTTTAAAAGCTGTGCTTAAACTTCTACATGTCTTAATTTTTTCAGTGTTATCAATAATCAAACTTTAATTCTTAGATAAAAATACACTATTACATTGCAATGCAATAAAATATCTGTCTGTCTATCTATCTACAGTATGATTCTTACCACATTTGACCAAGATCCATGAATCAAGATACCTCCTGTCTTTATTTCAAATTGAAAAAAGTGTCCTAAGTGCCCGTTATGGTTTGATCGGCATTTATTTTGCTGAGTTATATTATTCAAATAACCTCAAGACATGTTAATAAAGCAATTAAATATAACTGCTGCAAAAAGATAAGGTTAGATGTCAAAAGTTATTTTGTTTTATTCAATTATTACATTTTTGCTTAAGTATTGATACTGTATCAATCATTAACCCCAGCACAGAAAGAAAGAGTTTGTTGTATATGAACTTGAACCCACCTTTGTAGTGCCAAATTAAGTCCACAGATAGTTTTTACCATTGTAGAAAATCGACGGAAATTTCCATAAACTTTCTGAAAGACACAAAACCATAGAAGTATCATTTAAATAGCTCTCTCGTGCTAAGCTGAAAATGCCAAACATTTTGTGAAATATCCCTTAAACTTCACCTCACTCTTCTTTTCCACCACACTCATCCTTCAGCCTGGTTTGTCAGCGGTGTGTTTCTGCAGAGTATGAAGCTATTGAATAGCAGGAACAGCAGTAGCCGTGAAGAAAAGGTTTACAAGCAGTTAATTTCCTTATTACTTCTTTAGCAGAAACTAGAAACCACGCTTCCTTTCTTTGGGTAGTAATTCAATCTGCTATGTGACTCATTAGCTGAAGCACTTTAGTATTTAAGTCATTCAGCACAGAACCGCAAACAAATCACACCTTATTTACTTAACTGTGAAAGCTTTACAATACAATACAAAACACAGATGGAATAATGTCTATTCAGTATGAGAAAACTAATTAAGGTTTTACTTGCAGTTCCTTCTAAAAAATGGGAAAAGCCCAATTCAGGCCAACATATAAATGTTTCTTATGTATGCATTGTAAACAGGCAAAGAACATCTGTAATTTGGCTTAGATAAGTGGCATCATCAGGAATTCATTGTCCTTATATTCAATCAGGCCAAGGCATAAATTTGACCACTTCAACATCTCAAACTCACCTGCCTTGACTAATTAGGCCCAAGGAACATTGCAATCATTTTGAATATTTTTAATTGCAGAACTGAGTTCCGGTGGATGACAAGCGTGGAAGGAGTGCAGTAGAGGAATGGCTCCATTTTAAATACAAACCAAGGTCTCTGCACCTTTCCAAGAGCTGGTACTAAATCTTCTTCCCAGTCAGCAAGAATTCCAAGGCACAGAATGCCTGTGCCCTTCTTGATTAGGCTGGGTTAGGTAGACTTTATTATCCCAGGGGAAATTAGTTTGCATCAGGAAAGTATGAAACATAAGAAATTGTTACACAGATTTAAGAAAAAAAGAAACACACAAACGGTGTTATCATTTTGATTTTGATATTCTTTGTTAATTCCAGTGGGGAAGTTGTCTTTTTGCATGACCTTTGGATATCAGAGCATGGGGGTCAGCCATTGAACAGCACCCTTGGAGCAATTTTCAGGTTAAGGGCCTTACTCAAGGACCCAACAGAGTAGCATCCCTTATGGCAGTAACAGGATTTTAACTTACAATCTCCAAGATACCAACACAGATCCTTATAAGTAGACACACTCATGATTAGTACAAAGAAGAATAATTACCTTAAACAGTATACAAAATAACAACCGTTTAGCAGCATCTGGACATTTAGAAGAATTCAAAATGCTTAACTTCATCAATAAAAAAAAAAAATAATACATCTGTTGCTCTATATCCTTGGTAACCCAAACCTACAGCCTAATGGCAACAACTGAAATTATAGTAAAATGAGGATAGTAACTGTTTGACTGAACTGTGTTGGCCTTCTTTTTACCCTTATTCTGATACAGCTCAGTGACAGACATCTGCTGCAAACTTATCATTTTATTACTGATATTTACAATGTTGTTAAGATGGTTTATATTCTTAATGCTGAAGTTGCTAACCCACTTCTGGTGTTCGTCCCCCTGGACTCGCCTCGTCCTGCCTGGCCCGTACTTAACCAAAAGTGTCGGCAGCTTGGAGCAGTCACTTTGAGACTTGTGTCAAGATGTCTTTTGCCTTTTTTCAACATGTTTATAGTTTATTTTCAATTATGTGGGGTGTGGCAGACCGCTGGGAGTCCTGTCTAGCCATGATGCCTGGAAGGACCGGTAGAGGAACAATACCTCCGCTGAGTCATGAAAGGGCAGCCGCCCTCATCCCTGTTGGGGCCCGTGGGCACTGCCAGGGGGCGCCCGGACAATTATGGAGCCCTGGACAGCAGCAATTCTGCCACACCAGGAAGTGCTGCCGGAAGAAGATCAGAAAGCACCTGGAGACACATCTGGGGCGGGATAAAAGGGGCTGCCTCACTCCATTCGAGGAGCCGGAGTCAGGAGGGAGAAGACAGAGCTTGTGAGAGGGGAATGGAAGCAGCTGAGAAGTAAAAAGGACTGAGCCTTGAGATTTGTGCATGGTGTTATTGTGTTGTGTATTAAACAATGCGTGTTTTGGGACATCTGGAGACCATGTCTGTCTGTTGCTGGGCTGATCTTTTACAGGGGTTTGCCTGTGGCTGCCCCAAAACTTTACAGTTGTCTGTGTTTTTCGCTACAATATTTTTTATTGTCCAATGTTAAAAGAATGCATGGTATCATGAAGCCTGTATAGTAATACGTATAACATGTGAGTTGAGTATATCAATTCAAACCTATTACGGGTAGATGGGGCACATTATTTAACAAACCAGCTTTGATCCTATTCTTCTTTGCTCCCAACTACTTTCTCTGAATAAAAGAAACACAGAAACATTAATAAGTGTGTGGTGGTTAGGGTGTTGCATATCATAACAATATTCTGTCAGTTTTTAACTAAATTGGTCTAATTATTAGTTTTATTAAATCAGTGTTCAGCTTAAGCTTTAATGACACGAGTACAACTTTTAAAAACACATTACAAAACTATATAAAACCTGTTTATTCCAGCTAAAATGATTGGAAAATTAAGAGAGTTTCTAAATACAGAGAATTCATCTATTTATTTCCAGTATATAAGAGCATAAGAATTTCGACAAACAAGAGGAGACAATTTAGTCCATTAGGCTCATTTGTTTAGCCAATAGCTAAGCTGTCCTATGTGAAAGAAAATTAACTGTAACTGCTTAAAGTCTACTAGGATTAAAAGCTGTTTGCTGCAGTCGAAAGTTACTCATACAGGCATCTGTCATAAGACAGAGTGAGGTAAGTTGACATGGGGCACCTTCTGCTTTTCTTATCTGCTTGTCTGTCATAAGACGGGGTGCAGTGAGTTAACCTAGGACAGCGCTTCCTGATTGGGGGTGCAAGCAACTGTTTCTGGGGGTGCCAGAATCCATCGAGGAAGAAAAATTAAAAACATTATTTGTACAAAATCTTAATTTATCTATCCATTCCTAAATAATTAAATGAGCAGGGTATTTCGATACAGTGCAATATGCTGCTTGTTAAAACGGATGACTTCCGCTCTTACGTGCACTTAGTGCTGTGTGGGTATTATGAACTATCATATCTGTTCAAGTTCTATTTAAATTTTAAATATAAGCAATTTTTATTTAGTCGACAGAAATATCTTTGGTAGGAATGTAAGTTAAATTTCGTCATCATTGCATAAATTTTTCTTCACCATAGAAATTTAAAGACTAAATTCAACTTACATTCCTACCAAAGATATTTCTGTCGACTAAATAGAACCTACTTATATCCAAATAGAACTTAAAAAGATATATTTTTTTGAATCTGACCACGCATTTTAGATCGACTTGACGCGCACTACATCGAGCCCGCGTGCTATTGTGCTCTCGCCTGCCTGCCTCAATAAGTCACCGTCGCTTCGCTCTTACTTTTTTACCGTTCATTTAATCATGGCTAGTCGCAAAAAAATTTGAAAATGGAAAGAGGATTACACTGAGTATGGCTTTACCAAAACAATTATTGACGGAGAATTGAGTATCCATTATTCATAAAGCTTCAATTGGTGATCTGTTTTTCTGCGTTAACCTCATATTTTTTCATACTTCTTCTCAAACCAAAGGGGTGCGAAATTGGCCTTGTCCGTCACAGGGGGTGCGAGGGTAAAATGAATCGGGAAGCGTTGACCTAGGATGACTTCTTCTTAAGAGGTGCGCCTGTGTCACAAATGCCAAAAATAAGACAAAGGTAACTTCTTGTATTAAGGGTCTGATACATTCGCAAAAAAGAAACAGATGACTGAATTATGCAATAAAGACGGAAATACTCAGATAAACAATTTTTCCTCACTTGATAAGAAAGGGGGAGGGTGGGGGAGAAAAATATAAAAAAGCCGGCGAAAAAGGGGAACTTTTCTCTTCTGCCTTATAATGCATAAATCCATGTACTCACGGGTGCCTACATAAAAACCTATTTGATTAACGACTCCTGTCTTTCTCTGAGATTTCTTCCACACCTAATTTCTCATCCAGATACTTCCTAAAGGTTGTGAAGGTTTCTGTTTCAATTACCCACATCTGGGTTTTGTTCCAGATTCCCACAACTCTTTGCATAAAGAAGTGCTTCTTGACTTCAATCCCAAATGCCCTTCCCTTTAATTTCCACTGGCGTCCTCGAGTACATGGATCACTGTTAGTTTCAGTGAATTCTGCTGGATCTATTTTATCAATGCTGTTGAGAATTTTGAAAACTGGGATTAGGTCCCCACATAGTCTCCTCAGCTCGAGACTAAACGAGTTTAATTCTCTGAGTCTGTCAGATTATGACATGTCTTTAAGTCCTTGGATGTACCTTGTTACTTTACACCGCACTGCTTCAGATGCTGTTATGTCTATCTCTAGTAGGATTGACTATTGTTATATGTTATTCACTGCCCATTCAACTCATTCTTTATGGGTTCAGTAAAGAGCAGTATACAAAAATAAACCCAGTTGAACTGAGTTTAGCATCACCAGTCAACCTAACCTGAAAAACTTTGGACTGAGATAGAAACACCAAACTACCCATTGAAAACCACAAAGAGAGAATGGACACTTGCCAGATATGGTGTTACCAGGGTAGGATTACCGATCAACCTAACCTGAAAAACTTTGGATTGAGATAGAAACACCATACTACTCATTGAAAACCACAAAGAGAGAATGGACACTTGCCAGATATGGTGTTACCAGGGTAGGATTTGAATGTAGGTCCTTAAGCAGGGAGACAACAATGCTTTCCACTGTTATTGGGTTGTGCAAGTCTAAATATGTTTCCTCTGCTCTTTGTTAATCAATAGACTGTAAATGCTCATGTAATGTTCATGTATTGATACAGCTCACAAAAAGGAAGAACATGAGGTAAAGGTAAGAAGGCAATTGGAATCAACTTCGTAGAGTTTTATTTTTAGGCGTCTTAAAGCCTCATTAGTAATGATGAAAGAACTTACGGGATAATTCAGGGCACTGTAAAGTGCATAATTAGCTTTTTCACAGAAGAGGTAATATTCAATAGTGTTCATTCTAAGAGATTATTATTGTTTTCTTATGATTTAAATTTTTTCTCTGCTTTATACATTTTTATGTTTGTTTCCTTTAGTGCAATTTTATGATATGGAGGTCGAGGAAAATAATCATTACATATATTTTTGGATCTGAACTGTTTTTCACTAAGATAAAGGCAAATGGCTTTTCCCATGATACTATTTTGTTTTTGTTATTGTTCTGCCTCAAAGAGACTGTAAGGATTTTTAAAGACAAGAACAGGGAAGAAGAAGTTAGCAAAGCCATGCCAGCATTGTTAACCAAGAGTGAAGAATATCTTTTGTTAAAACCAAAGGATAAACCAAAAATCTAAGGCAAAAAGGACAGAAGTAAAAATCTTGAACAAGGAATACACCAAAAGAAAATCCGTTCCAAGTTTAGCTTTTATCCAGCCTTGAATACCAGGAAGTGCTTGGCACTAACCTTTATAATCTGGACCCTTAATAACATGCACAAAATTTCCCTGGACATTGCCCATAGCAACGCCATAGAAATTACTACATCAAAAACAGAACATGGTGGCACCCATGAGAAAAATAAAATGCCTTTGGTAAAAACACTTTAGGGATGTTTCAAAAAAAATAAAAAGTTCCAAAATTGGAGTTCTTGGGTCTTTAAATCCTGGAGTACACACCAAAATGACTACAAAAACTAAAAGAAAACTAAAAAAAAGTTAAAGAAATGGATGTTGCCATTTTGTGATTTTTGTTGTCTTGATTGTCAAATAGTTGCTAGGGAAGGTCAAATGGAAGTGTTCAATACATAAAATCATGTAGTTTGGTATAAAGGTCAGCACTGGACACTTCCCATTTGTCCAAGTTTGTGGACATTGTGACTACCCTTTGCTTTTCTGACTAACAACTTTCAGATTTGTTCTTCAACTTGAATTTCCCTTTTTTGACAAGATATAAGAATGGCGTGGTTAATTTGGTTTTGACCCATACTTCTTTTTGTCTATGTTTCATTTCCCAGTACTTTCATTAATAGTCTACACATTTGTGTGGAGTCCAAACAAATACATGTGTAATCCATGTCACTGGATTTTTAAAACTAAAAGATAAAAATTGAGGATGCTGATTGAAAGGGATGATTACATCACAGACCCTCAGAAGATTAGCTGTACAAATATCACGGCTTCATTTATTGTTTCATTCTTATGGTGGCTGCAGTATTTTTCCCCAAAATGTTTGTGGTAAATTTTGGTTGATAATATCTGAGGTTTTACTATAAACTTCAGACCACACTAAAAACAAAACTATATAAATGCACTATAAATCTATATATGTATATACTAGGGGGTTCCCCTATGCTTGCTTCGTTTTGCTTAAACCCCCCCACCCCCGGTCTGCACTAGGTGCCAGCCACTACACATCTCTTCCCCTCACATTGTGCAGAGGGGGGCTGAACGCACATCAAGGAGACACAGTCACTCCTCCGAAACCCCCTCTTAAACGGTGATACAATGGGAAACAAATTTAGTTTATTTTTACCTTCTCTTTGCTCGATCAGCTGCTGGCTTGCTGCTGTTGCAATGCTGCGTTATCTGCATCTCACACAGCGCTTCGAACATTTAAAAGCCTGTACAGCTGCTGTCCTACTCTTTGTCTTTTATTTCTGGCCCCGGGCGTGGTTAAATCTCTTGGCACAAAGTCTTGTCTCGCGGGCAGCAAGTTCTTGATATTTTTGTGTTTATTATTTAAACACAGAATAAGAATCTGAAAATCTAACAACATCACATTAAAGTTTGATAAATTCTGAAAAGAATGATACTAAACATATATATGTAGGTTTTAAAATAAGCCCGATTTAAAGCATGACAAAAAAGAGACATAAAAACATCACATAAAACCATTGTACAAAATCATTGCACTTTTAGGCTTAGGATTTTATATATATACTAGGCTGACCTGCCTTTTAAGGCGACAGAGTTTTAAGTTGACCACTTCTTAAGGCAATTCAATATGTAGATCAATTTGATATTTTATACAAACTCATTAATTTGGTTATATTGCATTTGAGCTGTATTACTTTAATACTCGTTGTTTCTGTTATTTTTGTGATGAAATTTAAACTTTATTTCTATATTGAGGTCGCCCTTTTGAACCCCTCTGATATTTACTACGCGGTAAGGCATTTGTACTCCATCAACATTAATTATTTCCAGAGACATAATTTTGTCTATTTTTCCAGTGCAAGTACAATCCCGACCGCTTTTATATAGTAAGAAAGAAGAAGAAGATATCGCACAGTCTGGAGTAGAAAATCATCTTTTACCTGGAAAAACGTAACTACAAATCCCATCGTGCATTGCAAAATGGACGGGGCGTGTGTGAAACTCCGTGCTACTCGCACAGTCTGGAGTAAAAAAAAATCATCTTTTACCTTGAAAAACGAAAGTAAAAATCCCATCGTGCATTGCAAAATGGACGGGGCGTGTGTGAAACTCCGTGCCTACGTAGCACTCACAGGATGGAAGGACAATCCCGACCGCTTTTATATAGAAGGATAGTAGATAATACAAAGTTGGCCAACTCACTCACTCATCAACAAAAACACTATTTCCCGTTTAGTTAAAAAGCTGACATTTGGCATGATGGTAAATCTAGTCTATTAGATATTCACTAAGGAATGACGTTTTTATATACTGTATCATTATTTAAGAGTAACCCCATAATAAAAAAATAATTACTCCAAAATCTCAAAAACGCTTCACTGTATTTGATTGAAATTTGGTGCGAGTAAAAAAAAAATTAGCCACCCCATGGTTTTTTAACTTGTCCATAATTTGTCTATAATAATACTGTACCAAGTACACTATTCTAATGTACTGTGAAGCACTAACAGAAGCCAGAAGAAAAAGAGTAGCAGCCACTCTGCAGCCTGGTTATGGTGTCCCCGTGTATGCAAATGAAGGACTTTAGCAGATGAGCAGTGAAGACAAAAAGACTAACAGCACCACCAAGAACTAGGGTGGACTGACGAGAGAGTGGAGGTGTCCTAGACAGGAAAAAGACAGAAATGTGCCATGAAGACAGCTGTGAAGTGGAAGGAAGGAGGAAAAGTTTGCTAAAAAAAACTGCTGCTTCCATACACAATGCTTGTTTCAAGTTGTGTGTTGGTTTTTATCAATTAAAAGGCAATCCCTTTGGATTGCTAACATACCAGTTCCACACTGTATAATATGTGTAGAGGGAGACGGAAATTGATTATTTTTGTTTTTATCATTGTGTAAACACGATAAAGATGTATTGGGTGTGGAAATTCAGGATCAAATTGACCAGTTTGTAGTGACACGGTGTTCACGATACAGTTTTCTTATATAACAAAAATGTCAACAATTACAATGATGTCATCACATATATGAATGATATGTAAAATCCCTCAACCTACTACGCTACCATTTGCAAATAGTTAGCTGCATCAGAAATTTGAAGTTTCCAGAAATGTGTATTATTTGCTAAATTCTGGATAAACGGACGGCCAATTAAAAATATTGTGCGTTATGCGGAGGTCATTTTGATGTTTACGAACCTATTACTACTATTGATCAGACTCAAAACTGGTTACACCAGACATTGCAAGTACATTCTCTTGTTTATCTAATGTGACCAGATCATCTCAAAACTATTCTAATTAAACAGGAAAACATAAGTTCTGTAGCAGATGTACAGAGTATATCAGACAAAATCAGTTTTACAGATATGCGGTTAAATATGCACAAAAAAAATCCTAAAAGCCACAGAGTTGAGGTTGCTACATATACACAAAAAATCCTGAAATGAACAGACTTGTGATTGCTAAATATATATGTAGTAAAAACATCTCAAAGTGAACAGATTTGTGGTTGTTATATATACATAAAAAAAATCTCGAAGTGAACAGAAATGCAATTGTTGAATACACACATAAACATTCAAAAATGTTACTAATTATACCTCAAGACGTATTGATATTAACAGGGAAACTTCTGTTTGGCATGCAAATCAAGAAAGATATTTGCATTGGCTCAAAATTGCAATGATGGGTTTAATTATAATCTATACATATTAATTAAAATCTAATAAAGAAATTCTTATAGGGTCTATGAATGTTATATGTTAAATGAACTGATGAGCCATCTGGAATATGTTGTAAATGTGGGAAAATCAAATTACATATTGGCCCTTGTGATTTGTAAGATTACAATTGATGGATCCGCCTATTCACGGGTCTGTTATTAATAATGAAATTGAAATGATTTTTGTAACCTATTGAAGAAAACAGCAGGCAACGCTGTTGCAATGTTATTTTTAATGAACTACAAATCCCAGCAGCCCTGGGAGTAAAGCACCATTGGGCAGCTTCAGCAGTTGCTGCAAGGGCTGCTGGGTGAAATAAAAAAGTTCAAATTATAAAATGGAGATACAAGCTCATCAGGAGTCTTTTTGTTTCAATGCTTCACTGCACAATTAGATTGCAACTACACCCATTAGATTACAGTTTTCTCTGGATTTATGTTCTTGTCCTGTGTCTGTTTGTTTGTGCAACTTCCTCTGGTTGGAAAGTATCATCATCTGGGGAACGTTCCTAACTTCTGCAAATCTTGAGGCCACGCACATCTGCATTATGATAAGACAAAACTTTACGCAACTTTCAGGAGGTTGTTCACAGGGGTTTCATTTCATAACTACACCACCATCATCTGCATCTGAACTGGACTGAGTCATTAATTTTTATTTTGTGCTTAATGTTTTGCTGGATTTCTTTTGCATCTCTTACTAATATTTTATCATTTACTGCCATAAATATAAATGCAAATTTATTATAATTTAAATTTTGTAAAAAGTTACTGTTCCCTAAACAGCTGTGGACCTATGCACTTTGTCTGGGGGATGCCACGCACCTTTATCAAAAAGCCTTGCCCATGTGAATATTTTATCTCACATTTCAGTGCAATAAACTGTGCAGAAAACTGTATAATCACTTCCACACTACTCTGTCTCACCTAGAGAAAAAGAACTGTTATGCCAAGCTGCTGTTTGTGGAATACAAATCTGCATTTAACACCATTATCCTATCCCAACTCATTGCTAAACTCCTGGATCTGGGGCTCAGCTCTTCACTGTGTAACTGTGTCCTGCACTTCCTCACTGGCAGACTTCAGCATGTGCATATTGGTGGAAAAACTCCAGCAGGCCAGCATGCTGAGTCCCTGCTTTACTTGTGAATTTCCGATTGGGATTAATAAAGTATCTATTTATCTATCTATCTATCTATCTATCTATCTATCTATCTATCTATCTATCTGCTCTCTCTTTACCTATGACTGTGTGGCTAAGTACAACTCAAATACTATCCTTAAGTTTGTTGACGACACCCACATAATCGATCTGATCAGCAAGGACGATGAGATGGTTTATAGAGAGGGGGTCAGGACAATAACCTCACCCTTAATGTTAGCAAAAATAAGCAACTAATCATGGATTTCTGCAAACAGGTGAGAAAGCATTGCCTCATTTACATCAGAAGGGAGGCTGTTGAGCAGGTTAGCAGCTTCAGGTTCCTTAGGGTGAACCTCACTATTGACATTAAATGGTCAAGTTAAGTAGTTAAGAAAGCACAACAACACCTTTACTTCCTCAGGAAACTGAGGAAGGGCCGGATGTCGCCCACAATCCTGTGCAGATTCTACAGGTGTGCTGTGGAAGCCATCCTCAGAGGATGCATTACATCCTGGAACAGCAGTTGCTCAGTTTAGGATCGCAGTGCCCTGCAGAGTGTCGTGAAAACAGCACAGCAGATCACAGGCACTCAGCTCCTTGCGATCCATGACATCCACACCACATGCTGTCTTAGGAAGGTAAACAGTATCAGGCAGGACTCCAGCCAACCTGCACTGTCACTTTTCACCCTTCTCCAATCTGGGAAGTGTCTAAAGTTCATCTGAAAGGTGCACCTCAAGATTCAGGAACAGTTTTTACCTAAATGCAATTAGACTCACATACAATCAGTAATCTTGCCACCTCCACTGCTACTACTACTGTTACCTTGCACATGCACTTGCTGTCACTTTTTGTGTTTATTCCATATTTATTTTGTTTCCTGTCTGCAGAGGTACATGCAAGTAAGCATTTAATTGTACACAGTTCTTGTACACATGACAATAAAGAATTTAATTGAATAATCATGGGCCCAAAATGTATTCACGGACATCTGCATTCACAGAGG
Organism: Polypterus bichir lapradei; assembly: GCA_026402145.1. Lineage (NCBI taxonomy): Eukaryota > Metazoa > Chordata > Cladistia > Polypteriformes > Polypteridae > Polypterus > Polypterus bichir. Next base: position 30,561,023 of record JANRMT010062821.1, on the reverse strand, counting down.
TTAGGGGCGCAGTTCGCAAGGGATAACTATTGTCACAAAAAGACTCCAGACAGTCAAAAAGGTTTGGGGTAGCCACCCATGTATTATGATCCTGACTACAAAAGGTTGAAATGATTGAGTTGTTTACAAGACTGAGTCCAAAACAGAACTGAATATGTGGAGGTAAGATGGCAGTTTTAAGGGCTGGTGGAGGAAATGATGTCATCTATGCCGGAACCAGAAGTGACATCTTCAGGCAGGCCCGCCGCCAGGGGGGGGAAAAACGGGACTCTAGTCCGGGGCCCTAACGGAAGGGGGCCCCTTCACGCTTGATTTTTTTTGTATACGTATTTGAAGGTTTTGGCATGTGGGGACCCGGGGGGAAGGCAGAGGGGCCCACACGTACCCACTTGTCTGGGGCCCAAATATTTCTGGCGGCGGGCCTGCTTCAGGGACCGGAAGTGACATCATCAGAGGTCCCGGGACCAAAACTGACATCATCAGAGGCGCCAGGACTGGAAGTGACATCATCAGAGGCGCCGGAGCCTGCGGGATTTCCCAGGAATGGTCTGCAAGGAACTGAGAGAGACAGTCAGCACACTCCGCCACCCCCTGGTCTGATGTAGTATTACAATTACTCAAGCCCTTTCGCTGCCTCCTATTCACACGTGTGTGACACTTTATAAGCGTTGGAAGACTTACAAGGACCTATTAAAAGTTTAGTATTTTGTTACATTTTGTTTTTGGTATAAGAAAACTAAAAGATTTTTTAAATTAAATCACTTGGTACAAAAAGAACAATCAAAGACATTTTCACACCACATTTTAAAGTACAAGGACAGGTGTATCACCATTGTCTTAGGAAATTTCCCAGGCAAAACTAAGTACCACAGCTAGTTTTTAAATACAATGTACTTAATAAATATTTAGACAACTGATGGTAAGTTTTAAAGTGGCATTTCAGTGGAACACTGCAGTGAATTAAGTGTTAAGGCCGTCTCACAGTCTTTAGATTCGTTGTTAAATTCCCATCTAAGGGTATCTTCTATGTGGGTGCTCATCAAGTTCTCTTGGGTTTTCTCCAGGAATCATACTTTTTCCCAATCTAGAGATATAGAGCACTTCTAAATTGACCCAGTAATTGTGAATGTGTCTTCTAACAGGCTGGCAATCATATCAAAGCTGTACCAGTAATGTGTCTATTTCCGCTGATTTAGTTTTCCAGATCTCTGTAAACCTGACAAAGCATATTTAAAAAAACAGAGTAAAGAAAAGCCAAGCAAAATAACACCTATTATTGGCTTTTCTCTACATTCATAATGACTAACACGGTAAAATACCCTAGTACTAAAAACAGAGTAATAAATTGTAAAAAAAAGTTTACCCCTACTTATTCTGTTGCAGAGTCCCAAGAAGCTGGAGACTACCCAATAGCACTCTGCACAAGGCAGGAACCAGCTCCAGATGGGATGGCACACATCCAGTTTACAATTTTTAGTCACATATACACCACTTTGTGATGTGAGAGGAGAACTGGAGTACCTAGAGAAACACTCACCCAGGGAGAACATGTCAATTCCAGACATGCAGTGCATGAGACAGGAATCAAATAAGAATCTACGTCTGCAGGGCTGTTAGGCAGCAACACTAACCACTGTGTCACTGTTTTCTACTAATAAAGTGACATGTTTGAGCAATTTATGGAAAATTAGTTTGCATGTACCAAAAAAACTCTTGGCTTATTGCAGTGCATTTTAAATTATTCTCATAACACACTCGCATTTACATGTCCAACCTCTGTCCACCCAATGTATAAGCTGGGTTGAGGAAGACTGAAATTATCCTCAGAGTGTTGAGCTCAACTCGAGGAACCAACCCAGGGCAAGTATGACAGTTTACTGCATGCAAACACAACTTACTATGTGTGGAACAACTTAGTCCAACTGGTACATTTTGAGGCGCCAACCCAGCAATCCATATTTAATCAAAGCAATAGAAAATCCAAACAAGTGCACTATGGTGCAGGAGTGAAACAAACAGAACAAAAGACAGAGCTGATTTTAGGGTTAGTGAATTCTTTCTTCCCCAGGTGTGCTCTGCTCTTGGAGTGACGCCTCCTTCCAGAGATCCTCTGCTTTATAGGTGGGAGACCTGAAGGGGTGGAGTCAGCTGCCTTCACTGGGCAACTTCTCTGCACTGTGGAGAGAAAGGAAGAAGACCCGATTAGCACCAGAGCCACCTCTCATTCAGGGAATGATACTACATACCCCAGATGAGCCCAAATCTAATGATCCATGGTAAAAACTTAATAAACATTAAAGACTGTCACACACGTGCAAGTAGGAGGCAGCTAAAGGGCTCGAGTAATTGTAATAAAACATCCGACCAGGGGACAGCAAAGTGCGCTGTCTGTCTTTCTCAGTTCCCTACAGACCTTTCAGGTTCCGGCCCCTTTGATGACGTCACTTCCGAAGCCGGCCCCTTTGATGACATCACTTCCGAAGCCGGCCCCTTTGATGATGTCAGTTCCTCTCAAGACCTTTAAAGTCTCCATCTTAGGCTACTATAGCCAGTTCGGTTTTGGACTCTGTGATATGCACATCGTGTATGTGATTTAAAAAACCATTTTGCAGCTGGGAAAAACAATATACGGGTGGCTGCCCCAAACCTTTATAATGTCTTGGACTCATTTATATGACAAGACATACAAAACAAAACACACCACTGAACACAGTTCACAAACTTCTGAATAGTGTCTCATATTTAGCAAATTATTACAGTATTAGTCCTGGATACTGTTAATTTTATATACAGTATATAGGCTCTGGAAAGTATACTCATTAAAATGTCTTTGCTTGAAGATTTATAGACGGGGATTATAATATTTCCTCATTTTATGACTGTGTTTTACTGATTGTTCAATGGATTTGATAAATAAACACTCTGGTGACCTTTATTTGCTCATGCCAAACAAATCTCAGTCTTCTGTGTATAACCGGTTTACAACCGAAAACCCCTAATTAGCATGTTTTCTAGATAATATTCCCTTCAGTTTCAAACATTAACTCTTTAGGATCTTATCTTTAAGCTCTTCTGAACACAATTGTTGGTTTCATAATTACTGCTTACTCATGTTATCAAAGAAACATTCATATAGTGAATCAGCTGAAAAGTTAAGAAAAACTACAGCATTCGATTTACATAACATTGGAAGTTTTCAAAATGAATGTTCAGATTTAAAAAAATAAGATATAACACACCACTGTAAATGCTTGCTTAACAATGTCAGTGTTGCATTTGTTTTCATAGCACAGTGTCTAACTAACAGAAAGCTGTTTGTATTGTTGTCATGGCACAGCAGAATATGGTGAGAAAACTCACATGAAAATGGGAAGAATTGCCAGAGTTAAAGAGGCAAGACTATTATCTATTTCTTTAATATCTGATTATAGAGAATGAGCATAACAGAGTTACTCAAAACCTTAGGATACGTTACCGAGTGGTTTGGATACCACACCTTTGATCCGCAAACATATACAGCGCATGCAGGGCACGAGCCCTCAGTGAACATGCTGTATATAAGATAATAACACACAACATTGATGACACCTACACGAGCCAAATATCGAGGAGCCAGCCTTGCCTGGTTTGAGACAGTATATAGCACCATCGAATATATGCCTTCTACCAAAACTACCTTGACGAGTCTAAGTTTGCACCGTATGAGTGCGTGCACTTCAGTGTGCTCTGTGGTGGACTGGCAGGCATGACTGTATCGGGTTGGGTCCCACCTTGTGCACATTGCTGTGAGGACAGGCTCTTAATTTACAGTATCTAAGATAACAAAACTAGGTAACTGAATTACCACAAAGAGTTACATATTGACTTGCTTAATAAATTCTGTCTAAACATTTGCTCTAAGTGAACAGATTTATAAACATTTTGATAAGATAAAAGTGCTACTGAAAGTTCCAATATATTAGTTGTACTTGATTTTTTTTACTGCCTACATTAGCTGACATCATAAAAAATGAAAATCTTATAGATGAATTGTAAAATGGTGGGAAGGTGGCACCCAGGGTTCTGTTGGTTTAAGGTCCAGTCAAGTTGCTGCATAATGACTGTGTTGTTTTCTCCAACCTTTGTAGTGTTCTCCCACATCCTTAAAACATTCAGGTTAGATTCATTTTTAAGTCTCAATTAGTTCAGTGTGGGTGTGAGTGGAGCTTCAGAAGGACATTGTGGGTTTAAAGAATTTCAAAGTTTCGTTCTACCCTTGGGCCCAATGCTTGGCTGTACCAGAATTATTACAATTTGCTATGACTAAAACCTCTGTGAATTCTTCTCTGTGTCAGAATCCTTGTAGCATGGACAAATTTTTATGATACGTTTTGTTACACTCGTTGTTCACTATCTTGCTTAACTGGAAAAATCCCAATCTTTCTACTATTTTACAATGAGAAAAAGTAGTGCTCTATTAATTTAAATTAGAAAAGAAATCATCAGTGAGCTGCGGTGGGCTGGCGCCCTGCCTGGGGTTTGTTTCCTGCCTTGCGCCCTGTGTTGGCTGGGATTGGCTCCAGTAGATCCCTGTGACCCTGTAGTTAGGATATAACAGGTTGGATAATGGATGGATGGATGGATCATCAGTGAGAAGCTACTGAAACAATTTTAAGTGTTTAGAAGCCCTCCAGCACACCATAAATGAAATACTCAATAGCTCTTAACTAATCACTAGCCCAGTATCAACCTTTCTTGTTCTTTCTGTCCCTTTTTGTATGGTGATAGAGTAGGGCTGTCGAACTCCATTTTACTGAGGGCCAAAAATAGCACGTTATTTACCTGATGAAGGCCAGAAGATATCAACAAACCAATTCCCCCAGAATTTCTTTACCAACAAGACACATGGGTACCTTTCTGTTAATCACAATTATTTATTCTGCCTCATGTCTGTCTTTTCTTTTTATCCCCTTTTCTTCTCTTGGATATTGCAGTGTCAGGAAAGATACCAGAAGTCATGGGACCAAAGTCAGCATTTAATGGAAAAAGTGATGTCAGCCACCCAGGGCCAGCTCTATCATTTTTCCTGCCCTTGGTGAAGCTGTAAATGCCTCCCAAGTTTAGCAATTTACGAATGTCATACACATGCACAGGGAAGACAGCTTAAGGGCTTTGGTGATGGTATTGTTGGCAGTTGGCATTGTGTACTAATTACCTTCTCTTCTTCTCCCTCTGCAGAAAGGAGGATTGACAGCCAGTCCATTGCTGATGTCACTTCCATGTCCATCAACCTGGACCCTCCCGTTCCTGCCTCTTGAACTCATAACAAAGAAATCACCCATCTTGTTTCAGTTCCTATTCAAAACTCCAGTCTGAAATGACTACTCAGCATTTACTGCGTGTTTTCTTTGTTTTTTCACATTCAGCTGTATGGGATCACCAAGGTGGCACCCCAACTCTTTTGTTTGTGTCCTATTTAATACTAAATATATTAGGTAAATGGATGTAAATCAGACTTAATAATTTAGAGATGAGCATATTGTATTTACAAAATGTCTAAATGAAAGTAAGAAAGAACATGTAACAATATAATGTAATAAAGTGGTTAATTGATTGATGTGTGAGATGTTCAGCCCGGACACAACCAAAGAGACACCCACAGTTCATAAAACACACGCTTTATTAAACAAGTGTCCCCAAACACAAGTCCCGCAAACTCACAGTACTTCCCTCACCAAACACCCTAACGGGTGTCCCTGGATGGTCCTCCTTCCACCTTCCCAGGTGTGGCGGAAGTGTCGATTTCCCAGGCTCCACGATGCTCAGGGCGCCCCCTGATGGTGGCCACAGGCCCAAGTGGGTTTGAGCCTCCTTGTTCCGTCCCCGTGGTCCCCTCATTATCCAGGGCAGTTGCCCCCTCATGGCCCTGGGGACATATAGACCACCTCCCGGTCCTTCCAGGCATCCTGGCTGGGTCTGGCCCCTAGCCTCCTGCCACAGATGGTAGTTTAATTTTATAAATAGAATACCAGTTTTAAAAAGTAAGTAATACACACAGAGATTATACTTTATTTGTCCTCAAGAGGAAATTAACATTTTTTACAATCTTAGGGGGTTTTCTGTAATGTTCACATTAATACTAAGATATAATAATAATAATAATAATAATAATAATAATAATAATAATCATAATATAACACAGATGTACTGTGGTTGTCCAAAGAATAACAGGCTGGAACAACTGCAGAGCTTTTGGGTGCCAAACTGGCTGTCCCCTTTTAGTTCAAAGCTGAATCAGATTGTTACAACAACACCAACAACAATAATATTTATTTATAATTGCACATTTTCATGCAGCAATGTAGCTCAAAGTTCTTTACAAGATAATAAAAAGAAAGTTACGAGTAAAATATTAAAGAATGTTAAAGAGTAAGTAGCAAGAAAGCAAGGTAAGGTCAAATGGCCGGGAGGACAGAAAAAAACAAAAACAAAACTCCAGTTAGGCTGAAAAAAAAACAAAATCTGCAGGGGTTCCAAGGCCAAAAGTCCACCAGCCCCCATTGGTCATTATACCTAACATAAATAATTCTAAATCAGTCCTCTTTGTTTAATTGCTTCACATGATCAAGATGGTGTTGTGGACAGCTGAGACACCCACCTTCATTTCAGGCGACTTCATGGTGCCTTGATCAGGTGGTGGTGGCACAGATCACCACCACAGAAGAATCGGAAAAGACAGCAGAGAATAGTAGAGATTAGTACAAACTGCAGATCCCTGAAGTACAGTGGTGTGAAAAACTATTTGCCCCCTTCCTGATTTCTTATTCTTTTGCATGTTTGTCACACAAAAT
>JANRMT010062821.1:30498929-30554183 GCA_026402145.1 Polypterus bichir lapradei | reverse complement strand
ATTTTGTGTGACAAACATGCAAAAGAATAAGAAATCAGGAAGGGGGCAAATAGTTTTTCACACCACTGTATATGATCATTCTGAACCCATGTAGTCTATAAGGAATATAACTGAAATGTACTGTAGCTATGGAAAAGCAACATTAAAATAATTTAATTTAGCAGTTTTTTTAAACTATAGTTCAGACAAAGGGGAGACTATGTTACTAAATTAAAGTACATTCATTTACACCGACATAACTATGTACATCACAATTAATAACCTTTGACCACATTTAAAAAAGGTGATGAAGCACACAGCCAACATTCAAAGTTAGCCAGAAACTGATTGCAATCATGTTTAACATGATTGGGAATACAAGTGCATTTTCTATCAATAGGCAACAATCACGTGAGAGGAAAAGACAAAAGAATCATGTAGGGCAGCAGCAGCAGTCAGATAAAGATGTGGAAGAATACCTGTGACCAGGATTGACTCCTGTGCAGCTTTAAAAAGAGAATGAAGCAGTGTGTGAGAAGTCAAGCTAGCATTGCCTTCATGTGACCAATGCATCTTTGGCATCTTGTTAAACCACTAAAGTTTGCTATGGAAGTGTAGCATGTAATTTTCTTCTTAGTTTTTCTTGTTGAATCATTAAGGGCAGCCCATTTTCAATCTAACTACATATTAGTGTTTGTGGTGTGATGTGCTGTGCATATACAAGCACTATATATATATATATTTTTTTAAATTGTATTCATTTTATTAAAATCAAATAACATTCCATACAAATAACTCAAGTTTTACAACAAAAAAAGGTTTGAAACAAATCAAATGCCACCTCTGAGAAAGAGAGCTAACCCAGCAATGTAAGACTTTATGCTAGTAAAGACAAATGAATAGATAAAATAATAAATGAATAAAGATAAATGGAGTAAAAGAGTTGAGAGAACCTGCTTCCTCTATTTAAATTCTTATTCTAAAATGTTATTGATTAGATCTTGCCAGTTTTTGAAAAAGTTCTGCACAGATCCTATACTGTGTGATTTTTTCCAGTTTCAAACAGTATATAGCATCAGTTACCCACTGACTTAGAATAGGAGAGTTAGGATTCTTCCAGTAGAGCAAGATAAGTCTGTGTGCCAATAGCGTAGTAAAGGCAATTACAGTTTGTTTGTCCTTCTCCGCTTTAAGCCCATCTGGAAGAACACCAAATACAACTGTTATTGGATTAGGAGGGAGTGTGACACCAAGGCTGTCTGAAAGGCACTTAAAGATTTTGGTCCAAAATGATGTTAATTTGGTGCAGGCCTAAAACATATGGCCAATGAGGCTGGAACTTGATTGCAACGTTCGCAGGTTGGATCTTGCCCTGGAAACATTTTGGACAATTTTAAACAAGAGAGATGCACTCGATATATAATTTTGAGTTGAATAATTGTATGCTTTGTGCATATGGAGCTCGAGGGAATTCTGTGCATTGCTACCTTCCACTCCTTTTCTGAAATGTTGAGTGAGAGATCCTTTTCCCACTGTACTCTTGGATTTTTGAAAGCGAGGGACTGTAAAATAGTTTTATATTTTACAGAAATGCTGTCTGAGTCCTTGAGACTAAGCAATATTTTTTCTGGCATAGAGGCAGGTAGGAGGTGATGAAAATTTGGCAGGTTCTGTTTAGCAAAGTTTCTAATTTGAAGGTAGTGAAAGAAATGTGTTGCTGGAAAGTTAAATTTGGAGTGAATTTGACATTATCAATGTACAGATCTCTAAGTGATTTCATCCCAAATGTTTTCCAGATATTAAAAACTGCATATGTTTGAGAAAAAAGTGTTTCTCGTGCAGAGGTACCACAATTAAAAGCTTCCTTATCTTAAATTGCTTCCTACATTGATCCTATATTCTGAGTGAGTGAAGCACAGTTGGGTTGTTAGTTTATTGGTGATAATTTGTATTTATTGGGGTGCAAAGCTAGGAATATAAAGAAGTACTGCAGGGTTTTATTTCTATTGCAGACCAAGCCTATGTATGTCCATCTATTTGTGTCCAGGTTTTTATAGCTTGTATATTTGCTGCCCAATAATAAAATTTAAAGTTAGGTAGAGCCATGCCACCTTCTGCCTTAGCTCTTTGTAGGGTTGCCCTTTGGATACGTGGATGTTTTGAATTCTAAATAAATGAGGTTATGGCTGAATCTAATTTCTGAAAAAATGATTTATTGATGTATATTGGAATGTTTTGAAATAAAAGGAGAAGCTTAGGAAGGATATTCATCTTAACAATGTTAATTCTTCCAGCTAGAGTGAGATGAAGGGTAGACCCTCTATGCAAGTCTTGCTTAATTGTTTCCATTCAGACAGCAAAATTTTGTTGATAAAGATACATTTTGAGATATCTTAAAATACACAGGAAGTCCCATTGAAAGAATAGGAAATTTTATAGGAAGTAATTTCGAGATATTTCAAAATGTATTTGAGATATCTCAAAATGCACAGGAACCTATTTTGCGATATCTCGAATTGTATTTAAGATATCTGGAAATGCATTTCAGATATTTCAAAATGTACAGCACATCATTTCAAGATATCTTGAAATCTATCATAAAATGCTTTTTAGATACCTTAAAGTAGATGCATTTTTAGATATCTGTAATTCAATTTGAGATATCTAAAATGCATTTCCAGATATCGTAAAATTAATTTTGAGATATCTCTAAATGTTAATTCGGCTGGCCATACCAATCTAATATTGTGTGCTTGATAATTCATTGGGAAGAGCACACTTTTATTTCAGTTAATTTTCAGTCCAGAAATCTTTGGAAATTCTGTGAGTGCTGTTAAGACTGCAGGCCTAGTATTTTGTGGGTCTGATATATACAGTACCACATCATCTGCATATAGTAGAAACTTTCTGTTCCAGTCCTTCTGATAATTCCCTTTATCTCAATAGCATTTTGACAATGAATTGCCAGTGGCTCAATGGCGATTGCAAAAAGCTGTGGTGACAAGGGGCATCCTTGTCTGGTACCACGTTCTAGTTTAAAGTAGTCTGAATTAATGTTGCTAATATAAACCGAAGCTTCTGGATTGGTATACAGTAGTTTGATGTTCGGGCCAAAACCAAATTTCTCAAATGTCGTGAAAATGTGGATAAAATATGGATAAAATCTATAAAGTATGTTGTCTATACGGTATATCAAACACATATTTTAGAAAACTAATGGTCATCGCAGGCCATTTGTAACATGTTTTGAATATTAATAATGTGGATCACATTAAAAGGGTCCCAGGGGTGGCTGCATCCCACAGGCCTTGAGTTTGTGATAGAGAATCTGCTAGTGAACAATAAAGAACTTTACTAACATGTATCTTAAAGCCAAAATTTATTTAGCATTGCTAAACACTGTCACACACGTGCAAGTAGGAGGCAGCTAAAGGGTCTGAGTAAGTGTAATAAAACATCTGACCAGGGGGCGGCGGAGTGCACTGACTGTCTTTCTCAGTTCCCTTCAGACCTTTCCCGGGAAATCCTGCATCCTGCGCCTCAGAAGACATCACTTCAGAAGCCGGCCCCTTTGATGACGTCACTTCCGAAGCCGGCCCCTTTGATGACATCACTTCTGGTTCCGGCCCCTTTGATGGCATCAGTTCCTCTCCAGACCTTTAAAGCCTCCATCTTGGGCTACTATAGCCAGTTCTGTTGTGGACTCTGTTTTATGCACATCGTGCTTCAAAAATATAAACTTTTGCAGCTGGGAAAAACAATATACTGGTGGCTGCCCCAAACCTTTATGATGTCTTTGGCGTATTATTATCACAACACATCAGTCTGAAATGAAGCTCTTTTGTGCAGCAAAACAATAATCCAAAACACATTATTAAGTTAAAATCAGATGTGCTGAAGAAAAGGAGATTTAGCTTTTTGAAACTTTTGAGCCAACATCCCATTGGAATGCTGTTGTGAGACCTAGAGCGATCAGGTTATGATCAAAAATCCACAAATTTCACAGATTAGAAATTTTTGTACATGGAGATATGGGCCAGAAAATTTTGCCCAGTGCTGTGAGAGCCTATCAGTAACTACAGGAATATCCTGGTCACAGTTGTTGCTGATAATGGTGGCATATCTAGCTGCTGTGTATAAAGGGGTAATTACTTTATTCAACAGTTAGAGCTTCCTTTAAATTTTCAAGTACTACGTTATTCGTTCATTTGGGAAGTGGAATTGTATAAAGAACAAAACACCCACATTGAACTTTATTTGCTGTATAAGATGCATAAAATCAGACAAGTAGCACATTTTGCATTGTTGTGTTATGTGACTAAGATAACCTGAAGAATACTGCAGGAGCTTCCTTTATTGGAATTTTATTACATGAATATTATTATCCACATACAGTATACGCTGTATATCTCTAGTGATAACAATCCTTATTCTTACTCAGCCAGTGTCTATATCTCTCACACCCTTGTTATGGAACCCTTTGTAAAAGCAAAACCACACATACTTCCAAGCAGCCCTTGCATCTGAGTCAGAACAAGTTATTAACAACAATACAAAACACAACATAACCTCCCCAGGAATAACATAATATACAAATTTCACTTGAGAAAGAAGGTCAACTGCTTTTCTGATAGGCTTATCACGGGGATTATTCTTCCCCACTCCTACATTCAGAGCTCCCAATACTCGTATGGCTTTGTCTGTGTAAGTTCAGAAAACCAAGTTAATTTTTCTCAGATATTAAGTGCTGAAATGTTTCATTATATACAAATTTACAATGAACGAGAGTGTTGCACCATCATCAAGCTCCATCAATATAGTTTTATCTGTAATTGCTGGCATAACCCAGTATCCCTGTGACTTGTGTTTTCCGACAAAAAGTGTAATTAAGTCTCCTCCTGTAGGTGAGTGCCACCTTCTCTCAACTGTTCTTCATGAACAACAAGTAGTGTTTTCCATTTGCTTTGCCATATAATGGCTTCCTTCTCAAACTTTCTTTTCTTTTTATCTCTTTCTCAACTCTGCGGTTTCTCTTATGTGACCTTTTTTTACCCCATTATCTATATACAATAAATTTGTGCCAGCATTCCAAAGAAGAATGATAGAATATCCCAGAATTGTGCCATTTATGCTCATGCTCTGCGTTACGGTGTTGTTTAGAGGATGCATTATGTACTCAAGCAGATGCACTTACCTATTGAGATTCTTTCTCAGTCAAAACCATAGAAATTGCATTTTCAGTTGCCATCTGCCCAGTTAAATTAACTTCCTTCAACAGATGCTTCTTTATGTGCTAACTTCATAAGCATCAAACCAATCTACTGTGCGGTGTGTCACCTATCGAGTGCCAGCAATCTGTGAAACTAACTCTTCATGCTTCTCCTGATTCCTCTTAAGGAAATTAAAATATTTGGTTATTCTTAAAAGCTTAGGTGAAACAGAATCTTTATACTATTTAAAAAAAGACTTTGTACCCAGCTTTGTCCAGTTAGAATAAAATCCATAGCAAGCCAAAGGTTTTTACTCTCATTATGCTCAACAGTGCAGCAACCTGCCTTTCTTCTTCTACTGTATTCTGTTTGCTTGAACAAAAACTTTGAAACATTCAGTGTGAGAAGCCCATAATTCTTTGGACTCTTTAAACAGCCCCAGGGGCCCAGTAAATGTTTTACTCCTGCTTTTGTTGTGGTGCAGCATGCAATAGTAGTAGTAATAGTATTTAGTACTCATCGGCAACTTCTGTTGTATCTTGTAGCTGTTGGAAACTACAGGAGAGTCTTTGAATAGAACTTTACAACATAAATATGATTATCTGGTGTGCATTCTCTAGTGAAAGCAATCGGTCCTTTAACTAAGTCAGTGTCTGTACCATGTCACTTTTGTCATATTTCTGCTTATCTATGTTCTATATTCTTTGTTTAAATTCTTTTTTTAATGTCTTCTTTGTTTAGTTTCAAGTATTTTCTATATGTTTATTATACTTGGTGTAGTTATTTATGTAATGTCTATAATTCTTCTTAGTTATTGTTGTTACCAGCCTCAGGCTTATGGGAAACTGGGCCTGGTACAAGCTACTGTTGCTGCAGTGGGGTAGCCACAGCGATATGATGTCAAAAGCATAAAAGAAGCAGTTCGGAGTCTCTGACCATACTCTCTTTTTTTTTATTCTGATTTACCTGGAGGTATATATCTGCTTCACTCTCAGCTTACATCAATATTATGATCAGTTAAACAATGGTACATATTAATTTTCTTTTCTGAACAATAGTGTAAACACATTTTCTTTGATTAAACAATAGCATTGTTGTCAGCTACAAAGAAGTACAAATACCATTGCATGCTGATTAGAAACCAATGTCCCCAGAATTCGTTAATTTTCAAAGGAGGCAGGCAATTCTGTAACACAGTATTTTATATTGATTAGATATTGATCAAAGCAGTCGGATCTTCAAAGCAGGTGACTCTTTTGCAAGACAGGTAAATATCTACATCCTGTAGATAGCCATCAACAATAACTTGTGACCGAATTATTCAGGAAGTTTGCCTTTTCACTTATCATCCAAGTCTAAAACAAAGGATGCCTATTGCCCCTATATCTCTTGGCTTTTACTGTACATTTATTATTTACATGTGTTTTTTTTTCCTAAAAGCAACACACAACAATGTCCTTTTCTTGAAAACACCAATTTCTAGCCCATTACATTGTTTAATTATGTTTCCATGTTTTGTCACATACGTGCACTTGGGAGGCACTCAAACTGTTCAAATCGGGGTATTGAGACACCAGACCAGGGGTTAGCTTTGAGTATTTATTAATGCTTCTTCTCCTCTTCCTACAGACCTTCCAAAGAAAAGACCAACTAAACATGTCATTTCCACCCATTCCTGACCTCACTTCTGGCCCTCCTTGATGACATCACTACCAGCACTCAGGGAGGACCTCGTGCCACTTCCTTTTCCTACAAACACGCCCTTCCTCTCTCCTTAAAAGCCTGCCATTTTCCCTTTCAGTCAGTCCCAGTTTGGAACTCCAACAATTGACTACTCATTTTCAATACAATATATGGGGTGGATCCCCGACTCTTTGTCACTTGTCCTGTGGTTTCTAACAGTCTGTATTCATGTTCTCTTCATTCCTTATGCTTTTTAGGTGGTTCTCCAAGAGGTGGGACCACTTGTCTGTCTCCATGTATATTGATCCCCTCAGCTGTAAAAAAAGTGAAGGAGACACACTGGTCTACTGTGGTTCTTGGTGTGGCGATCTCTCTTGTGTTTCTTGATTTTTTGCTTGGACTTCCAATCTTTGACTTTGCACAACTTTTGTGGGGTATAAAATCTGTAAATTGTGTTGTGTATTTTCATTATATTTTGGTCAAGCCAAAAAAGATTAATTCAAATGCAGGACACTTGTATAGGCATTTTAACATCAAAAGCATATCCTCTTCCCGAATTATACCTCACTTTTAAAACAGTTGTTCAAACAAGTTGCTAAATCAGTTTACAGCCTGGGAAAGGAAGACTAGTTGGTAAGTACTACTTTTCTACAATTGATCGTCTGCTAAACCCAGGTAACACAAAGGAATGCCCCCATAATACTTCCAGCGAAACCTGTGAGAACATTGCTATATTTTTCAATCAAAAAATTAATGATATTAGAAATAATATAGTATATCTCCCCAACACTCTGGAACCTCCTAAGCCCCAGTACTCCGTTATAAACAAATTCAATTCTTTCACCAGGATAGATTTACCTGATTTACATAGAATAATCTCTCAAATGAAACCCTCCACCTGCGTCCTTGACCCAATACCAACAAGGTTTTTCAAGGAAGTATCAGACGCGCTTATTGATAATATCCTTGACATAGTAAACTCGTCATTAGATTCGGGGGTTTTCCCAGACTGTCTTAAGACTGCTGTAGTTAAACCCCTACTCAAGAAAAATAATCTTGACCCCTCTGCTTTTGAAAATTTTAGACCCATCTCTAACCTGCCCTTCTTAAGTAAAATTCTAGAGAAGGCAGTAATTATGCAGCTAAACGACCACTTAAGTAAACATGCTATTCTAGATAAATTTCAGTCAGGTTTTAGAACTAATCACAGTACAGAAACTGCACTCGTTAAAGTAGTAAATGACTTGCGATTAAATGCAGACAGAGGCCATTTATCTGTTCTCATCCTCCTCGATCTGAGTGCCGCGTTTGATACCATTGATCACAATATTCTTAGAAATCGCCTTAGTCAATGGGTGGGCCTCTCTGGTAACGTCTTAAATTGGTTTGAATCCTACCTGGCAGGGAGAAAATTCTTTGTTAATTGTGGTAATCGCAACTCAAAGACGCATGATATTCTATATGGGGTTCCACAAGGCTCTATCCTGGGTCCGCTTCTTTTCTCAATCTATATGCTTCCGTTAGGTCAGATTATCTCAAGTTACAACGTGAGCTACCACAGCTATGATGATGACACACAGCTGTACTTATCAGTAGCACCTGATGACACCGACTCTCTCGAATCAATAACACAATGTCTTACTGGTATTTCTGAATGGATGAATAGTAATTTTCTCAAGTTAAATAAAGAGAAAACTGAAATTGTATTGATTGGCAAAAACGGATTAAGTGAGGTTATCAAAAATAATCTTGACGCATTAGGATTAGAAGTTAAGACCGAAGTAAAAAACTTAGGGGTAACCGTTGACTGTAACCTGAATTTTAAATCACATATTCTTCAGACCACTAGGACTGCATTTTTTCACTTAAGAAACATAGCAAAAGTTAGACCTCTTATATCATTGAAAGATGCTGAGAAATTAATTCACGCTTTTGTTTTCAGTCGACTAGATTACTGTAACGCACTGCTCTCAGGACTACCCAAAAAAGACATAAATCATTTGCAACGAGTGCAGAATGCAGCTGCTAGAATCCTAACTCGGAAAAGAAAATCTGAACACATCTCTCCAGTTTTAATGTCACTACACTGGTTACCTGTGTCTTTCAGAATTTACTTTAAAATTCTGCTTATAGTTTACAAAGCCTTAAATAATCTCGCCCCATCTTATATATCGGAATGTCTGACACCCTATATTCCAAATCGTAATCTTAGATCATCAAATGAGTGTCTCCTTACAATTCCAAAAGCTAAACTTAAAAGAAGTGGTGAGGCAGCCTTCTGCTGCTATGCACCTAAAATCTGGAATAGCCAGCCGATAGGAATTCGCCAGGCTAATACAGTGGAGCACTTTAAAACACTGCTGAAAACACATTACTTTAACATGGCCTTTTCATAACTTCACTTTATCTTAATCCTGATACTCTGTATGTTCAATTCATCATAATAACTATTCATGGTGGCACTAAAATCCATACTGACCCCTACTCTCTCTTCTGTTTCTTTTTCCGGTTTTTCTGTGGTGGCGGCCTGCGCCACCACCAACTTACTCAAAGCACCATGATGCCCCAGCATTGATGGACTAAAAGCCAGAAGTCCACGTGATCATCATCATCATCATCAAGTCCTTCCGTGAAAACCATAAATACAAAGAGGACTGTTTCATTTATGTTAGGTAGATTGCCCAGAGGGGACTGGGCGGTCTCATGGCCTGGAATCCCTGCAGATTTTATTTTTTTCTCCAGCCGTCTGGAGTTTTTGTTTGTTTTTTCTGTCCCCCCTGGCCATTGGACCTTACACTTATTCTATGTTAATTAATGTTGACTTATTTTATTTTCTTACTGTGTCTCTTATTTTTCTATTCTTCATTATGTAAAGCACTTTGAGCTACATTTTTTTTGTATGAAAATGTGCTATATAAATAAATGTTGTTGTTGTTGTTGTAACTAACCAACATCAAAAAGTGTTATTGTTTGTGAAAATGGACGAGTGAATTCATTCGTTATATTGACAGCCAGCCAATCGGAATATCTAACAATCACATCTTGCGAAACCCCCCGGTTCGATTTCTATAATAAATATGCCTTGTCTGAAGAAGAAGAAGAAGAGAACAGAACAATTTCAGAACAAGGCAAGAAAGACGTCAGAAGAGGGTGCCAGCAACGTGCGTCCGTTTCCATCTGATCGTCTGCAAAGCATCATATGAACAACTACGAGTGCTAGATCAGAAGCCGTCTAGGACATTCATTCTTGTCATTCTTTACTTTTTCGTAAGCTTTATATCTAAGACTATATATATCCAGACTTTACTATTAATCCTATTTTCTATTATTCTTTGTTCTCTTTGGTATTATTATTATTTATGTAATAAATACCACACTGCTTTTAACTTTCTATTTTTTGTCTGCATATTTAGAGTGATTGAAGAAATAAGGTAAATTTCTTTGAGCACCTGGAGCAGTGCGAAAGTTTCATATGATCCAAGCTGCAAGGTTTATTGAGCTGCAGACAAAGAGCTCTGTCCAGTAATGAACAGTGCGCTGAACACCGGTTGATAAATGGCCTTAGCCAGGGATGTTGAGTCTTTGTATGTTTGAATATACTCTTGGAGACCAAAGCTATTATTTAGGTCTGAGATATACCTTAAGACATCACATGTTGATCAAGCCTATGATGAGTAAGTCTCTTGGACTGTGCATGTGTTATTCTTACAGTACTTGTGTGGGTTAAAGCGCTAGGGAATAACATGCATGTGTATACGTCTTTCATATGGTACTTTGTGGTTAGGGTCTGAGTGTATGCGTATATCTATATATGTGTGTATTAATCTTAAAGTGCAACAGTAGACCAACCCGGTAAATAACTTGACAAATGCACTTAGAAAGAAAATAGGTAAAGGTTAAGTAGAGGGAAATACCACGATAATACAACAACCCTAGCCCTAACCAAAATCAAAATATAGGGTGGAGCATGCAGTCACTCACTGCCATTCACTTCGTCTAATATACTGTTATGAATGGCAGTTACAGAATCACATTACCCTTTGAGATTGAAAAGTGTATGTAATGGTCAACTGGGTTCTCAAATAAAAACAAAGCTCAAGGGCTGAGGCCTTTGTCTTCAAAAGTAGGCCTCCATCATCCAAAAGAGATTTACTAATAAAATGAGTTTCACCTCAATACTCTAGAAGCAGGCTTCATGGCCTACGCAGGCCCAATAAAAAAAGAAAAAGCTTTTAAATTCAAAAGCACACAATTATCACAGAAAAGAAAACCATAACAACTTTCGGCCCACAGTTACAAAACAAGCTTCTTTTAATTTTCACTTATTACTTATTACAAGGTGTCACTCATGTGTGCCAGAGAGTCACCCCCCAGACTTACCTAAGGTATGTGGTACCTCCCCGGATCGAGACGGAGTACTGTTACTAACAGTCTGGTGTCATTTTTCCTTCACAGCCTTGAGAAACTGCCCTTTAAGGGCAACAAAGCCCAACCCTTTCCCATCTGCCTGGTATAAAAAGGAGTCACTCCCACAAGGTGGCATCTCATTTCGGACCTGACCACGACAACAAACACTAAAAGAGAGAGAAAAGAGAGAAAGTGCAACCTAGAGAGAGCACTGATTAGAAGGAATTTTGTTACATTGTTCTTGTTTTTGTTGGAATTAAATGGGGTTTTGCCCGGTTGGCACTCCAAGCATTTAGCTTTTGCCCTGCCTCATCATTCGCCCTTCTATAAAATATTCAAAAGAGTTAAAAGGAAATAAAGACAAGAGCCACTACACTATTTTTAGTGTAAAAAACTAAATGAAAAGGTTTGCAGTAAAAGGAAACAAATTAAAATCATAATCCTAAAAACAGTACCTTTAAAAGAGAGCAGATGTTTATTAACCAAAAATCCAAAATGATCAGAAAATCCACAAAAAGAGCATAACCCAAAAGAATGTGGAATAATAAAAATTTTAATCAATATATTAAATAATAATTGAACAAAGAATCTTGGGCTGAGGACCTTTTGACCTAGGGAGGGGAAGAAGATGTCTGTCAAACTGCTGACCTTTTAGTCTGTACTCAGGAAACTGTTAATCTTAACAAACATCTAGGATTGTAAAATCAACAGCAACAGTCTTTTTCACTTCATCTTTAGTGGTTGAACAAATGTGTTGTACTTTTTGGGTATATTCCTGAATCCCCTCAAAGAATTGTGTAACCTTGTCTCATGATAGGCTATCTCTGTAAGATGTAAAAATTTCTGTTATAAAAAGGAAACTCACCCCCCCAAGATTGGGCTTTTGCTGGTAACTGTCAGTGACATTAGCTGGCAGAGGCTGCAAGAGTCTCTCTGCCAACAAGAATAAAGAAATTGCTTTTTACTTTACATTTTCTGTCTGCCTGCTGTTTGACTCGAACCTTCGTCCACAAGAACAACAACAATGCTGATGCTGCCCATTCATGGAGAGCTGGATCTTGAACAGTGTTATGGCAATTTCCCAGCTGTAGCATCAGGCGGCTCTGCCTCCCAAGGTTTAAATGTAAATAACAAATAAAACAAATAATAGCATAGAATAATGACTTTAACAAAATATTCATTATTAATATATATTTAGACAAGAAAACAAAAAACAATTTGAAATTTAATTTGGATTAGATTGATGGATGGATAGTTTTGATTATTAAACAAAATACTGCATAAAATCTTACTAAAATCTGGAGTAAATGTGAAGACTCAACAAGAAATGGTCTCATGATTTTACTGAAATTTTACTTAATAAAAATACTGTATGAGCCAACGGACAGATATCTTTTGACTTCTCCGTTTAACTTTTTTTAATATATCTATCAAAGCTATTAGATCATAGCTTCATTCCCCATTCAGACATAATATTATTTTTAGAATGAGCTATACAATTCATAACTCCTTCATAAAAAATAAATGTTCTTTCAAGCCAATTTGGTTAATTATTCATATGTTCTCCAAGCCTGGTGCTCTGAAGGCATCGATTTGATTCTATCACTGTAATAATTGTAAAGACATTAGCTGGTGTCACACCCTTGTGTAATTATGCCAATTCTGTCATGACAACATGTTACATTAAAATGAATTATGCACGACATGTTTAAGGAGAACAGCTTTTTACTTCACAGCTGTCAAGAAAATTGTTATTAAAATTATGGACAATATATGTCAAATGTCAAGCTTGTTCCATTAAATAATTTAAGAGAGTAATCGTTATCAAGAGCTAGAATCTCAAGAGCTAGAATCTCATTTTGAATTAAAGGCCTGGACCGGTATACTTTGCAAAGAGTGTGCATTTTAAATGCAGCTTTAAAGTCAGTTCTTAAAACTGTATGACATTTTTCTTTTTATAAGCACTGTTGGGAAATTTTACTTTTTGAAGTAACTTAGTTACATTACTCATTACTTACAAAAAGTAACTAAATAAGTTACATAGTTACTTATTATAAAATGTCATGCGTTACACACAATGCATTACTTTTGCATTACCTTTTCTTCTTTTGTATGAAACATTGCACTTTCACTGGCCAGCATTTTTTTATTCATTTCTAAACCCTTTAACCTTCATTAAACACTGCCAAATGTGACTGTGTTATAAATAGACTAGTACCGCTGGGTCCGTACCTAACCTTTATTAAAGGATGGGAATACCTGGAGCTATAAAAAAAACAGCCCCTGGAGTAGTGGAGGGGTGGCACAGACACAGCACTTACAGAGCTCTTTGTTTGCATCTCCTGGCTGCTAAAGCCCATTGGCTTCTTGCCTTACACCCATGCTGCTGCAATGTTTATTGGCTCCCTGTGAATTTCCTGGGCAGATTATATTTACCCTTTAACACATGCAGGATTAAACATATGCCATTTCACTTGATTGTATGCTACCTCTTCCTCACTAGCTGTCACCAGGTGGCAACGGCACAATATAAAGTCTAGTTTATACTTGATTTGTCCACAGTGTTTGCCAAGGCAGCAGGGCAAAAATGATATCAGATACAGCAACACACCCCGTCGCACAACTTGCACATGCTGGGTTTTTGCCTGGCACTGGGCACAGATTTTTTTTAACCGTGGTGCCATGTATCCAATGTGCTGATTATGAGTAGTGGCTAGTTCATGGCATTAATCTGCATCTGTCCCTGCATGTAGGCCCTCCAACCTGCAGGGAAAAACTTGGGGGTTGGTGGCAGAATTGGCACTCCAGCCACCATAAAAAAACCTCACACTCTTCCACTCCATCTGAACTAGTGTGGTGCTGAGGTGTCACCCGTTGCTGCACTTGAGTCCTAATCTGGATCCTGAGTTGGTTTGTCGTGTGGTGGGTGCGGCAATGCGCTGTATCAGCGTGTGCTCCTAACCTTTCTCTCTCTCTCTAGTTCATGGGTACCAGAATGAAAAACAAAGGGTGAGTGCGTCATGCCTGAACAGCTTTCTGATTAATCACTTCTGGTTGTAGCTGTTTATCATTATATGGCAATACAGAGCGTAGTCTTCTGATCATCAGAAGTTGCTCTGGTGATTTAAAATTGCCTACAGGTGTGTTTCAGTACCCTAACAGACTGGTGTATTGGTCATTCTTACTAGCATTTGCTTTGTCAAGCAGATATTTGATGATCTGTACGGTTTTCTTGGCAAGGTCGTTACTCTGTGGATAATGAGGACTTCTTGTTACTGTACATGCTGGAAGTCCCATGCTTGTGCAAAAACTCTGAACTATTCTGAGTAGTATTGTGGACCATTACCTGAAATGTTGCACTCTGAAATTCCATGTCTGGCAAAGTTAGTCATCAGTTTCTGGATCACAGCTGCAATGGTGGTTGTGCTGAGCTTATCTAGTTAGCTGTAATAGTCAACTATGACAATGACATTTTGGCTATTCCATGTGAATAGATCTGTTGCTACAATCTGCCATTGTCTGTCTGAGATCTGGTGTGCTATCATTGGTTCTTTATCGGACACATGTTGTTCAAGGCAAGTGCTACACTGTCCAATCATCTCCTCAAGCTTGCACATACCTGCCCAGAATAACATGTCTCGAGCTCTCTGTTTACTTGTCTCCATCCCCATATGGTTAGCATGAATGCGCAGTAGCATGTCTTCTCTTAAGGATTTTGGAATGACAATCTTCTCCCCCTTAAAGACAATGCCATTGATCTGGCACAACTCATTTCAGTATTTCCAGTATTCTGAAATGTTTTCTGGAAATTTTTGTCTTTCTTCAGCCCATACTTCCTGAATTACTGCTTTGTGCCCTCCCCCACCATAACCTATTTTTTATGAGGGAGGAGTGAAAGGTTTAGATTAGTCAAAAAATTAATGTCTGGTTTTCAACTGATCTCGACATTTTAGGGTCCCCTGATACCGAAAACGCCGATATCTCAATGATGGGTGTGTGTGTCCCTCTTTGTGTGTGTATATCTGTGTGTCACCATGTCTTGAGGATAGTCTACAGCTAAAACAGCTGGACAGAAAAATACCAAACTCGAAACTTAAGCCTGTTGTGAAATGATGGTGTGCTGATTAGTTTTTGAGCCAAATTGTGCATGAGAAAGAGGCACTCTAGAGGAACCCTCAAATACCATAACTCAGCAATGAATTATTGCATCAGTTGATATAGTAATGACCTATTTTATAATCAGAAAGATCAGCATCACAGTGATCAATAATTGCTGAAATGTTAGAGAATAGTTCAGGTAACTTGGTTCCTAGGTCACAAAGTCTACTGACGCTCATGTCTGAGTTTTTGTTTTTTAAAGTTTACCATCTGCATATCTTTGGTAGCTTCAGTCTGGATCTTTTCCAGAGTACAGTCACTCACAGGTAAACTGTTATATACCATGTGGAATTTGAAGGTCCATGTTCTCACTGAGACCGGTATCTGGGTCTGCCAGTGACTTCCTGGAGAGTGTGACACCAATATTGCTCTTGTCAGGTGTCACATACGTGCAAGTAGGAGGTAGCTAAAAGGCCCGAGTAGTAATAATTCCACACCTGACCAGGGGGCAGCAGGGTGCACTGATTGTCTCTCTCAGTTCCTTGCAGACCATTCTCAGAAATCCCACCTGTTTCCGGCACCTCTGATGATGACACTTCCGTTTTTTTCCCGGTGCCTCTGATAACACCACTTTCGGTACACCCCCACTGGGGGCAGGTTTGCTGAGGGTGGGGGCACTAATGATGATGTCACTTCCGTTTTTCCCGGTGGTGACGATGATGATGCCACTTCCGGTTCTGGGGCATCCAATAACGTCATTTCCGGTTCTGGTGACAATGACGCAATTTCCTGCACTTTCTAATAAAGACGCCATCTTTGATACCATACCTTCAGTTCTGTTCTGGATTCAGATCTGTGAACAATTTAAACCTATTTTGCAGCCTTGAAACAAAATACGGGCTGCCCCAAACTTTCATGATGTCTTTGACTCGTTCTTGTGACACACTTTCCTCTATCCTCCATTCACTCTTTCCTCTTGCTTGGATGAGATTGAGGCCAGGATGTCCAAGAACTTCCTCAAGCTGAACAGCACTAAAACTGAAGCTCTTTTAATTGGCCTCCCCCATCAACTTCATTCCTCTGTAAATTGTATTTCCTTTTTTAACCGTACCACTACCCTCTCCCTTTCTGTTACAAATCTGGGTGTCAAGTTAGACTCCCATCTGTCATTTGATACACATGTCCATCACCTTTGTAAAATTGCATTCCTTCATCTCCAAAATATAGTCAAACTCCGTCCCTACTTCTCCCTCTGTGATGCTGAAAAGCTGGTTCCTGCCTTTGTCTCATCCAGGCTGGATTATTGTAATGCACTCCTCATTGTGATCCCCAGCAAGAGCCTTCAAAAGCTCCAACAAATTCAAAATAGTGCTGCAAGAATCCTGATGAGGGTGCGGACATATGAACACATTTCACCAATCCTTCAGTCACTTCATTGGCTCCCTATTCACCTCCATATTGAATACAAACTCTGTTTGTTTACTCACCAGTGTATCCATGTAAATGCTCCACAATATCTTAAGGAACTCCTTATATTACAATCCACTGCAAGAAACCTCCGTTTTGCAAATATCTACTGCCTTCACCACCCTGTGACCAAACTTCGTACAATGGGTCGACCAAGCCTTTGCAGCCGCTGCTCCACGGCTCTGGAATGCCCTACCAGAGAGCCTGAGAACACAGCAGATTGTGGGCTGTTTTAAAAAATCAGCTAAAGACTTTTCTATTTCGGAAAGCTTATTAACAAGAATGCAACTAATTATTGTCATTTTATGTCTGTTTTTACCTTGCTTTGCCTATGTTTAAACTTTTTTATTTAGCACTTTGAGATTTACTACTAATATAAAGTGTCCTATAAATAAAATGCATTATTCTCTCTGATTCTTTGTAGCATAGCATGAATGTTGCAATCATGTTCGTCTTTAGTCTTGCCATATATGAGGATGTCATCCACAATTGCCACTACACCTCTGAGACTTTCAAATGTTTCATCTATCTTTCTTCTTGAAGCTGAGATGAAGCCAAAAGGTAGACGAAGGAACTTGTATTTATTGAAGGTGGTCGATTTTGAAGACTCTTCAATAAGCTTGATTGCCCAGTATCCAGATCTAGCATTCATCATGTTAAAATATCATGCCCCTGCAATATCATCAAATGTTGGCATAGAGTAGTGAGGATGCCTGATTGCCTTATTAAGATCACATGGATCCAGACACAACCTTAGTTTACCTGTTCATGGCTTTTCCACAACAACAAGCGCATTGACAGAACCGTCCCTTGGTCAAGCTCAGACGGAGTACGTCCCAAAACCTAGCCCCCCTTCTACAACCTGGAGCTTGTGTCGACGTCCCCAGAGTGGCGGGCGCGCAAACCTCTTGGGAACAAAGAGGAATGTAGGTGGAGGGAGAGGAGGGGTTTTTGTGCTCTGACGAACCCCTTGACGGTCCCACACATGGTGATTGTGAATGGGTTTAAGACCAAAGCCTTATTCGATTCCAGCAGCAACATTACCATTGTTGCCCGCCGGTTTGTGCTACCGCGACAGTGGTTGAAGATTAAGACCAGTATAGCCTGTGTCCACGGAGAAATCCGCTGGTACAGGTCCACCACGTGTGTCATCAGTTGCAGAGGATTGGTGCAGAAATTAAGTATGGCGGTCCTCCCAAATCCACCACTCCCGGTGATACTGGGGCGGGACTGGTCTAAAATTAAAAGCAGTGAGACACATACCACTCCTGACTCCAATTTGGGCCTAGTTATAGACAGGGATGAGCCGTCTCAAGCTGCCTGCACACCATGTAACCAGCCGGCGGAGAAAGACGAAGCGGCCTTCCTGAGTGACGTGGCAACTCCCGGACCATCATGAGCGAATACTTCATCCACCAAGGAAAGGGAGAAAACCATGCCCCTTGAGGTCGGCCAGGACCCTCTCTCCATTTTACAGTTTCAATTTAGAGAGACACCAGCTTCTTTTAAAAAGGAGCAGTGAAATGAAGATTCCCTTAAATTTGCAAAAAATGCAGTGGTCCTTGTCAATGGCCAATGCACTCATCAGTCCATGCCACAGGGTCCTCACTTTGTTTTAGAGAATGACCTTTTGTATCATGTAGCAGAGCATGAGGGGCAGGAGCGAAAGCTGCTGCTCATCCCTTGGACCTTCCAGCGGGAGGTCTATGACTTAGCGCATGCCCACCTCCTAAGTGGCCATTTGGGCACCGAAAAAACTCTGGAGCGGGTTTAGCTTCGCTTTTATTGACCAGGAATCAATGAAGAGGTTCGTCGCTTTTGCACTTCCTGTCCGGAGTGTCAATTGCAACAAATTCCTAGGAAGGACCATGTTCCTCTCGTTCCTATTCCCCTAATTGATGTCCCATTTCACAGAATTGGGGTTGATTTAGTCGGACCCCTAGAACCCTCAGCCAGAGGACACAAGTATATTTTAATCCTCGTAGATTATGCTACCAAATACCCCAAATCCTTTTACCTCGGAGACGTTCAAGAAAACTGCCAAGTTACTTAAAATAAAGTATCTAAAGACCACGGTGTACCATCGTCAAACTGACAGTCTGGTAGAGTGATTTAATTAAACTCTCAAACAAATGCTTCGTAAGGTGGTCAATAAGGATGGAAGGAATTGTGATCAGCTCGTCCCCCTCGTCCTTTTGGCCTATTGGGAAGTCCCACAACCCTCCACGGGGGTTCTCCCCTTTCGAATTATTGCATGGACGACAACCCTGGGGCATATTAGATATTTTAAAAGAAGGATGGAAAGAAGAGGCTCTTCCCTCTACAAAAATATTAGAATATATCGCGCAATTACGTGATAGATTTGGTAAAATTTGACCCCTCCTTAAAAGTCACATGGAAGAAGCACAAGCAGCACAGGTCTAATATTACGACCGAGGCACGTCTCTCTGGGAGTTCCGCCCAGTAGATCAGGTCATGGTCCTAGTACCTACTTCCCACTCTAAGTTACTAGCCCATTGGCAAGGTCAATACAAAGTTAAGGAGAGGAAACATTGACTATTTGGTGAAACAACCCAATCGTCGACCAAGGGAGTGGGTTTATCATGTAAATCTGTTGAAATCGTGGAAGGTCAGGGATCTCAGTCCCTCCTCCAGTCAGCCCCACTTACTCTTTGGTCACACAGGTAGCCTTAACTTCAGGGCGGATCTAAGTCCCAGACAGCGACGGGAGCTGAAAACAGCTTTCCTGTCCGTCCTGGAGGTAGTGAGTAAAAAACCCGGAAGGACCTCTCTGCTTGAGCACAACATCATGACAGAGTTCAGGGTTATAGTCCGGGAACATCCGTATCGCCTTCCCGAAGGCTAAAAGAGCTGAAGTGGAGCTTGAGATCAAGCACATGCTGGAACTAGGAGTAATAGAGGAAAGTCATAGTCCCTGTTCCAGTCCCATCGTCTCGGTCAATAAGCCTGACGGGAGTTGGAAGTTTTGCAATGACTTCCATTGACTTAATCCAAATTAACTTTAATTCCAAAAGTCTCCCGATTTGATGCTTATCCAATGCAACGAGTGGACAACCTCCTCGAGAGGCTTGGACAAGCTTAATATTTGACCACGCTGGACATAACAAAGGGGTACTGGCAGGTTCCTTTAACGGACTCCGCGAAGGTTAAGACCACGTTTAGCAACCCTAGTGGACAGTGGCAGTATCGTGTCTTTCCATTTGGGTTACACGGGGTTCCGGCAACCTTCCAGCGTCTGGTGGCCGAAGTGCTCAGGCCTCATAACTCATACAGTGCTGCCTACCTGGATGACATGATCATCTATTCCAGCACATGGATGGAACACCTACAGCAGGTAAAAGCGGTATTGTGGACACTTGGTGAGGCCAGACTTCGGATTAATCCCAAGAAATGTTTCTTTGGATTAAGCAAAGCCAAGTATTTAGGCTACCTGGTGGGTCAGAGTACCATGAAGCCACAGTGCTCCAAAGTAGATGCTATTTTGAAATGGCCCCGTCCGCCTGCTAAGCGGCAGGTCCAAGCCTTTCTTAGGTTACTACCGCTGGTTTGTGCGGAGAGAGGGGCACCCTTGACTGATTTGACAAAGAAGAGGACCCCAAACATTGTGGTATGGACTGACAAGACAGGTGCTGCATTTAGTGACTTGAAGTAGGCCCTTACATCTGCACCTGTTTTGAAAGCACCTAACTTTTCTCTGCCTTTCATCCTCCAGATGGACGCTTCGGACACAGGCCTGTGGTCTGTGCTAAGCCAAAGTGTTGATGGTGTGGAACACCCCATCATGTTCCTGAGCCGGAAACTGTTGGAACGAGAGACCAGATATGCGGTAGTGGAGAGGGAAGCTTTGGCAATTAAATGGGCGATTACGCAGCTGAGGTACTACCTGTTGGGCTGGAAATTCACCCTTGTCACAGAATATGCACCTTTTCAGTGGATGGCGCTGCACAAGGAGTCAAATCCGCGGGTCACCCGGTGGTGTCTTGACCTCTAGCTGTACAAGTTTTCGCTTGTTCATCATCGGGGCTCTCTTCACGCTAACGCTTTTTTTCGGGTTCATGACCTCTTGGTCAAGGTCACCTGATGGGTCTAGGCCCATGGGCTTGTCACACACATGCGCATGGGAGGCAGCCAAAGGGCTTGAGTAAGGACAATTCCAAATCAGACAGGGATGTGGCAGAGTGCACTGATTCTTTATCTCACTTTCCTGCAAACCATTCATGGGAGATTCCACTTGGCCCTTTTGACGTCACTTCTGAGTCCGAGCGTATGGAGGAAGGCCATGTCGGCTCCAGCCCCTTTGATGTCACGTCCAGGCTCGAGCCTATGGCTGAAGACCCTTACGATCCCAACCTCTTTGACGTCACTTCTTGTCTTCCCCTTTAAAAGCCTCCACCTTTCCCCTATTCCCTCAGTTCTGTTTTGGACTCCTGTTTGTGCACATCAGTGCTATCATTTATTTGTGATTTGTAGCCAGGAAACCAACTATACAGGTGGCTGCCCCAAACCTTGCTATGGCTCTGTGTGGCGTTTGTGACAGAATGTATTATTTAATGGTGTGCTGATTGGCATAACTGAAATGCTTTCTAGCTATTATATGTGAATGAACCTAACTGATAAAGGAAGCTATTCTGTTAGGATAGGTCAGTCTTTCCATGGACAACACAGCTGCTTACATGGTGAAGTTCTGCTGCTTTGTGTCAATAAAGGGCATCCATTACTAATTGTATTTCTAATGGTGACTCAAGATGCTACTTCTTTATTTAGAGAGTATTTTCCCTAAAATTCTTGGTACCTTTTTTTCGTGGTTCATTGTAACCCTAGCAACCCTTTTTCAGGGAGTTCCCTACAACTTATTCCAGCCTCATATGCAATATCAGCGGCAGGTAATACAAGTACTCTGAGCAGCACAAGGATATACCTTTCTAGGATCTTGCCATTCCCCCTTATTTACGATGGTAATATTGACACAATTACTTACTGAAACACTTCTGAAATGTGGCAGTTTCAGTTAATAGCAAAATGTCACAGTAGTGTGTACCACTACAACAATAGGAACTCAAGGCAGGGATAATCTCTGTTAGAATACAAAATTACAAATAAAGTGAAATAACAAATGTATTGTTTCTCTGAGCTTGTCTATACAGGGTAACACTCTTGTTTATCTCATGGAGTAGTCCTGGCCAAGTTCTGTGATAATTTGCAGGGTAACGTGTCGCCTCCCATTTACTCCTGCTTAGAAATAGTGATGAGCAAATCAGGCAAGCTTCAATTAACATTACATTTGCGAAACACAAAACTCACTCAAGAGTTTTTTGGATTGTAATGTTTTTTGGGGATGGAAACAAGGGATATTATTCCCTAAAGTCTTGTTCACCTTTCCATGTTTACCTTTGTTCTTTTCTCCAGCAGTGTAAAGCATGTAATTCAGATCACTCCAGTAATATCAATTATAGTTATGTTTCTTGTTATATATTTTCCACACAAAGACACACTAAAATGCACCATCATGTATATTACTGTGTTTTCTCCACAGAAAAATTCACCATATGGTGTAGGAGAAGATCAGGCATCCTGGCCAGGGAGTAGCATGGGTTATTACCTGGACGGGAGGCCCGAGAGAAACGATGGATGGATTGATCAGTTGGGCGGAAAGATAACTCTATGCCCAGCTGGTATAAAATAATGGATGGACAAGCGGAAGCCAGAACTTGGGAGTGGTTCCATCTCCTAGGCGCTATGGTGGCAGTGGTCCTCATATGAGAACCCAGTCGGGACACTTGAGGTGGTGCTAGGGAAATGAAGTCCGGAAGTGCAGCCCTGTAGGGGTCCCTTGGGATTGATAGAGGGTGCTGTCAGGAAAGAACCACCCTACTTTGTCTGTGGCCCAGTAGTGCTTCCTAGAGGAGGCAGAATGGCACCAGAAGCATTCCCGGGTCCAGCATAAAAGGAAGTCCACTGCCACACATGGGAGAATCAGAGTCGGAAGGCAGTGGTCAAAACTCAACTGGTGGATGGAAGGAGGAAGGTTAAGCAATATTTGTGATTATATTTGTGTTTTGACTGACTGTTGGAAAGAGGTCTGTGGAAAGGTGAAAGGTGAAAGAATAAAAGTCCCTTTACGTTACCAAATCAATGTGTGGTACTTTACTGAATCTGTGGTTTGGGGCTCCCTGGCGCCCACTTGTGGTTTCAAAGGAAAGTGGCTGCTGTTAACACCCCATCCACCCCACCTTAACCTAGCTGAAATTATGAACAACTCATTTTTTTTTGTTTTCACTAGAGAGCTTTTTTTATATACTAAACTAGCCATTCCCTGCTGCTCTACCCGCGTAGTAGAGAAACAGGACAAATTTTAAAAATCAATAAACAAAAAGGAATCACTAGTTAAGCGGAGGCAAGTTACACTCCAAAACGCAGAGGTAGACCGACTCTTCACTCCCGATGTCGTGTTTCCCATAGCCTCTGTTTCGAATTAGCACAAATGTATCGCACCTGCAAGCAAACTATGATTCTTAGAGCAGTGAGGGAAGTTGCAACATCAACTGGAATGTTCAAGCAAATTCAAAAAAAAAAAACGATTTAACCTGTTAAGTAGTTCTCTCGTTCGCTAGCTAAGTGGATGTAAGATATGCCCCGAGTCTGGTGTGTAAGTGAGGAGGGCCCCTCGCCTTGGCCCACTGCATCTCTCTTGGATTCGTGCAAATAAATCGGTGCCACAAGCGAACTATGATACATAGTGTAATGAGAGAAGTCGCAAAATCAACCGGAATGTTCAAGCAAATTATAGAAACAAACCCAATCTAAATCCATTATGTAGTTCTCGCATGAAAAGTGGACAGACATATACACAGACAGACAGACAGACATTGGATTTTATATATATAGAGATGACAGGCAGTTGAGTGCAGAATTAATGCATGAAAACACTTCCACACAGGAATTAAATGTCTTTCTTTTTATAAGAATGGCACAAATTCCACTGGAAGTGAAGCTTATTTTAGTTCGCAGATTTTTTTTTGTGAAGTAAAACACTACATTTTCGTGCAATTTCTGTTTCGCACAAATGCTTTTACTCATCACTAGTTAGAAATTTTTGGAGCCGAACCCTGTCATCCTTGGAGCTGTTACAGCTCTGTAAATCATAAAGTGACAAATCTCAAAGGCATTCTTTAAATTGTAATGGGACAAGTCTCAAAGGTAGCTGTCCAGCACCATTTTAGGGAGAGGACTGTCCCATGTGCTCCCTTCTTTTCTCTCCTCAAAACCGCTGGGTGGCCTGCCTTCTACTGCTTGGGAGGAATAGTGTAAGCATTTGCCCAGGTGACATTCCTTTTGTCAAACTCTATATATCTTCTAATTTACAGTTACTACAGATTTAGAGTACATTTTACTATAAGCACATCTCACTTTGTATTGTATTCAGATGCTAAGTATGGCAACTAAAGACTAAAATAAAGTGAAAAAGAAGAAGAAATGTTTTGGGCACAATTAAATAAGAGACAGTCTGGTAAGAGAAATACTTGTGGGCATGTTAAAAGGAATGAGGTCAACAGGGCAACCTGGAGCAATTTGACCTAACAGGATGGGTCATATGCCAAGATAATACAGAGAGCCACAAAAAAAGAAATGCACCCTATGATGGCATTATACTGCACTATAGTCTGGAAACAAACAATAAAAACACACCAATTGAAAACTAACAAGATGAATCACTGTTATTGATTATTAAGATAAAGCTTAATACATTTACAAATTACTATTTTGTTACAATATTACTAAAAAGTCAATACACATGTATAATTTCTCTGTGTTTACTTTATAGCATTGTCTTTATTGAATGATATTTGGTGTTTTATTTTATTTGTTTCATATTTGTAAATATGGAGGAATGAGCTATATAATACACCAAACTGAATTGATTTTTTGTTCTTTCCATTTTAAACATTTTTTGAATTTTATTTTATTGTTTGGACTTTTTCTGTTGTGTTTACTGGCTACGGTGTCACCATGTCCTCTGATAGCTACAAGATTTTGCGTATCATGTCCTGGTGAGTGGACTCACCTTTCTGGTCGAAGGTAAGGTTCCCTTTATTAAAATCAAGTCTAAATGGCACATGATCAAGATAAGGTGATTTCAGAAAAGACAAAGAGGGGATGGGATTCATATGTCGTTTGCCATCGTGTTAACAATAAACAAATAAACATAAAACAAACAATAAAAAGTGTTCATAAATTGCCTTGAAAAATTCCCATGTTAATGTATGATCTTAACAAAGGAGCAGACACATTTTTTTTTTCTATGTGACAGGTGCCTCTTTATTTTAGGGGGTCATCCTTTTTCATTGCTTCTAGAAAAAAATTAAAAGACAAGAATGAACTAAAACACATATGCATACTCGAATCCAGCAAAGCCTATGAAGGAAGAACAGTCATTGAAAAAGATGGTGGTGTAGACTTGTTATTTCCCACTGTTGTTGGTTTTCTTTTTTTTTCTTTTTTTTTCAGCCATAGACAAAAAAACTATGATTTTACTGTTGGAGACCCCTAGAGGTAGATATTGGTAATTGTTGAATTTTTTTTTATTATGAATTCATACATGCCATTAAAAATAAAACTGTATTTCAAAGTTTAAAATATAATGGGATAAATACTGAGTTACTGAGTAATTGTAATACATTTTTGACTACTAAATGTCTTTTCAATTTTTTAAATTATCAGATGCCTTAATAAATTCTACAACCTGAGCTTGCGGGCAGAATTGTCTCAAGGAGAGAGCATGGCCCTTGGTGGGATTACTGTCTTGGTGGAGTTAGTCTGTCACTGCACAAGTCCTGTGAGGTTCTTACGTGGAATGGAGGTGACAGGATGTAACACTGAAGGGATGAAATAGCTGGCTAAATGGCCTGTTCAGTTGTAGCTAATGCTGTCAGTACCTGTAGACAGACAGACAGACAGACAGACAGACAGACAGATAGATAGCCGCCACTACTCTGGGAGCCAGAGTTGGGAGGGAGACGACAACACTTGCCAGAGGATGAATGGAGGCGAACAAGAGAGAGAGAAGACAGAGAGAAGAGGGAGAAAGAAAGTGCTGTGTGCTGTAAAGTGCTGTGCTTTAGTGTACTGTGCTGCTTGTGGGAACAGTTTGGGAAACATTACCACTGAAAATAACCCTGTGTTGTGCTGAAACGTGTGCCTGATGTCTCAGTTTGGGTGGCTGGTGCACTTCCTGCAGGCCACAACAGATAAATAATACAATGATCCCCCGCCTATCGCAGAAGTTACGTTCCAGACCCATCAGAGATACGTGAAAATCTGCGATATACTGTAGAAAGACCATATAAATAAACATTTTTTTTATAGTTTAAGCCTTAAAATACCCTTGCCACACTCTTTAAACACATGTAAACTTATTAAAACACACTTTAAACACATATGATATATGGATGTCAGGCTAAGGATATGAGTAACATAATAATGATAATAATATAATAATAATAATGTAGTGTACTGTCGATTCATTCAAGCCGTAACGGCGAGCGATGTCCGCGTAACGCTTTCATTCCCGAACCATTTCCAGGAGTTTTTCCATCTCCTGAATGGTCAAGGTCTTCCTCTAGCGTTTAGGCTCACTACTACCAGAAGGCTTAGAAGATGCAGGATGCTTGGGAGCCATCGTAGGGCTTAAAACAAAACAAAAAGTTCACAAAAAGTTTGCTCACAACAATCAGACCACAAGCAAGGTACACAACACGCAGAGAAATGAGATGCATCGGGGACCCATGCTTGCTGTTCTTACGAGATTACACTACGTTAACAGAAGCCAGTCAGAACCCAAGAAAATGAAAATCCCGCTCTGATTGGTTGAGTCTCCTCTTTCAGCCAATAACGGGCCTTGTAAGAAATCATCTGGGTACTGCGAAACTCTTTGTCTACCGTAGTGTACAATGTACGTATATTTAATGATTTACTGTATTGCTTAAATGTTAGAACATTAGAACATTCTAGACAAGAACAGGCCATTCAGCCCAACAAAGCTCGCCAGTCCTATCCACTTATTTCCTCCAAGAAAACATCAAGTCGAGTTCTGAAAGTCCCTAACGTCTTACTGTCTACCACACTACTTGGTAGCTTATTCCAAGTGTCTATCGTTCTTTGTGTAAAGAACCCTTAAAAAGTTTCCAACTGTGTCCCCGTGTTCTTGATGAACTCATTTTAAAATAACAGGCTTAATCCACTGTACTAATTCCCTTCATAATTTTAAACACTTCAATCATGTCACCTCTTAATCTTCTTTTGCTTAAACTGTATAGTTTAATCTTTCCTCATAATTCAACCCCTGTAGCCCTGAAATCAGCCTAGTTGCTCTTCTCTGGACCTTTTCTAGCGCTGCTATGTTCTTTTTGTAGCTTGCAGACCAAAACTGCACACAGTACTCCAGATGAGGCCTCACCAGTGCATTATAAAGGTTGAGCATAACCTCCTTGGACTTGCACTCCACAGATCATGCTA
Organism: Polypterus bichir lapradei; assembly: GCA_026402145.1. Taxonomy (NCBI): domain Eukaryota; kingdom Metazoa; phylum Chordata; class Cladistia; order Polypteriformes; family Polypteridae; genus Polypterus; species Polypterus bichir. The sequence goes on along the minus strand of JANRMT010062821.1, from coordinate 30,526,806 downwards.
TATATCCTAACATTCTGTTAGCCTTCTTAATGGCTTCTGAACACTATCGGGAAGTCGATAGTTTAGAGTCCACTATGACTCCTAAATCCTTCTCATAAGGTGTACTGTCGATTTTCCGACCGCCCATTGTGTATTCAAACCTAACATTTTTACTTCCTATGTGCAATACTTTACATTTACTGACATTAAATTTCATCTGCCACAAATCTGCCCAAGCCTGTATGCTATCCAAGTCCTTCTGTAATGACATAATGGATTCCAAATTATTAAATTACATATCTTGGTATCATCTGCAAACTTAACCAGCTTGTTACTTATATTCCTATCTAAATTATTTATATATATATTAAAAATAGCAGCGGCCCTAGCGCTGACCCCTGTGGAACACCACTCTTAACATCAGCCAGTTCTGATGAGGTTCCTCGCACCATCACCCTCTGCTTCCTCTGTCTGAGCCAATTCTGCACCGATCTAAAAACATCACCCTGAACTCCGACTTCTTTTAATTTGATGCCCAACCTCTCATGTGGCACCTTATCAAATGCTTTCTGAAAGTCCAGATAAATAATATCATAAGCTCCACTTTGATCGTATCCTTTTGTTGCCTCCTCATAGAATTCCAGCATGTTAGTAAAACACGACCTCCCTCTTCTGAACCCATGGTCAGAATAACTCCTGTCCTTGCCATGTGTTGCTCAATCTTATCCTTAATAATTCCTTCTATTAATTTTCCTGTGATGCATGTTAAGCTTACTTGCCTATCACCCTTTTTATATAATGGGATGATATTTGCCATTTTCCAGTCCTTCATAATCTCTCCAGTGCACAATAACTTCCTAAAAATATGTGTCATGGGTTTATATATGTACTCACTGGCCTCCTTAAGAACACGAGGATAAATATCCGGTCCTGGGGATTTGTTTGATTTCATCTTATTTAATCTGAGCAGCATTTCTCCCTCTACAATTTCCAAATCCCTCAGTACCTCCTTAGTAGTCGCGTTTACTGCTGGCAGGTTATCCACTTGTAAATACCTCAGAAAAATGTAAGTTTAGGGCATCTGCTATTTCATTGTCTGTATCTTTTAATTCCCCTTTCCCCTGATGCACTTGACCTCCTCCTTGACTGTTCTTTTACATCCTAAAATACTGAAAGAATCTCTTAGGGTCTTCTTTCGCCTTATCTGCTATATTCCTCTCCAACTGTCTTTTAGCCTCCCTGATATCCTTCTTAATGGTTGCCCTTATGTTCTCATATGCTCTACGATTCACTTTGCAGTCATTAGTCTCATATGCCTTATAAAGCAGTTTTTTCCTTTAGAACTTCTTTTTTAAATCTTTATTAATCCACCGTGGAGTTTTTTTTAGTTTCCTATTAAGTCCAAATTTAGGTATGTATCTGTCCTACATTACATGTAAAACATTTTTAAACCTGTTCCACTGCTCCTCGACTGTCTCCATATTTAAAAGCTTATCCCACTGTATCCTACTTATACTTTGTCGCATCTGCTCAAAATCACCCCTACCAAAGTTCAACTTAACAATTTTAGTCTTTGTATCTGCACTCTTACAAAATACTAAGAATTGTATTACATTATGATCACTTGACCCTAGTGATTCAATCACCTCTACACCCTCAATTCTATCCTGATTATTACAAAATACTAAATCCAGACAGGCTTCACCCCGTGTTGGTGCTTTAACATGCTGTGTTAAAAAACAGTCACTGATTACTTCTAAAAACTCCTGCTCTTGTGCTCCTCCACCTGCAAGGTTATCCCAGTTAATATTTGGATAATTAAAGTCCCCCATGACTATAATATCTCCCTGTAAACTTGCCTTTTTGATATTTCTAAAAATCATCCAACTGAAGAGGTCTTACATTTAAACCCTGTTTGGCATAAACAGCAACCCCACCTCCTGTGTGTATCCCTCTATGTTACACTCATCCCCATCTTTGTTATTTAGCCAGGTTTCCGTTATTGCTATAATATCATAATTATGCTCTGCCACATATAATTCCAACTCACTTACCTTATTTTTATTACTTCCAGCATTAAGGCAAGTTATTTTTAATGTGTTACTCCTTCTACATTTAAATGTTTGCTTACTTACATTACTATGCATTTTTATTTCTACACCATTGTTTGTTCTTCCATGTATAGATCTAAACCTGGCCTGTCCTAAACTCCCTGCCCCCCCATTCCCTAGTTTAAACAATCCTCGACTAGCCTACACATACGCCTCCCCAATACATTGGTGCCCCTCCAGTTCAGATATTAGATATGTTCCACAGAAATATTTGCGAAATAGCAGGGGCGCAATAGCTGAACCGCAATATAGCAGGGGACCACTGTACTTTATTTGTCCCTTGAGGAAAATTTGGCTTTTAAAGAAGCTCAATAAATAAATATATAAGTAAAAAAATATTTTTACTTCATGACAAACAACAAAACCCGCTGTCACATACACACACTGAGAAGAAAATCATAAATAAAGAACAGTTGTGACTTTGCAGTACCAGTCCCAGTGAGGCATTATGCAGACATATTGCTGTTGGTATAAAGGAGCCTCAGCAGTGTTTCTTGACACACTTTTGCTGAATAATTTGTTTGCTGAAAGCACGCAGAATTTCTCATAATGACATTCAGTTCAGTTTTAATTCTCTCCTTTGCAAATACTTTTAGGGGGTCCCAGCCCAGCCCAGAAAATCACGCTGGCCATCACAGAGTTATACAGAAGATGTAAACGATGTCACTACTTGCATTAAAGGAACGCAGTCTCCTAAGTAATAAGAGCCTGCTCTGCCCTTATATGCTTCCTTTGTGTCACGAGATTAGCAAACTTTTTATTCCAAGCTAATTTAGTTTTGCTGCATTCCTCAATAATTTGTTAGCATGCAACTGATGACTAAGTTAGTGTGGAACAGAATAGTGCATCTTGAGGAAAATTGTTTTGTGTGTCCCTTTACTAGAATATTTCAACATGTACCTATTTATAGTTTCATGCATGTGTGATGAGGTGTTGTTGATTGGGGTGTCGAAGGGCTGGACAGCACTGGCAACCATCCTATTTACTCCTCACTTTGATGATGACTTTACTTGTAGGTGCTCCACGTTTGAATTTATCTTAAAACATTGCTAAAGTAATAAGAAGGCAATACATTTCAGTATGAAAAGGTATTTTTCCTGAAGTTCAGCGCACTAAAAGACTTGTTGTCTCATGGATTCATTGTTTTATGTTTGATTTTCATACCTGGTTGTTGTCTGTGTGGAATTCATAGATTGTTCTTGTTTACTGGTACTGATTTAGTGTTAAAAGATATTACATGTTTATACTTTCACATGCATAACATGTTGGCAGTGATTAGCACCACTACCTCACAGATTAAGTGCCCTGGGTCCAAATCTGAGGCAGTAAAATTTTTATATTCTCATTGTGTCTTTGTTAGTGTTTCAGTTTTCTTTTCACAAAGATGTACATTTCAAGTTAATTGTGTCACACACGTGGTTAGGAGGCAGTCAACAAGCCCGGAAGTGAGTGAAATATCACGAGACAAGGGGTCGATTTATGGTACTAATGATTCTCTCACTCTCTCTCATCAGACCAAAAGAAAAAAAAATAAAAATACCTTTCTAACTTCTGGGTTCCAAAGATGGCATCCAACCATCACTTCTGCCTTTGAGTCATCAAGACCACGTCACTTTCCATCCCCTTCGCGATGATGTCACTTCCGGCACCATCGCCATGACGTTACTTCCGGCTCCATCACCATGACGTTACTTCTGGCACCTTCCTGATGACATATCCAGCCAACTCATTTCCGTCCACCATTTTTACTGTATATAAACACCATTATTCTGTACTGTTGTTGTTGAATGACTGTAAAGAAATGTAACCGCAATTTATTTGACTTCTTGCATTCCTTGTCCACTGGACATTATACAGGGATGGCCCCCAGCTCTTTTTTGTGGTCCTTTGAAGTATTATTCTTCCACAACTGTTAATTCTGATTTCTCCTTGTAAGTATGGGTGTATACATGAGTGGCCATGAGATGGACTGGCATACTGTGCATAGTTGGCATTTGCTTGGAGCCCAAGGCTATCAGAATACGCTCTAGTCCCCTGCAATCCTAAATTGGAGGTCTGAGAATGTTATCTTGTGTTATAGTCTGGCTTATGTGTGAACCTTGTGGAAAATAACATATTTGAACTGGTCACAAATACTGTACGTGTACAAACAAAATGTTAAAACAGCTTGAATAACTTTTCCTCCAGCATTACTCGTGTCGTCAGTTCAAAACTTTGCTTTTTTGTAGCAATTCACTTACCAACTTGATTTTTTTTTCCTTTTGATGTGGCCCTGTAGTTAGGATATAGCAGGTTGGATAATGGATGGATGGATGAATGTTTTGTTTATGTAAAATAAGGAACTCAAACTCTGCTACCTAATCAACATATAATGTAAGTAAGGATCTGAAACAAAGGAAAAAGGTTGAGGCGCTGAAGTAATGTCTAGGTATAAAAGAAAGAAAAAAATGACGCTCTTAAATGATGTTGCTTCTGATGTAAATATGGCAGCTGATGGCAGCTTTTCACAAATGTCTGTCCTTCTTGAGCTTCAGATCACAAATGATGTTATTCTTTTACGTCAGGTAGTATTCATAGCGGCAGAGGAGGAAGAGGCAGGATGATGGGTGGAAGTGACGTCAACATCCATCAAATAATCCTTGTCTACAGTGGGGCAAAGTAGGTGTTACGCTGAAATTCTTTCATGTATTTTTAAACACCCCGTACCCACAAGGGATGCCCTATACTCAACTGTCTGATTGTATATAATGCAAAGTTGACCAACTGGCTGACTCACTCACTCTTCAAGAAAAACACTATTTCCCATTTAGTTAAATAGCTGAAATCTGACAGGATAGTACGTCTAGGCCAGTAGGTATCTGCTAAGAAGGGACATTTTGATATATCAAAATTTAGGGGTAAAACCCCACACAACAGAAAAATAAATAGCCCAAAACCTTAAAAATGCCTCGACGGATTAGATTGAAATTCTTTTCAATTTTTTTTTTTTGTTTTTTTTTTTTGTTTTTTCGATACATTTTTGATTTGTCGATATTTATTAATATCATGCTTAGCTTATATGCATGGTGGTGCACAGAGAGTGTGCTTTATGCAAATGAAGGACCCAGCAGAAGTGATTGACCTGCCCTGCAAATACCACCCATTAACCAATGGGATGAACAATTGGAGATGGGCTGGTGTCCTGGACAGGAAAAAAAGAGATGTCATCATGTTATGAAATGGAAAAAGGAAGTTTCTTAAACTCAATGAAAATGCAAAGCTCAGTGGTTAGCAAGTACTGTTTTTTGCTGTTGACTACCTGCACTCTTAGATGAGTACCAGCTCTCATCATTGGTATCCGTTTAACTCCTTTGATCTCCTAGCATAGAGTATCAGGTGCCGCAAAGCACTCCATCACACAAATAATAAGCGAGTGGATCCCCTTGAAATGTCCAGTACCATGAAGTACTCTAACACAGAAGGGGTGGTGGTTAATCAAGTGCCTCAAAACACCAACATATTAATGATACATGGGCAGGTATTTTGTATGGGTATCAAGTTTTGTGAATCACCAACACATAAATGACACTTGGGGGGTATTTCGTATGGGTACCAAGTCCTAAGCGAAGAACCAACATAGAAGTAGATAGTTCCCGGGCCCTCTGAGATTTGGGGTGCCCCCTGGTGGTGGCTACAGGCCCCAATGGGCTTGAGCCTCCTTGTTCTTCTCCCGTGGTCCTCCTCTGATCCAGGGCGGTTGCCCCCTTGTAGCCCAGAGGACGTACACGCCACCTCCCTGTCCTTCCTGGCCTCCCAGCCGAGGCGCAGCCCCAGCGACTCGCCACAGTATGTTCGACATTCCATAGCAGAGTTCAGTACCAGAAACCACAGAAACCGAAACACTAAACTGCAAACAATGTCAAAAAGAGAAATACCACAAGTCAATTAACAAGAGACTTACTAATATCAAAGCCTAGACACTAAAACATTAAAGAAATCAGAAAGTGAATTGATGATCTAATGATGCTAACACTAATAACTCACACACCACGTTGTCTGATGTAGGAATCTTTAATCTCAGATGCTACATTGAATGCAGCACAGGGCCATAAAGTATAGCATCAGTGACATAGCACATCGTCGCTTCTGGGGGTAGCACTCCTAGTGACAGTGTAGAATGTCTTGGCAACACAGTCACTACATGATGAAGATTACAAAGAGAAAAACAATCTAAAAAAATAACTACAGTATAACAAAATTATTTTTCCTTCCATTTAAATATCTAAATAGTAACACTGATATTAAGAGACTATAAAAACCACAATAATGCAGCATGAAAAATTGATTAAAAATATATATAGCAAACTGGATCTGTTCCTAAAATCTATTAATTTTACATGCTAGAGCAAAGTTTGCCTATTCTATCCTTACAAAATTGCTCAAACAATTTCTAGGTGTCAACACAGACGTTCAATAGAGTAGATGTCAGGACTTTGACAGTGCCACACAAGGACATTGGCTTTCTTCATTTTAAACCACTCCATTGTTGCTCCGGCAGTGTGCCTTGGGTCACTGCTATTGTTGAAAAATAGTCTTACTTTCCAGTTTAAGCTTCCTGGCAGAAAAGAGCATGCTTTCCTTCAGGTATTTCCTAAACGATGTTTAGTCAAAGATTCTTCCTGGCCACTCTTCTAGAAATGCCTGCAATGCCTTAGAGATTTTGGAGCTATTAACATCCTCTTCAATTTCAGTCAGTCTTCTACAACTCAGTCAGGGTGGCATTTGTGGCACTTGTGTTACAGTACCTTTGCTGACAAGTGCCATTTTTGTTTGATGACTAAGTTTAATGGGATAACTTGATCTAAGCAGTGTAGCTGTAGTTTCGTAAATGGATATAGACATATTTTAATTTCATTGAGCTCCAAAGTATATTCCACACCTAGTCTTCCCCAGATCTGCAGTTCTTTATAATTTTATTCCTGACTTGTTTTGAATGCTCTTTTGTCTTCATTTTGTTTTCCCTTCTGGAAAATCTCTACTTTATTGTTGGACCTCAGTGAAAGTAGAGGTATTTATCCACATAAATTATTTGAGAACAGATGATCCACTTATTTCCTAGATGATGGGTGGAGGCCATTGACAAATTGAGTAAATTGCTAAAGTAATGCACAGCACCGGAGCAAAGGTATATTTACAAAAGCATATGAATGCTTTATAAATCTTGCTATTGTGATTTTCACTTTTAGAGAATAAAATTTAAAAATAGTTTTGGGAACTGAATATGGTCAAAACACTGTTCATTTTAATTAAAAATATGTTTGTATAACATGTTTTGATTCTGACTTTATATAGTTCCAGCATCACCCTGGTACTCCCTGATTAGATCGATTCCATCTTTAAGGTTTTGGCTAGGTTTTACAGACACTAACCTTCTCTGTTTATCCGGGCTTGGGATCACAACCAAGTTGGGCTGGTTTGCCCCCTGGTGGCTAGATTAGAAACTGGAAGAATGTGGACAGGCTTTAGAAGACAGAGGGTTGAAGATAAATAGGAAGAAGATAGAATATACAGTGGTGTGAAAAACTATTTGCCCCCTTCCTGATTTCTTATTCTTTTGCATGTTTGTCACACAAAATATTTCTGATCATCAAACACATGTAACCATTAGTCAAATATAACACAAGTAAACACAAAATGCAGTTTTTAAATGATGGTTTTTATTATTTAGGGAGAAAAAAAATCCAAACCTACATGGCCCTGTGTGAAAAAGTAACTGCCCCCTTGTTAAAAAATAACCTAACTGTGGTGTATCACACCTGAGTTCAATTTCTGTAGCCACCCCCAGGCCTGATTACTGCCACACCTGTTTCAATCAAGAAATCACTTAAATAGGAGCTGCCTGACACAGAGAAGTAGACCAAAAGCACCTCAAAAGCTAGACATCATGCCAAGATCCAAAGAAATTCAGGAACAAATGAGAACAGAAGTAATTGAGATCTATCAGTCTGGTAACGGTTATAAAGCCATTTCTAAAGCTTTGGGACTCCAGCGAACCACAGTGAGAGCCATTATCCACAAATGGCAAAAACATAGAACACTGGTGAACCATACCAGGAGTGGCCGGCCGACCAAAATTACCCCAAGAGCGCAGAGACGACTCATCCGAGAGGTCACAAAAGACCCCAGGACAACGTCTAAAGAACTGCAGGCTTCACTTGCCTCAATTAAGGTCAGTGTTCACGACTCCACCATAAGAAAGAGACTGGGCAAAAATGCCCTGCATGGCAGATTTCCAAGACGCAAACCACTGTTAAGCAAAAAGAACATTAGGGCTCGTCTCAATTTTGCTAAGAAACATCTCAATGATTGCCAAGACTTTTGGGAAAATACCTTGTGGACTGATGAGACTAAAGTTGAACTTTTTGGAAGGCAAATATCCCGTTACATCTGGCGTAAAAGGAACACAGCATTTCAGAAAAAGAACATCATACCAACAGTAAAATATGGTGGTGGTAGTGTGATGGTCTGGGGTTGTTTTGCTGCTTCAGGACCTGGAAGGCTTGCTGTGATAGATGGAACCATGAATTCTACTGTCTACCAAAAAATCCTGAAGGAGAATGTCCGGCCATCTGTTCGTCAACTCAAGCTGAAGCGATCTTGGGTGCTGCAACAGGACAATGAACCAAAACACACCAGCAAATCCACCTCTGAATGGCTGAAGAAAAACAAAATGAAGACTTTGGAGTGGCCTAGTCAAAGTCCTGACCTGAATCCAATTGAGATGCTATGGCATGACCTTAAAAAGGCGGTTCATGCTAGAAAACCCTCAAATAAAGCTGAAATACAACAATTTTGCAAAGATGAGTGGGCCAAAATTCCTCCAGAGCGCTGTAAAAGACTCATTGCAAGTTATCGCAAACGCTTGATTGCAGTTATTGCTGCTAAGGGTGGCCCAACCAGTTATTAGGTTCAGGGGGCAATTACTTTTTCACACAGGGCCATGTAGGTTTGGATTTTTTTTTCTCCCTAAATAATAAAAACCATCATTTACAAACTGCATTTTGTGTTTACTTGTGTTATATTTGACTAATGGTTAAATGTGTTTGATGATCAGAAACATTTTGTGTGACAAACATGCAAAAGAATAAGAAATCAGAAAGGGGGCAAATAGTTTTTCACACCACTGTATGAAGTTTAATAATGATCAGATTTCAGAAGTTAGCCTGCAGGGAGAGCTTCAAAGAGTGGATCAATTTAAATATCTAGGATCCGTGGTAGCCCGAGATGGAAAACTAGATCCAGAGATAACCTTCAGAGTGCAGTGTGATTGGAACAATTGGAAGAAGGCATCAGGAGTATTGGGTGATGAAAAAATTTAGGTGAAGAATGTTGAGATGGATTTGTGGATTTACAAAAAAGGACAGAATAGGAAATTAGACAATCGGGGTACAACAAAAATGGGAGAGATAGCTAAGAAAGTATAGGAAATTAGTCTGAAGTGGTATGGATATGTGCTGAGGACAGATAATGAATATGTGGGTAAAAGAGTGATGGGAATGGAAATACAGGGCAAGAGAATGCGAGGGAGGCCAAAGTGGATATAGATGGATAAAGGAAAAGATATTCTGAAGAAAAAGGGCTTGACTGAAAAGTAGGTGAAGGACTGAGCTGTTTGGAGAAGGTTGATCAAGCACATCAACACCACATAGAGGTGGGAAAAGATGAAGAAAAAGAACAAGAACAAGAAGATTAAACTGAAGTGGAAGAAGAAGAACAAGAACATGAAGAACACCCTGGTTTTCTCTGTGCTCATCACTGTCATTGCAGTTATCGATGTTTCTGTTTTACCATCCCAAATTGCAAGGTACACAGTGTCTTAGGTCATTACACACTTCTTATCCTTTGGTAATAAGTTAAAGTATTAAACCCACAGGTTACAGAGCTCATTGTTGTTTTCCATTTATGTTTATCAGTTTCTACTTTGTTTTCTGTGTAATTTAACAGATTTGTATCTTTAAATGTACTGATTCTGTTAGTAATTCCTCTAATCTATAATTTTGTTTTATTTTATTATCATGGCTAAGGATTTAAAAAAAACAGAAAAAAAAATAAAAATAATCAACATAACCTTCTATCTTCATGTCCTTGTTTTCCTATGCTTCTTGTATTTTATGGGTGGACTCCCATGAGCTGCTTGGGCTTCCTCCAACCTCATAAAAGAAAGGCTGGGAAGTGTAGTCCCTGCACTTCATTGAATACCCTTTGAGTGTTAGTGTTTTCGTAAGTATTGCAATTGTCTTTGTATTTTCAACTCTTTTTTATTTCTGTGGAAGGATTTTAATTTGTTTCTCTGTATTGGGACTTGCTTCTTTCTGGATTGCCTTGCTGTCAAGTCCGTTTGCCTCTTTTTTGCTCTTTGGAGCATTTTATTATATTTTTCTTATTTTTGCTAATAAAGGTCTTTTTATAATGATTATTTTGTCATCCATGTTGCTACAAAACAGGGGTTTACAGTAATCTTCTCCATTGTGAGGGTGTCTTGATAATATTTTGTTACTTTATATGTATATTTTTGAGGAAGCATATGACAGGGTGCCTCGTGAGGAGTTATGGTATTGTGTGAGGAAGTCGGGAGTGGCAGAGAAATATGTGAGAGTTTTATAGGATATGTATGAGGGAAGTGTGACCATGGTGAGGTCTACAGTAGGAGTGACAGATGCATTCAAGATGGAGGTGGGATTACATCAGGGATTGGCTCTGAGCCCTTTCTTATTTGCAATGGTGATGGACAGGTTGACAGACGGGATTAGACAGGAGTCCCCGTGGACTATGATGTTTGCTGATGACATTGTAATCTGTAGTGATAGTAGAGAGCAGGTTGAGGAGACCTTGGAGAGGTGGAGATATGCTCTAGAGAGGAGAGGAATGAAGGTCAGTAGGAACAAGACAGAATACATGTGTGTAAATGAGAGGGAGGTCAGTGGAATGGTGAGGATGCAGGGAGTAGAGTTGGCGAAGGATGAGTTGAAATACTTGGGATCAACAGTACAGAGTAATGGGGATTGTGGAAGAGAGGTGAAAAAGAGAGTGCAGGCAGGGTGGAATGGGTGGAGAAGAGTGTCAGGAGTGATTTGTGACAGACGGATATCAGCAAGAGTGAAAGGGAAGGTCTACAGGACGGTAGTAAGACCAGCTATGTTATATGGGTTGGAGACGGTGGCACTGACCATAAAGCAGGAGACAGAGCTGGAGGTAGCAGAGTTAAAGATGCTAAGATTTGCATTGGGTGTGACGAGGATGGATAGGATTAGAAATGAGTACATTAGAGGGTCGGCTCAAGTTGGACAGTTGGGAGACAAAGTCAGAGAGGCGAGATTGCCTTGGTTTGGACATGTGCAGGGGAGAGATGCTGAGTATATTAGGAGAAGGATGCTAAGGATAGAGCCGCCAGGCAGGAGAAAAAGATGAAGGCCTAAGAGAAGGTTTATGGATGTGGTGAGAGAGGACATGCAGGTAATGGGTGTAACAGAACAAGATGCAGAGGACAGAAAGATATGGAAGAAGATGATCCGCTGTGGCGGCCCCTAACGGGAGCAGCAGAAAGAAGAGGAAGAAGAAGAAGAAGATATGTATATTTTTGAACTTTGAGGCCACGGTTCAGACCCAAAGCCAGCCAGCCAGCCATTGTAGTCAGGGTGCCTGAAAGTGAGTCTTTTGTGAGCAGATTAGTGGGGAGTCTGACCTGGTTTTTGGCTCTTGTGTGTGTGTGAATCATAACTCTTGCAATATGTTTTTTGAGACCTTCCTTTTTTTGATCATTGCTTCTCCTGGCTTTACAGTTTCTTTTCATTTCTTGATTCTGCATCATGTTGCCAGTGTAGCCTGCCACTTTTTCTCCTTGGCAAAACACCTCCCACATAAGGCCATGGCATAGTTTAAAATTGATCATTGCATGAGCATTAAAGAAACTCATAAGGAATTATATGATCACCATAATGGTGGATCTGAAATTGATAGGTTGTTCGACCCCACAGAGGTATTATGAGGCAAACAAAAACTCCTTAATCCATACTTGTCATAGAATCAGATAAGAATTTGCTGTAAGTGGAGGAACTGTCATGTAAGCTTTCAGCATTCCATATTGCTAGGCAACAGCTTTTAGGCCATTCTAGCACATTAGATGCTGATTGTCCACTTCTAATCAGTCAAATACATTTTGCAATTTCCACATATCCATCACTGACTGATCTCTCCTGGCTCTGAAAAGTTGTACTAGCATTCCCCCAGAGATATTTAGCATATAAAGTCAGTCAGCAACATTTTCATTAGCACAATTTGCATAACTGTCACTGCATTTGCCTATAAAGTAACTAAAGCTATAAATCATTATGCACACAATGTTTTTTTTTTATTTTCTAATAATAAAAGAGTGTAAAAAAAAGTTTTCATATCTTCTACAAATTGTACAATCCAGCATTGCCTTTATATTATGTTCACCTAAGATGTTCAAAATAATGTTGAGATTAAAAGTCCCCAAGGTGTTATTTTTTGATTTGCGTAATATCATTTGAAAGGATTAAACTACTAGCTATATTAATAAAGTCATACTGCTTATCTCATCTCAAAACTGTTGTTTTAAATCTCTTATGGCTTAATTTGAAACTAAATTTCTGTTGACATGAATAAAAATGAAAGCATAATTCTCTTGGATTATCCCCACTGAAGCATCCAAAGTACTATGAAGAATGGCTATTAATGACATGGCTTCGTTTATGATTGCATTATGGCCTTAATGGAGGGCTAAAATAATCAATACATCACCATGCTTTCAGTGATAATAATGGAATTTAAATGAGGCTTCAGTAATGTCTTGTTCAAAAAAAATCTTGATAAATTCCTCAGATGTGGCTGGTATATGTTCCTCCTGGGAAGTATTTACAAAAAGGAAAGACATTAATCTTAATAAATCAAGAGTGAGCTTTTGTATACATCACATCTCAAGACGCATTCACATAAATACTCAAAGCTAGTGGATACTGAAGAAATAAATAATACTATAAACAAATTTCTGTTAAAAAAAAAAAAACATTTTTTATTTTTGTTACATTTTTTTGGTGCATACACTAATGTCATCGTTACTTAAGGAGGAAATGCAAAAACGGTTGTTTAGACCTGATGGTCATCGACTGGATGAGTTTATTGAACTTGTTTATTCGACACAAGGGAGATATTTTCTGTGTGTTGCAGGTAAGAAATTTACACTTGTTGAATTTTAAACCTTTTTAAAAAATAATATTTTTTTATCCACTGTATTTTTCCCTGTAAATTATTTGATGAAAAATAAGGTTATGAATATCTTTAAATGCAGTGCAGGTAGCTTGGGGGCAATAATTTAAAATGTAGATTTAATGAAAAGTTTTATATTTCAACATTTTTTATGTACTCTTTACTTGCCAAAATACTAAAAAGTATAGAAATAATGACTTCCACCTTATGGTTTATTTTCTTATGGCTTATTCTTTCAGCTCAAGAATAGATAAAGCTAAAAATAATTTGTAAATTTGACAGTGAATCTGTCTGTTCTAGCACACTTAATTCTTTGCAAAAGTTTAAGATTTATAATTACTGTAATTTTTTAGTCTTGTGTGGACATATTTAGAGTAAAAAGATTTTTATTGGCATCGCATTTATTCAGATAACTTCTCTGAACTGGTAAAAATTTAAATAAAAATTAAATTGAGAAATATTTTTCATGATTTATGTACAGGTTTAGTGCCAATTAACTTGTATATGAGCATCTAGTTATCCATTCATTTTTTATTACAGTGGCTGCAAGCTTTATAATCATATCGGCAACCAAGAAAATGCTCACTAATATCTAAAAACTGGAATTTTTTTTTATCATGCACTCTATAATGAAACCATCCAAAAAGAAGAAACTTTTCAATTGAGCAGAATTAGCATATACTGTAGGTTAGTTTACCTATACAATGATTAAAGAATTGTATTAATTATGTTCTCTTATTGATATTCATACTCATCTATAGACACAAGCTAAAAATATATATTTGACAGTAAAGGTGCACTTCATAAATGCTTTTGAAAACTACTCAGAATTTAACATTTTTTTAAGAATAATATAATATAGGCTATAAATGTTAAGTGTTTTTTTTATTTTTAGTGACGAAAACTCAGGAAGTTGAAATTTCTTTGGTGAAATACATCCGATCAGAGGTGGAGGACAGCTATGAAAAACTACAAACCTGGTTACTTAAAGATTTGGTGCTGCTTGATGGAAGAGAATCAGATACAGTAAGCATGAATTGTTCTTGGCTTCTTGAATAAAATGTGTTTGTTTGTGAATGTATCTTTACAATGCTCCTATGGAAGCAGTTAAGTGATGAATATTGAGAAAATGCAGTTTTCTATTCCAAATTTACTAAAGAAGAAATCGGAACAGCATAATGCCCTTATTGAGCTTACAGTGCAGTACCAAGGATGAGTCTTTCTGTAGCAATACATTCAACGTTTAGCAAAGTGCTGTTTTAATATCATGTTTTAAATGGTATCAGAAAATGGCCCTTCCTAGAACTGCAGCTTAGAACTTGTCTGCCTCAATGATCCTTACAGCTATGTTATCAAGGGTCTTGTATTCCTGACAAATTTCCTCTTGGAAAATTGTTTCGAACAAGGAGGCTACACAATGTTAAATCCAAAATTAGGCGCCCATTTAATCGAGTCTTGCTCAAAACAGGGTTTTCAAGACCCACTCCTTGAGCCAGTTCTAAGGGTCACATTCACTTGCTAGCCACTCATACAAGTATGAGTATATGAGTGAGTGACTGAGCAAAGCCTGCTCATGAAGTAATGCTGACTGAGGCAAAGTGCCTTCTCACTGCCAATTAACTGTCAACCCCTGCATTCCCCCCCAACCACCCCAACAAACACATACGCATGACCCGAGATTTATACTTACTAGGCATGAGACTGGTTAAAAAGCTGTATTGAACCATGATTTGTGTTCACCAGCAATTTAAGAGTGGGGTTCAAGTGAAATGCTGGCCAGGCATGCATGGCACAGATGTGGATATACTAGACTACAAAGGCACTCTTAAAAATAATGATTCTTTAATGGCATTTTATGTTTTTTTACTGGGTTGTATGGTTCCAAATCTTGAGAAAGCACCATTTCATTCTGGGAAGGGATCTTGGCATATGAAGTTGGATCTTTGTGCTTTGAAAAACTTCCTAATATGTAAAAAAAAAAAAAGGTAGGCTACAGAACACTAACAGATTAGGAAAGCCTGGACTTGTGTTATTGTATGCACTAAGAGTTCTTTTAAAATTATGATTTATTAGTATTTCACAAATCTGTTACAACATCTATTCATGGATATTCACTGTATGAAGCCTGTTATGAAACTAAAACAATAAAGGTTCTTTCTGAAACGTTCATAGGGATGGATCTTTTAGCATCCAAAAATAGTTCCACTATGGCATCGCTCTGAAAACCACTCAGGCACCTTAATCCCGTAAATGCCAACAGGGACTCTGGTCTGTTGGGCTCTTGAGCAAGGCCCTTAACCTGCAATTGCTGAGCGCTTTGAGTAGTGAGAAAAGTGCTATATAAATGCAAAGAATATTTGAAAGAATTTAATTTTAAAAGAGTGGAGAACATTGATTTGCTGGTAAGGAAGGAACAGGAGCTAACATACAGGACTAAAACGTTGCCTCTAAACTGAACTAAAGATTTTACATAATGAAGAAGGTTGTAGAGAGATAAACATTATTCAGAGAATTTTGTCTTTTGTATAGTAACTATTTAGCCATACTAAAAGACTTAAACATTCACATAGGGAAATAAGTCAGGAGATATAACTGGGAATAACGACCTGCATAGTCAAAATCTAAGTGGAGAACTGATATTGGATGTCGATGTGTCTCCTCAGAATCTGCACTGAAAATGGGCCATCAATGCAACTATCTGCAAATCACATAATGCTTCAGTACGTACCTTATGAAAAAATAGGAAAGTATCAATTCACATACATTTCACAAAACAGACAGTAAGATCTTCTCCGAAAGAGAATTCAAACTTGCGAAATGTGAAAATCACTACAAAAGTTTTTTTTTTTTTATGGTAGTGGTGGAAATCAAGGAAAATTATTTCCTAAAACATTGTCTATACTTTCATGTTTATCTGTGTTCTTTTCTGCAACTTCATAAAGCATGTAATACATAACACGCCAGTAAAATCAATTTTATTCAGTGCCTCCCGCTCAAATCATTCCAGAGGAATTCAGTTCTTTAAAAAAAAATGTGACATGTTGCATATTTTCTACAGGAAGACAAAACACATCATCATTCACATTACTCTGTTTTCTGAACAGAAACACTTACTACATGGAAATTATCTAATAACAGAACCCCCCCACCTGCTCCAACCATTATCTAGCCAGCACCTTATCCTAGTTGGGGATTTGCACACTTCCAGGGATTTTTTTTCACTATAGATCTTCATTTAAATAGCAGCTGAAAAGTAAACAAAAGTTGAATTAATGCATTAAAATGCTTCCAGACAGGAAGTAAATATCTTTCCTCTGGTGTGAATGACACACATTTCGCTGGAAGCAAAATGTAATTATTTTGCCCATTTTTTATTTGTGCACAGTAAAATTTGAGTTTTGTTGTGAATTCATTTTTGCCCAAATTGATTTGCTCATCACTAATAATGACACAGTACCACACAGAGTCGGATGGAGCATAACGATAGCATAAAAACCCACCATTACCTGAAGATTGATCTCTTAGGAGAAATGTGATGTCTTTGCTGAGGGACTGCTTGATGTCAGCTTCCCTTCCCAGCAGCTGTAGTCTCTCAGAGGACACAGCTATGATTCGTACTTAGGACTCTGGGAATCATCACCAGTGATTTCTACCACTCAGTTTTAGCAGCCAGCTGCCGACTAAGTTGCTTACCTATGACAGAGGTTATTGCATGGATGCACATTTGATGGAACATATACACAAAAGCAGAGGCATAGTGACAGGACAACGAGACAGGCAACTAGGAGAGGGGCCCCAATGGCATCTGTTTACATAAGTACTCATTGCAATGACAAATCTGCAAGGACCCCCCCCTTGAAAAAAAGTGTTGACACACTAGTGCATCATAGTTGGAAGTCCCTTTAAGGGGGACCCCAATGTCTGTTGCAGGAGTGTCTGTGATGAATGTTAATTTTTTAGTAATGTTAAATGTAATCAATGCCAATTTCATAAATCAGGATATGGATTTACATGTCTGGAAGCAAAAACTAGATTGACTGGATTTGTTTAGCGCAGGGTTTTTTAAACTATGGTCCAAGGTTGCTACCTTTGGTTCAGTAATTACTATTGTAGTTAATGTAAATGGGTCATGGTGGGTTGCTGTGGATTGATTAAGTAATTGACATTGCTTCAACGATTGTCCTTGATTTCCCCTCGACGGCCAATCGTGCATAATTCTCCATGGGGGAACACACTAACGATCACCCGGGCATTCAATACAGACACTCAAAAGGGAAGACTGGGTTGTGATAAAAATGTTTAGGAAACCCTGGTTTAGGCAATTTTCCCATTTTCTAATTTGTCAGTTTTTAAGAACATAAGAAATTTGAAAAACGAGAGGAGGCCATTCAGTCCATCAAGCCTGTTTGTTTAGCTAACAGCTAAGCTGGTCTCAATATCTCACCCAGATACTTCTTTAAGATTGTCAGGGTTTCTACTTTAATTATATGTCTTTGTTACACAGTATCACAACTCTTTGCATAAAAGAAGTAAGTGCTTTCTGGCTTCAGTTTTACACGCACTACTCCTTAATTTTCACTGATGTCCTTGAGTGCATGATTTAACCTTAAGATGAAAGAGTGTTGCTGGATCTACTTTATCAATCAATGCCTTTGAGGATTTTAAAAACCTGGATTAGGTCGAGACTAAACAGGTTTAATTTTCTGAGTCTGTCAGAGTAAGGCATGTCCTTAAGTCCTGTGAGGCACTTGGTTGCTCTCCCCTGTGCAGCTTCAAGTGCTGCTATGTCTTTCTTGTGCCATTTTGACCAGAACCGAACACTCCAGATGCAGTCTTGCTTGTGCATAAAATTTCTATTATGTGCACTTTTAATTTATTTTTGAAATATGTGATGTGCAATTTGTGTTTATTTTTTATTACCATGTGCACCTTACATTTATTTACTTTTTTATCTATTTAGATTTTTAAAATTGACTTTATTCTGTTTTCTTGTTTCTACACAAAGGTTACATTTATTGTAGTATTTTATTTATATAATATTCTTATCACAAAATAAAAATAAATGATTTGTGTTTAATAAATTCTCAGTGTTGATCTTATTACTTTGGACTTTGCACTAAAATTGTGCTCATAAATTTTACCTCGTCGACATTTGGGAGATGATGAGTTGGAGGGCCTCCTGAGTGACCACCTGAATTACCGCTGCACAAAAGAACGGCATAATTGAAAAGGTTACAAACTGGCTGCTACATATTCATCCATGTCAAAACTAGTTTCCTTCGTTTGCAAGTAAAACTGAAGTCACTAGATGCAAATTTTTTGAAACTTAGTTGAAAAGAAAAATTTGAGGAATTTATTTGCTCATTCTTACCTGCAGAATTGACATAATCTGAGACCACTGTAACACAAGAACAGCCTGTATAAAGTTACTTAAAAGAATACCAAGTAAGGAAATGCCTTGGGCCATCTTAGCAAATGACATTGTAGTTATGTCATCTATTAATAGTCAGTCAGTCACAGGGCACACACACACCCACACATCAAGCACACACTAGGGACAACTTAGGATCGCCAATGCACCTAACCTACATGTCTTTGGACTGTGGGAGGAAACCTGAGCACCCGGAGGAAACCCATGCAGACACGGGGAGAACATGCAAACTCCACGCAGGGAGGACCTGGGAAGCAAACCCAGGTATCCCTACTATGAGGCAGCAGCACTACCACGGTGCCATCTATTAACAGTGTGTATATATTAGACATTTAGGTACAGAAAGGTTCTGATCTTCATTTGATGATGAGTTGTTCAAATGCAGAAAAGAGACATGGCAGAAAGAATGTTCAATACCTGTCATAGAAGCATATTTAAAATTACCCCTCAAGATTTAACTCATACTTCCCAAAAGCTAAGAGTATATACCTGTGGCAGTGGAGGGAGCATAAAACCATTAGTGGGTGAAATTTAGTGAGGTCAAAGAGAATTACTTTTTGGCAATCTCAAAGAGTTTCTGACAAAATAGGTGATGATTTATGAAGGAGAAGTGAGACAATGTGTGGCCATTTTCATCTAAGGAGGAGACACGTTTACTTGCATTGCATTGTAGAGGTCCTAAACCTGAAGGAGCTGTGCTCCTCAGGTAAAGCAAGCCCAAAAGCATCCTGTAGAATTGGATACAATGCAGTTGTAAATATATATAGAGGCCATAGTGGTGAGTCAAGTCCAGGCTAAAAATCCTGAAATCTTTAAAAGTTGTAGTTACTGTATGTTTTAGTGACTTTTCTTCTTCAGTATATAAGAGGAATGAGTGCTCTGAAAGTAACAGAATAGGGTGTTGGTCCTCTTTTTAAAAAGGGAGACATTAATTTGATCTAGTTACCTGTTAATTTATTCTCATCTGCCATAATAATGCAGTTGCTAAGCTTCTGGACCTTCCACCAACTTAATAAACCTCAGGTTCAGGACTTCTGGTCATGGTATCTTGTGGAAGGAATGACAAGATTATGGAGTGTAAGGAGCACTGTTGTATGCCATTTATATTCTGAAAATGCATAGCAAACACTATGTTTGCTTTGTTGGCATCATATTTAATACAGTTAGAATTGGCATGGACAGGCTAATCAGAACTCTACATGTACCAAAATGCAGCCAGAATGCAAACGAAGGCTGCACCTTTGCCATTTAAAAATGAAACTGTCTTACCTATCTAAATCTGAGGTGATGCTCCTATCACAGAAAACAATAGCTCATATAGGTTGTGACTACCTGGGGGGCATTGCAGCACCCTAAACCCCAGACATAACCTCCCAGACACAAGTAATGGTAAAAGGTTTATTTTTACAAAATATCTTCAACAAAGGCATTAAACAAGGCATCAACCAATCGTAACATAATTTCTTCCCCCTTCTTTCTCTTCTCCACTCCTCCTAGGCCAGCTTTGTTCTACTTCCACCAACTCCAATTCGCCTGGATGAGGTTGAGCGCCTTCTTTTATGCCAGACACAAGTGTACTTCCAGTGCTAGGGCATAGACAGATGAAAATACTTCTGGGTCAATCAGAAGTCTCAAAACGTAGGGACAATCCCTTCAACTCTCCCTGGCAGCCCCCACAGAGCCAAACAGGCCTGCCTCATGGGACTTCAGGTTCCATCAAGTCCTGCAGATGTCTGTGTTGGGATCTAAATTCAAGGAGGCTACCACCTAGCATTCTGGGGGAGAAAGTATTTAGCGGTGCTCATCAGCCCCCAGTCCTTCCATTGGCCTCCTAGCCAGATAAGGTTCCTTGATCAATCCTGGGAAGGATGCCAGTCCATGTAAGCCATCCATTACAAGGTGAGTGGTGTTTGACATAGAAACCACAGTGGCTGGCTTCTAAGTGTGACGCATTCGGGATAAGACTTGGCACATTTAAATCTGAGGTCATGATCCTATCCCAGAAAAGAATGTCTCATATAGGAGAAGGGAAGAAGGCCCAAAGAAGAGAAGTAACTTAAGGTCTGCAGGACTGATGATATATCACAACATTCCAGGTCAGCAGTAAGCATTGTACTGGATAATGTTTGTAAACTGTTTGACTATTACGTCAAAAACCTCACCTTCAGTTCTAAGCTTTAGTTTTTGACACAGAGAATGAGGTTCTCAGGATTTTGGAGAGTTTTAGCATTTTTTGGTACTTGACATCTGGCATGGCTAACACATTTAGAAAAACACACACACACCGATAGGGCCAATTGCAAATGCAGTTTGCTTTCAGGTTTGCACTGTTCTATTGTTAAATTTATTTATTTTTTAATCTGAACTTTAGTTTGACATATGACAACTGATTTATTTTGCCATTTGTGCCCTTACGTGTTCATGATACCACAAGCATGCATTTCCTTCCTTTGTGCAGTGAACATGACTGTAATAGGAAGACAATTACAGAACTTGAATGGAAAAGAAAAGGTTCAATGTGTAATCAAAAAGATAGGTAAATGACAAAAACGGAAAAAAAATACAGTCATACGTCAAAATAAGAGTGTTGGTTAAAAATTGTCAGAATAACAGTAGGATTATTGTATACAAAACTAACAAGAGTTTCCCTAACAAAACTTTGCATTTAGTGGATTCTTTTAATGATTTTGTTTATTTTTTATCTAACAATAAAATAGTAATAATTGCAAGCCACCATCTTCTCCACTCGTGGAAGACTGAAGTCACTTGGAGTCTGCAACCAGCCAAGCAGCTATCAGCTATATGGTCTCAAACATGAAAATACAAACAAAATTACATCACTACAAAAATAAATGATTTTAATAAAATAATAAGGATAATTAAGTTAAAAAAATGTAGAACAAAATGTTTCCAGAGGTGACACAACTTAATTGTGCTACACAGCAAGTGCTGTATATGCCCCACCACCACCAAATGTAGCATTTGAGTCTCAAGTTCTTTAACAAGCAGAACTAGAACTTGACATCTGGCATGGCTAACACACCAATATGCCAATCGCAAAATGTAGTTTGCTTTCAGGTTTAAAGTTAATATGGCCATTGCATTGCAAATGCAGTGACCAAATATTGCTTAGAAAGATCCATCCAAAATGATGTTGCAGTCACCTCAACATCCTAATGATGAAAATAATAAATCATGGTAAGAATGCTTAGAAAAATTCCAGAAATAGCACGCATATAATCCCAAGGTGTTAAAATGTTAACTTATGTCAACAGCCAGCAATCTTCAAACTAAGGGGCAGATGCCTTGTTTCTGTTATGGAATTCAGTTTTGGTAACAACGGTTCTGTCTCTGCCTTGATGGTATGGCCAACCCAGAGGATATTTGACTTATGTTCACTTAGCCAAGCTTTTGTATACTTGAATTTGACCCTAGCACTATTCCTGATTCAGATTTCTATATTGCATAATGACTGTATGGGGTGGTAGCCATTTTAAGTAAGATGGAAATAGGAGATGGAATGTAATGGTAGTGATAAACCAAGATCAAAATCAGGAGAACAAGATACAAATCAGAACATGGACAAAATCATAAATCGAGAGACGTAGTGAGAACATCAAAAAAACACGTTAGCTAGTTTCACATTAGCCTAAGCCAAACCACAAGATGTAAATCAAAGCTGAAGAACAAAAACAATCATTAGCCAGAGAGATCTTTAACAATGATGACACTAGAGTTTTAAATCTTGAATTAGTCATGAACCTGTTCATTGACAGTAATTATGCATGTGTGTGACAGTAAATATGTCCTACATAGCACATGCCTGGACACCTCTGTATTACAAACAGCAAACAATGCTAATGCCAATACTAAAAACAAAATGGCACCTTGTGAAGAATAGTTTTAAAATTAATGTTTTCAAAAATGTCCTAAATCAAAAAATAGACAAAGCATTAAATTTTGTGATCTTTAAATTCCCCAAACACTACATCCATTATTTTAAGAGACCAAGGAAAAGACTGTTAAAATAATAAAAGAACAAAAATAACAAAGTCAAAAACACCTTTTTAAGACACCCTGACATTTACTGTAAACCATTGTTTTTGCATTTTCAACTTTGAATTCCCTCCTAAAATTTTTTTACTTTTGACCAGAAATATTTCTATCATTACCAGCACTCAGAATTAACATTAGTTATTCATTGGATCGAAAAAGGTATTGTGACAGGTAGAGGGTAGCACCAAGCCCCAAACCCTAGTACAACCAATACAAATACAGTCATGCCTTTTCTATTATAACAAATACCTCACAGAGGTTGATCCTAAAGGTTGCACAAGCAAGTATAAGTACAATTCTTCTTCCTCCTGTTCTTCTCTCTGACCTCCTTCAAGTGATTCTTGTCTTTTTTCCTTCTGACTCAGCTGGAGGAGGATGGCCAGCTTCCTATTACGTTTTGAAAGCCCCAAAAAACAGGAATCGTGAACCCCCACAGTAACCCCTGCCAGCACCCACAGGACCCAGCAGAGATGACTCATGGCACTACAACTCCCATCATGCCCAGCAGGTGTCCAAATGATTGCCAAGTTCATGGGATGCTACCATTTAGTGGATGGGGGATAAACATATTTTGAAACAGGAGCCTTCCTACACTAATCCTTTGTTTTGTTCTTCTATTGGGGTAAGGGTCGCTTCTATTCCAGCTTCCCTTCTCGGCAAGGGTTCCCCTTTTCTTATGATCAGGATGCTGGATAATTCTGCCTGAAATTTACAGTATATATACTTTTTTCCTTCTAGCTGGTCCTAGGTACTTATAGATATTTGGTTCTAATGCAAAATATTGGATTCATACTCGGTGACAGAGTCAGGAGCTCAACAGTGCAGGAATTTCTCAGAATAGAAGTGTTGATCTCCTTCAGCTAAAGAGGAGCCAGTTAGGGTAAAGAGGAATAGGTTGGGAGCATGCACTGATAGTGTGTTGCTGCACTCACCACAAAATGAACCACCTGGATTGTGACCCAAATGCAGCAGCTCATTGGAACAGTGTGTGGTTCTTTACAGTGGCTGGAGTGCCAATCCTGCCACCAATCCCCAAGCTTTTCCTGTAAGTTGGAGGACCTGCTTGCAGGGTTGGATGCAGATTAATCTCATACCCATGACAAAGCAATTGCAGGTTAAGGGCCCAATAGAGCAGAGTCACTTCAGGCATTTATGGGATTTGAAATGGCAACCTTTCCAGCACAGATCCCTAGCCTCAGAGCCACCACTCCGTTCAGTTAGGGTAAGCTGCAGATTTAATGAGAAGATATCCTGGTTGTTTCCACAGCTCACTTATAGCCAAACCAAGACACTCTGGTGAAATTGGCAGAATTGCATCCCCCAGTTGTCAAAGGAATACCTGAACATTCTACCAAAAAAGCTGAAGTCATCTGGCCAACTAAGCCTTTTTCCAGAGTGACTCTCACAATGAAAATAAGATATAAAACAAGACGAGAGATGAGATCATAAAATGATGAAAAGCAGAGTGCATTCACAGCATTCCGCTAAACGTACTGTAAGTAAGTCTGTCTATTAAACAGCCATTGCAAAAAACTGGACTTATCTATTATTTATCCTCTATTATTTTTGTTCTTTCTTCAGTGGACTTTGAAGTTTTGTTATCAATAACCTTATCCCTGTAATATGAATTATCTTTATACCTAATATAAATTCTTCATAATTATATTTATTATTCTCTCTGTTAATACAATTGCTTCAATGTCTGATCATCATTCTGTTTAAATGGTTTTCTTATTAAAACAACTTTGCTCCATGAACATGTTTAGAAGTACAATAAACAAAATCAGTTTTGAATAATAATCATACAGTACATAACCTAAATTTGCCAAAAATACTCTAGCAAGGATAATGTGATGGCTTCACTATTTTGCAAAGAACAGACTTGCAGTAATTACTCAAAGAAAGTAATCCATTACAAAATACTGCTTAATACTGTCAAATTGTAATAGGATTACATTGTTATCTAGTTTACTTTTACATTCATTGCTCTGTAAACCCAGGTAATTCTACACTATTTGAAAAGTACAGGGATGACACTCAGATATCCTTTCAATACTTTAATAAGGAGGGAATAACTAATAACAGTGAAATTAAATTCAGCATTTAAACAAGTAAGCTACATTACTAATGTTAGCACTGTGTCATTTCAAATGTATAAACCATCCAGCAGATGCCTTTAGTTCTTTACAATAATGCTGGTAATAATTTAGTTTAGTTACTGCAAATATGCATTTATTACTATTTACTCTTATGTAACGAGATCTTAAAAAAGGTTTCTCAATTTTGTAGGAGCATAAAGGAGACTGAAACTTGAAAGGTATAGGGCAGTGTCTTTTATGGCATGTGACACTCAAGGCATTTTCATTTAATTGGAAACCGAAGACTCTGTGATTCTGTAAATCTTATTACCTATGAGCTCTTTGATCAAGAGGTTGTACATCACAAGGAATGACAATATTTAATTATTAAGTTACTAGGCATACACCATGCTCCATTTTCCTTAAACTACAAATTAATTCACTGTATAAATCATATTCTTTTAAAAGCATTTCAAAGCTGAAAAGGTATCTTTCAAAGTAAAACTCGTAATCTTTATTTATTGATAAAGGCACAGTTAACCTCAACACAATCCATAAGTAAAAGTAGCTATCATATAATTAAATAAAAAAAAAACATATCTCACATACAAATCTGACAGTGTCATAAAATCAATGTACTGCAAGACTACATGAAAATTGTGCACATGTGCAGTGCAAAGGACTCAAAAAGAGCAGCCATACTCACCTCCTGAAACATTATGCCAGCCTTTCAAGACATTTATGATATTTGCCTATTATTTTCTTAGAAACATTTGCAATGCAAGTAACAAAATTCTAGTTAATTAAGTAACTGTAATGTGGTTATGAGTATTTAAACTTTAACACAATAAAGTAAATTATAACTGGGAACTGTAATCAGATTACAGTATCATGTTGCTTAGTACTGTGTTACCACCGACTCCAGTAAATGGTATCACTGTAGTAGAGGTCCTGTATGGGATTGCAGATGCTACTATAGGATATTTTGTATTGTATGTTTGCAGAGTGACCAAGAAAGGTAACAGGAAGGGACACAGGTACATTGGGCAAGATCTATGACTTGGAGAGAATAATTTAATGCCCCCATCCCAGCACTAGAGGGCAGGTGATTCAGTAGGAGCTGTACCATCTAGACCACACAGCATAAACAGGAGGAACCGATAAGAGGTTACTACACCTTCTCTCTCTGGTTGGTGGTAGCACAGGGCTCTTACTGTAGCTAAGGCAGTTAGTGCAAGGTTGCTTTTTCAAACATAAGTCCAGAAAGGGCTGGCAATGTGGCCAGATCTACCATCAAGGTGACTTGGGTGTGCACCTGAGGCCCTGCTCACAAAAAGTCCTTAGCATATATGAGAAAAAAATGTCTTCTTCTTCTTCTTTCGGCTGCTCCTGTTAGTGGTCGCCACATCGGATCATCTTGTTCCATATCTTACTGTCCTCTGCATCTTGTTCTATTACACCCATCACCTGCATGTCCTTTCTCACCACATCCATAAACCTTCTCTTAGGCCTTCCTCTTCTCCTCTTGCCTGGCAGCTCTATCCTTAGTATCCTTTTCCCAATATACTCAGCATCTCCCCTCTGCACATCTCCAAACCAACGCAATCTCGCCTCTCTGACTTTGTCTCCCAACCGTCCAACTTGAGCTGACCCTCTAATGTACTCATTTCTAATCCTGTCCATCCTCGTCACACCCTGTATAAATCTTAGCATCTTTAACTCTGTCACCTCCAGCTCTGTCTCCTGCTTTCTGGTCAGTATCACCGTCTCCAACCCATTTAACATAGCTGGTCTCACTACCGTTCTGTAGACCTTCCCTTTCACTCTGTCACAAATCCCTCCTGACAGTCTTCTCCACCCACAGGAAAAGTCCATGCTTTCATCTGCAATACAGTAATCACAGCAATTTGTTACCTAGCACACAGACCCCAGCCCCTCTGTGATTCTCACAATTATAAACCCATCTAAAAAAACATAATTAAAAGATTTTAAAAGAAAAATACAAGTGTGCAGGGCATGATCAGAGCACTTGCCTTAAAGGTCACATTTATGAGACGGTACATGTGATGTGTTACCCTGCCACAAAATAGAAAAAGATGAATGGATGGTCGTTTAAAACGAGGCTCAAGTGGTGCAGTGAAACATTATGACTGTTACCCACTACCATGGCAATCATAGTTATGTGTCTGCTGAGAATATGTTACCAGAACTGTGCTGGTGGGAACTGAAGCGGTATTGTAGTTTTACTATATATATTGTGAACTTGGCCCCGGACACAGGCAGACGGACATCATGGTTTCACCACACACTGTTTATTTACACAAATATATACAGTTCGTGCTCACAAACCCCAGTGCCTCTTGCACCGACTCCCCAAAGTCCAGGCCACACTCTCAGTCACTGTGCCTTTCTCTCGACCGCCTCCCGTCCTCTCTCCAGCTCTGTCCTCTTCCACCCGACATCCACTAATGACTGGAGGGAGGCTGCCCCTTTTATGGGAACCCGGATGGGCTCCAGCTGCTCCCCGGCAATTAATGTTAGCCACACCCCTGTGTGGCAGAAGTGCCGGCTGCGCACCCGGAAGCCGTCCGTGTAGCCCCTGTCGTCTTCCCCCGGCTTCCGGGATAAATAGGCACTGGGGCGCCGCCAGCCTACAGGGCTGGGCTTCTAAGCCCCCTACCCGAGGCCTCCTGCATAACCAGGACGGACGCCCCCGCTCGGTCTGGAGGAGGCACACGCCCTCCTCTGGTCCTCCTAGGCGTCCCGGCCGGGGACCACACGGGATAAACCGGCATCGGGGCGCCGCCTGGCGGTGGCCACGGGTCCCTACAGGGCTGGGCTTCCAAGCCCTTTACCCGCGGCCCCCAACAGAACCAGGACGGACGCCCCCTCGCGGTCTGGAGGAGGCACAAGCCCTCCTCACGTCCTCCTGGGCGTCCCGGCCGGGCTCCAGCCCC
>JANRMT010062821.1:30455551-30498529 GCA_026402145.1 Polypterus bichir lapradei | reverse complement strand
AATAATTGGATGAATGTGTCCAGAAACAATTTGTCATTCTATAGTAAAAGAAAACATGTTTAATGTATGTCAAGGGGATCATTTTAACAGTTTAAACAGTAAAAAATGAACTGGGATGCTTGAGGCATCTATCTTTGATGTCTTGCAGAAGCTACATGTAAGGATTATCTTACATTAATGTCAAGCAATAGATTTTCATATGAGGTGAAATGACAAAACTGACATTATTGTCATGGAAAATAAATGAGTTGAATGTTAGCGTAAAGGTATTTGAAATACTGCATGCAGGGGTTTAATACTATAAGATGATATAAGATTATTCTTAATTTATGTTAAACTACAGATGTAAAAAGTAAATATCTAATGGGATTCCACCTAAAATTCTAATAGTTCACCATTAAAATTTTATTCACTGGCTGCTACAGTGAAAACACCTTCAAAAGCTAGAAAAATTATAAGCAACTTCAATGTGACCCATAAAGTTTGACTAATTTTGTTTTGGTACTTGACATAAACATTTGTGTCAGTGTTGGTCATCAAGTATTTCCAAATATTGTCATTAAAACTCCCTTTCACTATTTTTTTTACCTGAATTTGTGTTAATTTCTACAATTAAGGGTAGTGCTGTTTCTTTGAACTGACTACAATATGTCTACAACAAAACACAACGTGATACAGTTGTGAGAACATCTTCTCAGTTGCGAGTCTAACAATGAACTACCTTAGGATGGTGGATCTTCCTGTTTTGAACACTTCTGGCAGGAAGGGGCGGGTTCAGGTGGGTGGAAACCAGAGGTGATGTCATTTGTGGTATAGCTGTCAATCTTCCAGTCTGTAGAGGGAGGAAGAGAAAGGATATTAGCACACAGCACCAACCCCTGGAGTGGCGGGATATTAACAGCACCAAAACCTTTGAGCTGTTCCCCCATACACACTGGTATAAAACATTTACATGCTGAACAACCACATTACTGATGCTTTGTAAGTGTCATTAAAAAGAAAAGGTTAAGGTCTTCTTATATAAGAGTAAATGAGTAATAGGTTCATGTTTGCAATACCTGAACTAAAGTGTTACCTGTCTTTTTACTTTCTCGTATACAAAGTATAGGTAATGTTTTGGAATCGTCCAAAACCTAGATTTTGAGATTTTGATGAATCTCAACGTTTTAGACCTCCCTGAGTCTGAAAATACCATTTTTGGAATTATGTCTGTGTGTGTGTGCGTGTGTGTATGTAAACACAATAACTTGAGTACGCTTTCACTTAGGTCAACCAAATTTTGCATACAAGTATTAGGCACAAAACGTAGATTTCTATCAACTTTTGAGCTATTTCTGCTAAACAGAAGTGGTACTTTTTGATTTACGCAGTGTCAGAGTCCGATATATTCAACTTTACTTTTATAATAATTGTTCAATATATTATTAATTTGATTTGATTTGTTGTTGACGGTTATTTAATGTACATAATATAGAAATATAATCATTGTCTTGCAGTTTACTCCTCAAATATCCATCCCTATATCTGTGTATACGAGAAAGTCTAGGGGAGACCACTCCCGATTTTTTTTCTATGAACCTTCTTGCACTACTTTGACTGAATTCACCAGGAATATTACAGCAGTTTGGTTGTACAGTACCTTATGCATCAGTTTCCCTATCCGTGTCAACATCTGATGACCAATTCACATTGTCATCACTATTGCTTGATTCAACAAATGGTTCAGTTTCAGTTTGTTCTTAAAATTGGCTTTACAGCTTCTCGTTTACACACATTGATTTTGTTGAATGTGTCAAAAAACATGATTTAATTTTGCAGTATGATGTTATTTCATTCACAAGATGGTAGCAGAATACTGTCTTGAATGTTGTTTGGGCTTAACACTCCATATCTCATCAAAATATCTTTTACATCTATATGTTCCCATTAGGTGAGATTATTCGTCGGTATGGTTTAAGCTTCCATTGCTATGCCGATGACACACAACTTTATAAAAATGTTGATGCAACTGCAACATCTTCACCAGTTGTACTGACTGATTGTATTTGGGAAATCAATCATTGGATGACAGATAATTTTTTATGACTTAATCCTGATAAAGTAGAAATCTTATTACTTGGTACCAAATTTGTCCTCTCTACTCTTCATGGGCTAAAAATTGATATCGATGGGATCTTGTTTGAACCCTCAGCATCAGTCCGTAATTTGGGTGCCATTTGGTCAATAGTACAGACAGCTTTTTTGCATCTCCTCAACATTGCTCATCTGCATTCTTTCCTCAGTGTGAAAGATACTGAAACACTCATTAATGCTTTCATCACTACCAGTATGGACTATTACAAAGCATTTGTTTATGGCCTCCCGAATAAATATATCAATAAATTACAGTATGTTCAGAATTCTGCTGCTTGTTTACTTACACAAACTAAAAAATCTGCTCACATCACTTCTGTCCTCTATGATTTGCATTGATTACCAGGTTCTTAAATAATCGAATATAAAATTATCACCTTTAAAACCCTTGATGGTTTAGCCCCTCATTATCTGTCTAATCTGCTGCTTCCTTACACTCCTGCCCGTGCATTAAGATCATCGGACGCTAACTTACTCACTGTACCTACAGTAAATACAGGTTAGTAACTATGGGTGACAGAGCTTTCAGTGTGATGGTCCCTAAAATTTAGAATGCTCTTCCTCTCAGTCTTCATGAGGAAAAATCTATTATTCATTTCAATGAGTATTATTTGTTTTCTTGTATGTAACTTCTACTGTCTTGTTAATGTGTTTTTATTGAATCGCAAAGTGTTCTTGAGTGTATGAAAGGCACTACATAAATAAAACTTATTATTATTATTATTATTAAAATCAATTAACCCCTAATCGGAATCAACAATTTTTGCATAGAATTCCGAGGTTAATAATTTCTAATTACACTCTGGTGTGGCAGGTAGTTACTGAGTGATTACAGAGTAACTACTATGTAATAATGTTACTTAATCTAAAGTGATGCCAAAAGTCCACCTCATTTGTTGTTATATGGCTGATCCGCTGAGCACTAACCTGAAGATGTGAGGCAGACATGCTGTATATTTACTTGCTCTTCTATTTCACTTCTTGTCAGTTCCTGCATGTATGCTTACAGCAACCATCCTGAAACATGTTAATTAATGTTATACAGTACATTTTAGTGTCAGACCCATTGCTAAACACTTTATACTGAATTTAAGAGTAACTAAATTAATGTAAAATGAAACAATAGCTTAAAGAAATCTAATTTTATTTTCAAATCAAAAGATACGTATGTGTGCCAGGTTAATGGGCAACTCTAAATTATCCCTGTTACTACAAGTATTGGCATGTGTCCTGTAATGCCATCTACATTACTGTTTTCTGCCTTGTAACCAGTGCTACCAACATAGGCTTTAGCTCCTAGAGCTCTGCCTAGGCAAGATCCAAATGAAATGAGTCATACTTAGACACTTTATAAATAGGCCTACATACGGGTACTGTATAGTAGTGGTAGTAGTAGTAGTAGCATTGAACAGAGTACAATTAAATTCTTTATTTCATATAGTGGTTTAGGTGGAAAAAAGAACCGGCGGTACTCCAAGTTTTTCAGCTTCTTTTAAAAACCTCAAATTAAAGATGAAGACCTGATATAGAAAAGCAGGTCATTCCAAAGCCTAAGAGCAACAACTGAGAAAGCTCCATCTCCTATCGACTTCAGACAAGATCTTGGTACTACAAGGAGCAGTTGTCCAGATGACCTCAATGCTCTCTGTGCCGCATACAGATATATTTTGGAGTAAGATGCTGCAAGGCTTTATAATTAAACAGCAAGATTTTAAAATCAATGCGACACCTCACCGGTAGCCAGTGGAGAGAGGCTAAAATGGGGGAGATATGATCCTTTTTTTCTAGACCCAACTAAAAACCTAGTTGCAGCATTTTGAACCAGCTAAAGGTGCAACAGACAGAGCAGATTTTGGCAGTCCCACATATAAAGAATTACAACAATCTGCCTGAGATGTAATAAAGGCATGAATAATTGTTTCCAAGTTCTTCTGTGAAAGAAAGCATTTTAGTACAGAAATTTACCCCAGTTGGTAAAAATTGGACTCTACTACTGTGGAAATTTGTTTTTCAAAATTTACTGACGACTCAAAGATGATACCTAGGCTTCTGACATCATTATGAGTCATTGCTGCCAAGGAGCATTTCAACTGCAGATGTGGTAGGACCAAAAATAATGACCTCTGTTTTATTTTCGTTTAACTGTAAGAAATGTTGTGACATCCAATATTTAATATCCTCAAAGCATTTCAACAGCTTTTTTGCAGATGAAGTGATGTTACAACTAACTTTGAGGTAAGCTGCGTAATATCAGCATAATAGTGATACACGACATCATGTTTGTAAAAGATGGCCCTCTAGGGGAGCAGATAAAGGGTAAACAGAAGGGGAGCCATGATAGAACCTTGTGGGATGCCTTGTGTGAAAGGTGTTGGCTGAGAGAAATTCCCATCTATGTTAACAGACATAGATCTGCCTTTCAGGTAGGACACGAACCATTTCAGTGTACAGCCTTGAATGCCTACTTCATCCTCAAGCCATTTTAACAGAACCCCATGGATTCTGAATGCCATCCAACAGACAAATGTTAACACTACTGTCGAGAATCATGTATCAAATGCTGCGTAACTGAGGCAACAGATAGACAGATGCTATAACTGACTGAAAGAATATTTAAATAGAAAAAATAGAAAATAAAAAATAATGATATGGGAAGTGCAGATCTTATCTGAGTCCATTAAAAATGGTGTTCATCAATAAATCATGAAAATAGACAACACATATCACCTGTAAATAACTGCTACAACATTAACATGTTTTACAAATGTGGTGTTTCATTTATTATGTAGATTATATTTTTGGGGTTTATTGATCATTCTGAACCATGTTAATCAAGTTCAATTTTGTTCTTGTCCCATTTTTATCCTTTGTTTATGCAATGCAGTAGGATGCATCATGTGACTGCATTTGTTGCATCTTTGACATCATTGGAGGTGATGGTATAAAAACGACCATGTTTCTTGTTTTTTTTATCTCTCAGTGGATTCATGCCTCGAAATCAAAATCTTCACTTCTATTGCAAATAGGCCCTAGAACTGGGGTTTGTTTCTTGTTAATTTTCAAACCATTTTGCTCTCAAGGTTTGTTTACCTTCTGTTTGTTTGGTGTTTTGACTTTGCCTTTCCTAACTGCAAATTTTGGCTTATGTTATCGTTTCCTAGTCGTTTCATTTTCATCAAACTGAAATCATCAGACACCTTATATCTCATAACAACTGTAAGACCAAGTAGAGGGAATCACAGTAGCAGAAGAACAATATGCATTCCAGTAATATCTGGCACATCGATGAACATAATGAGAGGGACAAATAATTCTATGTGCCTTAAAGAGTTCATGTGTTGGAAAGTTTAACTGAGGGAGAAAGTTCAAACCTCACAGTTGTGATTATTAATATCTCTTCATCATGGCAGTGATATGACTGTCAAATATTCCAAGAGCAAATAACATGAAAAAAACACAGGACTAGAGATTTATTCCACCATAAAATACCCAGTTGTTCCCTGACAAGCAAGCCCAAGGGACATTTGTCAGTGGAAAGTTTCCGTGAAGTAGCAACCACCTTGCTACATCACTAAAGTACTACCAACACTATATTAGTCAGGCTCCAACAAGCATAACACCTGCCAGTCCATTGAGAGGACAGTGGCAAGCCCACCAGACAAAGAACATTCAGACACAGATAAGTACGAAAGTGGAGACTCACTCTCTGACCACACCAAAAGTGCAAGACACAATGAGACAGAGCTCACGGAAGGCAGGAAAAGTGTAGAATGGAGTGGTGTGGCAGAGTAGCACCAAGATTTCCAAGTATCCAAGTGTCCAAACAAAGTTACAACAATAACCCAGGGGTATATTGAATGGAGAATTTAAAAACAACAGAGAAGTAACAAAGACACGGTTTGCACCAGTAAGAAACGACCAGCAGGTACACACAATGTACTTTTGCAGGGAATAGTGTACAAGGAATTTAACAAAGTACATAATATTACCAAGCCACAATGCCAATTTCCATAAGTGACAATGATAATACAAGTGGAACACAGACAGTAACAGTGCCCCAGTGGCGGTGGCAGAGCAGACGTCCTTATAAACTGTAGCCCAAAGTCCTAACCACTATTACATACTATCAGCAAAAGTATGTAGAAAGCAGTAAATAAAGATAAAGAAGAGAAGTCAGCAGAGCAAAATAGGCCATCGAAATGGAGCAAGGACATATCTGAACAAGTGAGAATCAGAAAAAGAGAAGAAAGAAAAGAAAATACTATGTTAATACTCCATTCAGATACAGAGATAACTCTTCCAGCTCATCACACGTCACCACAGTTCAGTTATCTGGGGCTTTAAGGGAAACTCAGCCATAGATGGCACATTTGGAAGGCCTGCAGAGAGAGTCTCCTCTGTTTGCCTTTGTAGCATCTAGGCCTGGGATCATTTTTGTTCTGTCAATTTCACAGATTGTCCGACTTTAATCAAGCTGGCCGAAAACTCAGAATCGAGGAGGGGGTAGCCATGGTTTTGTCATAATGTTTAGCCTTCCTCACGCTCTGAAAAATATGTCATTTTCCAATATATCCCTTTATTGACTCATATTTTTTTTTCTTCTTTTAAACACCTCTAATGGGGTCTGATTGCATTTCTATGCAGTAAATGTAGTGGATGGTGATGATGTGCAGTAATTACTCCTACTTTCATGTTCAAAGTTGTTAATTTTCTGTTACCTTTTCCACTTTTCTCATGTAGCATTTATCCATTATGTACTTAACCTACAATGCACCGCTCTCATGCATTTTTCAATGGTTAATAATTTATGGTCCTTTCCCAAAACCTATTAAATGCACTTACCAAGTTCACCAATGGTTTGTTCTTCTATTCTGCAGTTTATTATGTGTTTTTGCTCTGTTCCTTGTGTAGACAACTCATTAGTGCAATCTGTACAGTATTTGACACATTTAAATGCCACTCTGTCCATCCAGAGACACATTGGTATGATTCTGAAAACTTTTTACAGGCTCATAATAAGCAAGAGAACAAATGTAACATTCTTATCATTTGAAATGTTCAAGATGTGCTTCTGCATTTTAATGATGCTGAAGGTGAGTCATCTTGCCTTCATGTAGCATTATGAAGAAATAATGTTTTAAGCCTTTGTATGAACTAATGTCGTACATATTTAATATAACATTGTACAGCAGTGCTTCCCGATTGTGGTTCTAAGTGTAGCCAAAGGTCTTAAGTGTGCCACTGTGATCTGCAAGTTTAATTCCACATAACATTATTTTACATTAAGATTGATAAATGAGACCATGAACAGACAAAGCTGAAGCATTTAAGCAATATAAGCGAGCTGATAGAAAAAGAGTGAAACAGAGATAAGGACAGGAAAATGGAGCAGCACAAGAAGGCTGTTAAAAGAGTGCTGATGTGGTTCTTGTTAGGTGATGATCAGCAGAAGTAACTCTGTGCTATTTAAAATTGAACTGTGTTAGCAAAGGTAATTGCATGTTCTTATGTTGGAAAAGTGTAAATGTGAGAAAAGTACAAAAGCTCTGGCAACTGCCCTGAATGCTCAAACTCACCCACGGACAGATGGAAGACATTACTCCTGCCCGTGTCTAGGACCGTTCCCACTGTCGTGTACAAGGAGTCCCAAAAATACTTCCAAACTTTCCCAATGAGAGGGATTACCAGGAAAACCCAGAAACAAAAGGGCCTTAAAGAATCTTTATAAAATAAAAGATTTATTAAAAAAAAAAAAAATTTTCTGTAGTACACGAAGCGCCTTAGAGCACACAAGTAATTGTCTGTTAAGACAAGGCACTCCACAGCAAGCATACTCTCAAAACAAAAAATCAAGGAGAAGCCAAAAACAGGGCACAGTATCAAAAATCCAGAAATTCACAATCAACACAAGAAGAAATCCATACAAAATATATACCTCTCTATTATGAAAGGAAATCCTGAGATGAGACTTTCTCGGAGATAACTTCAACTCCTGCAAGAGATAATTTCAGCTCCCACAAGAGAAGACTTATTACCAAGAGATTTTGACAAGTCCTGCCCTCCTCTCAAACATTTACAACCATGCCCATGGTCCACTCATTTCTCATTCGTGTGAATGCTATTGTCAGACACAGTTCCTGCGTTCTCAGCTCCAAGCGGGGTCGGAAATAAAAGACAAAGAGAAGAAGACAAAGTAGAACATCGTAAAGAGGTTCAAAAACATTGGCACGATACACATGCAGAGCAGGTTAGAGATTATGAAAGTACTAAACACTGATAGTAAAGATCGCATTAGTGCTAACAAATGGAAATTATTACTCGGTGAAATAACAGAACAGTGAAAAGAGATTGAATATATGGACATAGGTGATATGGCAGAAGTATGTAGATATTATTCCACTTTAAAGTTTATGTTGGAGACTTGTAGATCGCCTAATTCATGTTGCCATCAGGGAAAAGTAGTGTTTCTTCCCAATGAAGAGGCGTATTTGCAAGAATTAAAAGATCTGGTGTTTGGTGAAAGTGAAATCCATATATGCGAGCGGCAGAAACGCAAAGTGGCTGGCGCAAAGTGCCCACCCGAGGGTTGGCGAGCGAAGTGAGTAGGGGCAGAGCCCCCTAGTATATATATATATGTAGAGAAAGAGAGAGAGAGAGAGCAAGATTGGTTTAGTAAAGCAGCAATCTCTAACTAACCTATTTCCAGGAAACATATGCCCCCTGCTGGATATGCTAAGGAAAGACTATAAGAAAAGATTGACAAATGCCATTCTATTCCAACAAATTTTGACATCTGAGTTGAATGCTATTTTTTGTTATGCAGGGATTGAAATTAAATACCATTCTGTCATTTTGGAAAGGCTTTACACATTATTTCTGCTTTTGGGTGGATTTCTTCTTGTGGTTTGCATTATGGGAAGACAATTTGCAGTACAATGCACAATGCCACTGTAAAGTGAATCAGGATATTCAACCTGAGTGAGCTTAGTAATGAATTGGCAGTCAGTTCCTGCTTGGCTCTTCTTTGTGCAGATGCTGCTGGACAAAGCTCTTAACTTACTGTGTTTCAAAATTGGGTAACGCAGCTAAGAAAATAGCCGTAGATTAGAAATGCATGGCTTCATTTACTTTTTTATTTTTGCATATGTAATTTTGAAAGTCTGTGTCATATGTCAGCCAGGGTTCCTCCCCTAGCTGGGATTCAGATTCATGTTTTCCGTCTCTTGTACATTTTTTATTATTTGAATTATGCTGTTTATGTACATTATTCTTTGTTTTTGATTCTGTTTATACATGTAAGCTGCCTTTGTTATGTTCCATGTGTTTATGTGGGTGGTTCCACAAGAGGCGGGGCCACCCTGCCAATCACCACCAGTGACTACCCTTCACTCTATAAATCTCACACAGTTCCTGATGGGTCATTTCAAATTTGTCCAGGTGTGGTTAGTTTACTTGTGTTTTTTTGTAATTTATAGATTATTTGACTTTTTGCTCTCTTTCTTTTGATTATGTCTCTGGATGCTGTATTGTGACTTTGTTTTGCTTGGATTGCCTTTGCTTCAGGCAGTTCCTTTTTGACTTTTGTGGTCTTCAGGGCTGGCTTTTTGTTACTGAGCAGAGGATTTTGTCACCTGAATCTTTTTTTTTATTTAAGATTCTATTCTTTCCTTTATTCTAACTGGCTTTTGGGGGTATACTCCCCTCTAGTGGGCACTTTTGTAAGTGCTTTTGGAAATGTTTAGTGCCTGAGACTCCTAGTCCACGACAGTCTGTCGTTACCTAGAATTAAAGTAACATAATTCTAATAATAAATAATGATATTTCCTCTTTCTTTATTTACTTTATGTCAGTGACACCCAGTCAGTGACAGGGTGGTTCAATAGCTAGTTCTGATGTTGCACAACTTCAAGAGATTGCCCTTAAATTTTAAACTATGAGGAGATTCCAAAATTTTCATATGCCTGTGTACGCTTTTACTCCAGTTTTCAGACCAAAGACCAGAATCTTAGGTTAATGGGTGACACCATGTTTGCTTTGGACTGGTATGCTGTGCCATTTTTTTATTACTGTGGTTCCCTGTCTGCTTTTCTCATATTCTAAAAATAAAGTGGTAAAACAACAAAATATTTTGTGTGGGACAATGCCCAGCCCTGCAATTCAGGTGGTGCCCTTAATCTGGCAACCCTATGCTAACCAGGCACCCCATCACAATATGCAAAAGCCCATTCATGTCTTGTGCTAGCTTAATTCAAGTCATCAATCAGCCTATCTTGTACATTTTTGAGAAGTAAAAGGAAGACATGTCTTGAAATAGAGTCTTTACACAGGTACAATGTTGTCATAAGCAATGAAACTTGAAGCACATTGGATTGTGATTAGAACAAATCTGTTTTAATGTACAGTACTGTATTATCACTAAGGATTTTTTAAATATCTTAGTACTCTGTGCAAATCTCTTTTATTTGTTTATTGAGTCACAGGAGGATGAAAGAAGACTTCAGCACAATCATCAATACAAAAACTATACATTATAACTGCCATGTATGGACCTTATCAAAAAGGCACTGCACGATTACAAGTAGCTGGCCAATTACCCTGCATTTGAATTCAATTTAAACTTCCCCACTTAACCTTCCTTTTTGTCAAATTGCTGCCATCTTTGTTCCAGAGTGAAGCTTGATTAACCTATACCTGTAGAAAAACTTGAATACTTTATGTGAGTAGTTATGACTCAATTGGCTGAAAATGCTGTAGACACTATGCTGTCGTTTTCGTGTGTTTCTCTGAAGCAGAGGAGGACAAGAGATTGCAGGTCCTTGATGAATGGTGCCTTCACAGTAGCTGACTATGGCTTTCCGTCTTTTAAAAATAAGCACGTACAAGATGGATGTAGGTCAGGGTTCAGTAGTGCTCCAGAGTCTCTACCTTTTTCCCGGATGAGACAAGTAGTTAGTGCTGCATTATCAAAACATACGTCATGGATGGTACTTTATTTCACTTACATTTATATGACTTTTTATCAATAAAAATTCTTTGCTACTATACCTTTCTTCTCTGTCTCTATTTCAGCATGCCCTGTATATATTTTTAAACAGTGCCTTGTGAAGAAGTAAGAAAGTAACCAACTTTAAAAACATGAAGGGATGCTTATCCATTTACTTCTGATGCAGAATTTATGAAGAAGAAAAAGCCTTTTTGTGGTCAGACTTAAGTAATTGCACCCTTTATGGATGGAGAAGATGTCCAGCATTTCCCAAGAAATCAGAAAGTCTGCCATGTCTGCTTCTTGTAATCTCTTCTTTTATAATTGCACGCTAATGCATTTGACCACTTAAATCTTCTTAGCGGGTTAAAACAGAGTATATATTAAGATGTTTTTTCCTAACCATGTCTCTTTTTCTGTTCTTGCAGGATAACTCATTCTTTGACATGCATTTTGAGAAAGTGTATACACTGGAGGCCATGAGCTGTGCTTCAAAGTATGCCTTTGCTCGGTGTTTGGTACAGCTGAGTGGAAAGGTTCAGAAGAAGGACCTTAAAATTGCAAACTTTGACATTACGTACATTAAACCCACATCCATCTCCTCAAACAGAGGTGACTGTATGTTCTTGATGCAGATTTGCTTCTATGCTTTCAATCTTGTGTGTTTGTCTCTCTGCCCTGTGCCCTAGAAAGCATTACAATGTTGCACCTTTACAAACACTTGAAAACATTTCACAGTTTTTCACTCCTGTTTTACTAATTCTAACAAGTTTGGATTTGTGTTCACAGAAGATGGATCTGCAAAGAATGATCTTTTTTCCAACCCAGGTTTTAAAGAAAGGTGAAGGCTTTTCTCATTTAATTGAAATATGCTTCTTGATGCCTTTTCTCTGCCCTCTTCTCTGAAGATCTCCAAGTGCTTGGGATTTTGATGATGTCTTGTGAAGATGTCATTCAGTTTAGCATCAATGACAATGCTGAGTTTCTCCAAAGTGTTTGCCAAAATAAAGCCATTAATTTTGTATAAAAAAATTAGCCTTTAATAGAAATACATAGGGTAGCTATCAGTGGAGCCATATTGGAGAAGTTAATTTATCACCAACTGCATGTGCCCCTATTCTTCATGATTTGTCTGTTTTTCTTAATTAAATAGCTAAATTCCCAAACTAAATTTGAATATATTTATATAAAACATATTTTGTTATTTTGTGTACTATCGGTAATCTGTATTATAGAAATTGGACAGAGTAAAATTTGACACTAAATAAAACAATATATGGTAAATAACAAGGATATCAGCTCAAAATGTTTTCATTAAAATCAAATAAATTATTATGTTCTACAGTTTAAATAATTATTTACAAAAAGTTATTGGTCAAGTGTATGACAGGAGTCAAGAGCAATGCCAACCAGCCCACCCCATTTACTCAAATAATAAAGTAACAGGCACTCAATGGTGTGATAAAGAGACAAAATCCAAATGTTGCTTCTTTTGGGAGCGCCTTCTTTTTATAGCTCCTGAACTGGAAGGGACAGGGTCAGTTGCCCTCAATGGATGTCTTCTCCAAGAGACGGGAGTGTCAGTATCAGTGATCACACACTGTGGTGTCCCAGGGTGGTAGTGCTTACCTCTGATGAGCCCAGAAGGTGACCCTCTGATGTGCACACCTGGCAATAGAATGAAGACAGTAGACTCTCATAGGCACTAGATGATGAACCACTTGTGCAACAATTCAAAACAACAAAGTATAATGTTTTATATTTCCTTAAAACAGAAAAATGAAGAGAACTTTGCACATACAATCAACAAAGTGAGCACTGTTGCGTTTAGAAACTAAACTGCTGTTCCCTCAAAGCTTTAAAATAATTATTTCTAGTTTCCTTTTCATTACTACGAGGATGCTTCATAAATGCAAAAGACATGTTTTCTTAAACTGAAAACTTTCAAAGTGAACATATATACCGTTTTAAGGTATTTGCCTTTACCTATGGACCAGTGCTCACTTCATCCCCATTATAAGCTGCAAGAACAGACAAGATTTTTTTTAATTTATAAAAATGCTTCACTGTAGAATGCAATTTATTGGCAACTTAAAATATACCATGATTGTGAAGATATAACTTCAACTTTAAAAATACCATACTTATCATTTAAGGTCACTGTGATGCCTAGGTTGCCCACAGCCTTGACACCTTCTTGAACCCGGATCATCAATAGTCATGGCTGGGATAAACTATGGCAATGAGGACAAAAAAGCAAGCAAGGTTGGTGCATCAAAGTGCTTTGTGCATTTTATTTATGCAGTGTCCAAATCAAGACAGCGCAGTTCCACTATTTTGAATAAATAACCAAGAAAAAAAATCCATGATAAATAAATAAAGAAATAATACAAACAAGGGTTAAAATCAAGTTTAAAAATCCCAGAGATTAAAATCAGCTTCTCTTCTTCTCCTGTTCTGAGTCCCAGTGTGTGTGTGTCTCTCTCTCTCTCTTTCTCTCCACTCACCCATCAGATCTCCACAGTGGGGAGGAAGAACTGGCAAGCATGATTCCCACTCAGTTGGTCACTCTGAGCCACTGTTCTGCCACCTACCTTTTGATACAGCAGAGACCCTGGAGCAATCGATTGCTCCTGCTCCTATGGATTGCTGAGCAGGAGTAACCCACCCCTGGAACGCTGTTCCCCATGCCGCCAGCTGACTTGCCTTCAAGCCACTGCACTGGCTTGCAATCCCTATCCATTCTCTGCTCTTTTCCCAACCATTCTCCTGATTTTTACTCCCTTCTTTCTATCTTTTCCATTTGCAATCATTCTGTCTCTCTCCTCAAGCTCCTTTTATATTTTATGGGCATAGGTGCTTTGCTTAA
Source organism: Polypterus bichir lapradei (assembly GCA_026402145.1). Taxonomy (NCBI): domain Eukaryota; kingdom Metazoa; phylum Chordata; class Cladistia; order Polypteriformes; family Polypteridae; genus Polypterus; species Polypterus bichir. The sequence goes on along the minus strand of JANRMT010062821.1, from coordinate 30,484,544 downwards.
CGACCTGTGGAGAGTCAATAAGCTAAGTTGATCATGTCTGCATGCTAGCAAGTGTTTCGCCATTGAGCACCCCACAGCTGCACGGCTTTCCAGAAGCACACGCCTGCACCCACAAGACTGAGCAGCACTGATTTTATTTTATAGTCCAGCACCACAATTACCCTGTCCAAATCTGACCCTGGTGCTTATGTAAGGTATAAATCATAGAGTTTGCCTTTATCAACAAAATTTAAGGTTAAATGTTACTAATATATATTTATATGCTTTTTCAGGCAATAATTTAAATAATTTGCAAAACTGCAATTGATACCCTTTTTTCAGGACATAAATTTTCAAATACCTGTGCAAAATGAGCACTACCAGGTAAGGTCCAGATTGGGGAGCATGCACTGGTGCAATGCGTTGCAGCACCCACCACACGACAAAACAGCTCGGGATTTGGCAACCCCCCCAGGCAGACACACAGTCCAGTCCTACCCTCTGGTAATGACTCTCTATCTGCCGCAGCCAAGTGTTACATGGGTGTCCTCTTGGCCCTGGTCCAGCCACTCGGGTCCTCGACAATGAGGATCCTGCAAGCCAGATCACCCTTGGGGAATCACGCCACATGGCCTAAGTGCCGTAACTAATGCTCCTTCACAATGCGGGTAACGTGCCTCATTTGGGACTCCATGAACAACCGCTCACAAAGTCAAACCAGTGGTGCCCAAGGATTCTCCGAAGAGACACATTACTGGAGGAGTGCAGTCTTTTGTCTCAGCTCACTGGATAGGGTCCATGTCTCACAACTACTTAGCAAGACAAGAAGCACCAGGACTCTAAAAACCTTCGTCCTTTTGCATAGATATCGTGAGCTCCAAACACCCCTTTCCAGCAACCTCATAACTCCTCATGCTCTCCCAATCCGTCTACTGACTTCATAGGTAGAGTCACCAGAGATGTGAATGTCACTGCCGAGGTAAGTAAACCTCTCAACAAGCTCTACAGTCTCTCTCCGTAGACAGACACACTGCTGGTGGCTGTGCCTAAGAGGTCATTAAAGGTCTGGATCTTGATCTCTCAATGGCCCCGATCAGAGCATCCATTGACTCTGTGAAGATTACAGCATCGTCAGCAAAGTCAAGATCAATGAATGTTTCTTCACCAACAGATTGGCCCACAGTCGCTGGACCCCACAACCTTGCCCAACACCCAGCCCATGCAAGCATTGAATGGAGTATTACCAGGTAACCCAACACCAATGTCCCTAAATAATTAATCTGTTGTCAACAACCACCTGCAGAACAATAGATGTCCAGTGTTTACTGTTAGCATAATCCCAATACCCATCACTTGGTGCACGAATAATATCATGTGAGCCATCAATTGCACCATACACCTGAGGTATTTTGTGTGCATCAGAATTGAGCTGCAAAAATGCTGTGCCTCTTCCACATCAGGTAAAGTGATGTATTGCCTCATTAGTTTAGAACATATGGCCTGACACACCCCATATACACACCTATGAACGATTGTTTTACTCACACCAAAAATCTCAGTGACAATCCTGTACTCCCCACAGATAGCCAGTTTATAAAGTGTGATGGCTATGCGCTTCTCAGTCGGGACTGGCTCCCTCATGTATGCTACGGCAAGAGACATTATCTCATGTCTCTGCATAATTCCATGAATGTTGAGTTGCTCATCCTAAAATTTTGTACCCACAGCTCCTCAGTAAAATCACTGCAGACAATTCTCAAAGAAATCCCTAATACGGAATTGGCCTCTGCCAAGTATGGGAGTTTGCCTTCCCTTTTTTGTATTCTCTCGCTCTCGTCGCCTACGATTAATAATGAATATGGAGATTATAGACAAAATTGCATTAACAGAACCAACATCCATCATATCAGTTGTCATTTTTCATTTCAGGTGATAAAACAAACTTGTTTTGCATAAAATCACTCAATGGAAACACAGATAATTCATATTTGTGTTTTGTAAACTTTTCAGAAGTATCACTCAAGTTCCATATGACTTCAGGTCAAAAAAAGATAGGAAAATAGTTCAAGGTCAATGGTGGAGGCTGAGCCTTCTTCATGGCTTCAAGTGTCTTTATGCTTAATAGGGTCATTGTTTTCGATGTAGGGTTCCAGTTTTGATAACTTTAAGCACAGTTCTTCTTTTACTTTCAGCTTATTCCTTTATTTATTTTTTTATGGAAGGACGGATTTTAATGAACATTGGAACTCTACTTTCCACTGCTGATTAATAATACTAACACTTAAATGAAAATTCCTCATTGTATATCCTTCTGCCTTAGTCTGCCAAATTCTAAAACTGTTTTTAAAACAATGGTAAACAAAACAAGTTCACTAAAACTAAAAATCCTGTAATTTTAGTTAACCAGACCTAAGGGGGATCGAGACGCCTAGTGCAGTGCGTAGAGTGGAGGGGATGAGAAAGTGAACACTTGCCTGAGACACATGGGGACATGGGACTGGCCGCTGTGTAACCAGTGGCCCTTTAAAGTTCCACTTTTCACCTCTCCTCCCCAATTCCGCTTTTAGTATTCCCTCCTGTACCACCTGACAGCTGCTTGCATACTGCATGAGTTAAGGACTACTGCTCTAGTTTAGAACTACAATGATATAGAACTACTTATATGCAACAATTGAACATTTTGAATTACCTTTATGTTTATTTAAAAATTATGTTAGGCTATTTAATTAGATTTTTTTAATGAATGTCAGCCTTGCCTGGACTGCCACACCATCCCTTGCATAGCCTTTGGTGTTGCAGAGCACAGCTTGAAAACCAATTCTTTAGAGCTCCTAATTAGTGATTAATTTGCATATCTCAATTATTTCATTGGCTGTGATTTTGAAGAACACACAAGACATATAAGCATTGGTGTTTCGTTCCGTCACATAAAAGAAAAACAGAAAGTATTTCTTACAAGGAAAGTACTTACTGGATCTGTATGGAAATGCCTGAGGGAATAGAAAACACAAAGACAAGCCTAAGGGCATCAATACAAAAGGTACCATTAATTACCCTTAAACATAAGTTAACTGATTGTTACATGTCAAGTGTTGTAAACTTAAAGCATAAAGGAATTTTAATTGATAATAAAGAGTCTAGTGCAAACGCAATAAATCAGTTCATTTCAGAATTTCATATGTTTTATTATTCAGTCTGTTTATACTTACTTGCATATTCTTTGGTGCAACTTTTACTTCATATTAAGAATAAGATGATTATTGGTGCTGGAATAAGGGAGGTGTTTGATTTCAGGTAATTTAATGCTTACTCTCTTAGTTGTCATTAAAAGCACAATCAAACTTATATAAATAGATTATGAAAATTACAGCCATACATACATATTTAATGAAATATGTAGGTAAAGGGGCGGCATGGGGGCGCACTGGGTAGTACGGCTGCCTCGCAATTAGGAGACCCGGGTTCACTTCCCGGGTTCTCCCTGCGTGGAGTTTGCATGTTCTCCCCGTGTCTGGGTTCCCTCCCACAGTCCAAAGACATGCAGGTTAGGTGGATTGGCGATTCTAAATTGACCCTAGTGTGTGCTTGGTGTGTGTGTGTGTGTGTGTGTGTGTGTGCCCTGCGGTGGGCTGGCGCCCTGCCCAGGGTTTGTTTCATGCCTTGAACCCTGTGTTGGCTGGGATAGCCTCCAGCAGACCCCCGTGACCCTGTAGTTAGGAAATAGCGGGTTGGATAATGGATGGATGGATGGATGTAGGTAAAGGGCAAGCATCATGAAAAACTGATTATAAAACTGTCCACAGTCTGTCGGTTGTCTAGCTGTTGCTGCAGCTATTTCAATTAGCTAATAAAGCTTACCCAGACACAATTAAAATTAGAAAGTTTTTTGTTCGTCTAATTCATTTACTTGCCCCTGCAATTTCCTTATCTCTCTATAAACTTATCTCTTCTCGGGTTTTCACTCATTTTAAGATCTGTGTTAATGTTATGTTAATGAACTGACTAGATCTGAGAAATGACTGGGAGAATTACTGAGTAACAGAAAAGGGTCAAAACCGGAAGGAGGACATAAGTGCCAATGCCAAATCCAGAGAAAAATATAGGGCAAAAAAGTCAGAACTAGGAAAAAGAATACAGAAACTCTTTAATAAAAAGTAATATGAAAAAGGGTTTTGTATTCACAACTCGGATAAGGAATTAAATGCCAAGATGACTTTTTATCCCATTGCATCATGACACGAAGGTCAAAATCTCAAAGGGCACACCCTAGCAATGTGTAAAATGGTCTTGCTGACAGGAACAAAACATAGTAGTAATTATAAGAAATGCAAAATAACAAACAAAACAACATATTCATAATAAGGAGCATCAAAACCCCTAAAATGAATGTATAATTTTAAAAATCAATGTGAAAACACATACATATAAATGCAGAAGCCAAAACCCTAATACAGCTGTACTGAAATACTGGTGCATATACTGTGTCACATAAACACACATGCACATATTATATATTGCTACACAAATGTGAATTACTGTCTCAATCTCCTCCAGACAATTATACGATAATCACAGAAAAAATATTGCTTATAATCACATCATATTTTTTCAGTACATGTAATAAAAAAGATCATATGCTAATCTGAAAATTCCATTTATTTAATTTAGCTAAAAAACAGTTGTAATCCTTTTACAGAACTGGGAATGTAAAGTACATGGCCAGCATCAATCTGATGTGTGAGGTGGCACATTTTGGATGGAGTGATCTGTGGTTTAATGCAGCTCACTCAAAATGTGTTCTTGGCAATATTTTTAGTGTCTATGCGTTGTAATGCTTTCACACACCTTGGAATAAAAAGTACCCAGCCAGAATCAATTTGATGTGTACTGTGCTACTTACATGCGACATGCTCTGTCCACAATATGCCATCTTGCATGTTCTCCTTTCCCCCATATCACATTGGTGGTGGCTACAGTATTTACTTTGTATCCTGACTTCTTTGCTGCTCTCAGACACTTGGCACACTATGATAGTGTCTAAATCCTTTGCCGTTCAAGTTGTGTGAAAACATTACATGTGAGGTGGCACATTGTGGATGGCACAATGGCATATAAGAAGCACAGCACCGGAAAGTGACATTCTCATGTTGCTACAGACACTGAATATCCAACAATGTATGCAAATGGAAGGAATAAACAGTTGGATTTCTTTGCTTCTGTACATATGTGCCATAAAACTATGTTTGTATGTGATTCAATACATGCACGAGTATTTCAATAACTGTACTCAAGTCATATTTTTTATTTCTAAAAGACACCTCATTTATTTTCACAAAGATAGCCCACTGTTCATTTTTGCATTTGCATGCATTGTCAGGTTTGCCATGTATGTGAAAACATTGTGAGTTAGCTATATTCACTTGCTGACTGCAGGTCCACAATGGGCTATCTCATGTGTTCTCCTTTCCACGTGTCACATTGATGCTGGTGATGTACTGTATTTTGTATTTCAAGTTCTGTGAAAGCATTGCTATTCAGTTTCAGGTGAGTGCATATATTTTTTTTTTTAGATAACTGAAATAATTAGAGTACTGGCAGTTTTCAGATTAGCCTAATCTTTTTGTATTGCATGTACTGAAAAATTTGAATGATTATAAGTGACCAGTAACGACATACTGCACGATAACGTGCAGTGAATACACTTGACTTGAGCATTCCTAGTTTTCATCCTCTTTCTCTGTACATTTACCATTCGTTTGCTCAGAGGTTGATGCACTTGCTGCTTCTTAAGCAGCTCTTCTTTTCTCCACCCTAGTGGCCCGCTTCTTCTCTTCTTTCGTCAGCATCTTTTCGCAATACAACTGATTAAGTCACTGTTTGTGTTGCATTTACTTAGTATGTTTTCTTTAACTTTTCACTTAAGCTGACACTTAAGTCTTCAATCTGCCTCAAGAATGATTTAAGATATGAAGAGTTAGGGGAAGTGATAGTAAAGCTGGTAGGAATGAGAACAGCACTCGTACGCATGTGCCACACAGCCGCCTTGCAGGCCACTGCCGAGAGTTTATTCTACAATAAAATTAAATAAAAATAAAAAAGGAATAACCTTGGAGCTACAGGTGATTTAAAATCCTGGACAGACAAACAAACAGCCACGGTAGCATATTATATATAAACGTATTGTTTCTGTAATTATTGTAAAGTCATTTTGGGTCATTATTGTAAAGTCACCTTTGGATACAACATACAATAACCTCAATAAAGATAGCTTGATAGGATTTTTCAAAGTGAAAGAAATATCCAAATGCTGTCAAGTGCATATCGGAGATAGCCAGCAATTCACACCAGGGTGCCAGCATTCAATGGTGTCACTTGTGGCAATAACAGGGGGTCCTTCATGTAAAAAACAAAGAAAAAATTTCAATCAATCACATTTTCTGAGCAGAATTTCAGAGTTACAATAACATGGCCATTTGCAGTGCTGCAAATTAGGAAACATCAATGAGAAACAGGCAAATGACATGCACAGAGAGGAAATATTAAAAAATGTAAAAGTACAATGCCATTTCTAATGTTAAAAGCACACTGGCCCTTATTTATTAAATGCTAATACGTATATGTCTTTTAACTCTTTAAAGACCCATCCAAAAACAACTGACCTTAGATTATGTAAAGTCAAAGTCACGGGTAATTGAAATTCAAACATATTTGTGTAGGTGACACTAAAGAAAATAATTGCACATGTTCAAAAATAACCATAAGAAAAATAAACAGAAAAGAAAAATATATTGCAGACACTGAATCTGAAACACTAAAAACGGTAGTAGGAAAAATAGGCATGTTCTTTTCAGGAGTGTTAGTCACCATGTGTCAGGCTTCAATTAAATTTAATTTGAGAAAAGGATAATACACTAGCACATTCATCCAGTGAGTAAGGGCTACTCACATAGACACCCTGACTCATAGCAGTTGAAAATTAGATTTTCTGATCATTGTAACAGCATGGTGAGAACATGGAAACTTCACAGAGAACACAACTCTGCCTGTAATAAAATGTCAACAGCTGTGTATTATGCTGCCATGGATAAGTCATATGATTTAAAATTGAATGCAAAGCAGAAAATAAATCATATTGTGTAAGTGCCAGAGAGGAAGGACAGACATCCCAGCTGGGATGGAGGATGATTTTTTCCCCATATGGAAACACCTTACATTGTTCATCCTGGTGCAAAGACAATAAATGAGGGAGTGCCAGGAGCAGTTCATTCCCCCACGTGGCAGGTGTCATTGTTCCTCCAGGCTGAACCTAGCTGAGACACCCGCAGCTGACATGAAGTACAACCCTTACAGGATCTTTGCGTGCTGCCAGACGGTGCTGTCGCTGGGGGACAGACGGGGACTAACTGAAGTGCTCTGGATGACTAATCCCTCACCACGGGGAGTCAGTTAGGAGGTAGTGGGCAACACTCATCAGGAGGATGGAAAGGAGAAAGAGAATCTGTGTATACTTGTGTATTTAGCTTTCATTTAATTAGAAAACTGGTAGTGGTAAATAAAAGCCTTTTATTTGAACCAAGAGTTGTATTAAGTAATAAATATTGTGCCTGTGGTTTGGTGCTCGGTGGCACCCCCTTGTGGTTTCAAGGGAAAAACACTTCAACCAGAATGAACAGTTTTAATAACAAGAGACTAAACATAGCTTGTCATTTCCTTTTTTTAAGTTTTCAAAAAATAGCTGCTTTCAGCTACACTATCTGATGATCTATTTCTTGAATTCTGACCCCTCTGAGGAAGGAAAAAAAATGTTCTTATGTTAATGAAATAGTTTACAATATAGTCAAATGTCCGTAACTAATGTACAAATAAACTTCTGTCTAATATTAAGCAAATTATGTGTATAATCTGGATAAGGGAAACGACATTCAGAAGCTGAAAATGGTATCAAAGTAAGCTTTCTATGTATGAAGTTATCACAGCTGTTACATGCAAACACAGTACATGAAGTGATTTTGAATCAAGCTTGTTTCTAATCAGTTGCACCTTTTGGCTGTTTGGGAGCCCAGCGTTATCACTGATACAGTACCTTGCTTGATTTCTGTCTGTTTACCTGCCATATAATTATTCAGGTACTAATCCTGAAATGCCACTTAGGATATTCAGGAATATACAGCTCCACACAGATTGGAAAATGCCTGATATATCTTGAGTTTTTCTCTAAGTGGACACCTTTTATTGATTACTTTTGTTTTGACCTCCAGGACAATAAAGAAATTCAAGATAATTTTCTTTGGCTGCTGATCATTGCTGTTTTCATATGGATGAGTGTAGTATCACAAAACAAACATTCTCTCTTAAAAGCTGTAGTCACTACAGCCTTTAACAATAAACAACTTACTATTGTGATTTCATATGTCTTTATACACAATATAAATATATTTTTTGTATATACACAGATCTGGTTGTTCAAGTATTTGATAACAGTAATACTAAAAGTTAAATCATTTCTCTAGGCCACTTATTCTAATACTGTGTCAGCCAAGGTTAGAGTCCACCTTGTCAGTGCTGACTGTAAAGTATGAAGTAATCCTTAATAGGTGGGTACCTCTTCTGCACAGGACATGCTTGCTTCCTTCTTTGATTTCCCAGGCCTAAAACTAAAATCTGTCTGGCCCCAGATTTGAGAATCTGGCCTGAACAGGTGAAAATAAAGCCAAGGCTGAAAAATGTTTTGTTCCCTTAACCCCTTAAACTCAGCTCCTTTGTTTAAGACCCACTGATGGACCCACTGACCAGTGTGAGGTCTAACAATGACTCTGAGGATTTTATCCCAGTAATTAACAGCAGTCAAGGTACAGTTGCCTAGCACATGGAAGTCTGTGCGACCCACCAAGGTATGCCTCCCCAGACCAACACTGACCCACTACCAAATCAGTTATTCTATGTTGAAGGATGCATAACATTCACCATGTCGTCTCCTGACTCTTTCATATCTGTCACATGTGCTCAGCATGATCCTGCTCTCAAATATAGTATAGTACCTTTACATAAGTCCCTATAGTCCAGAACAATGCTGTTAATACAACCAATACCAATATGCATTTATTTCTTCCATTTTTATCTCCTTCTTTTCCTGGCATGTTTGATCCACCTTCTCTTGTCTCCCAGGTGTGGCAGTGTGCCCATGTCAGTGTTTTATTAATCTGAAGGGGAGATTTCTCCCAGAAGCTCACCATAGCAGCCCCCCAGCACTCCAAAAGGACTTCCCTCCAGTACTCAACTCCCATGTAGTAATGTTGGTGTCCAAACAAGAGCTTCTTTAGGGATGCTGGAACACAGGATGCCAGGATACATTCTTCTTCTGTTATTCTGTTATACCAGTTTCTCAACCTGGAAATGGAACAAGCAATCATACTGGCTGGGGTGCCATCCATTCATTGCTTTACTTAATGTGAGATCACTTAAAAACAAGGCTTTTATTTTTAAGTGACCTTTAATTTTAATAATATTTCGTGGATTGGACCTGGTTGGAAGTTGGTGAGTCAAGTCCACTTTAAGTAGTTTCTCCTGCTGCCTTTAGCTTTGTTAGCATGTCAAGGATTACTTATTGCTTGTAAAAATGGTTTTAAATGTTGTGCACTTCCTACTTAAACATATTCTAGTTTTGAGATATAATTGTTAAAAATCAAATTCAGAAGCTCACTATTCATCACTCTCGTATATAGACCTCTTAAATTATGTACTGTAAAACTTTTATTGAGGAATTTTTCAGATTTTTTTCTCATTGATGATGACTAAGTCTGATAAAATACTGATTTTAGTTGATTTTAAAATTCATGTTTGTTGTACCTTAAAACATTTGGTTACTGAGTTTATTAGATTGCTTCTCCCACACATCTACACCAAAATAGTTTGCTTCACTACTTCCAAACAGCCTAACACCAAACGTTAGCCCAAAAATGAGGCAAAGTTTTTAAAGTCTCAAACTTAAAAAGTGAGAAACTGTTAAAAACCTCTGGCCCAAGAACTCTAATCAAAATTAATTTAATATTTAAAAATTTATTAAGGGAGATTCAAAAAGGAAGCACAAAATAGCAAGGCAGGAAAAATTAACAAGGAATAGGTTTTGCCTAAAAGGTAAAGGCTAAAGCAAACACCTCCAAGGAACTATAATCCAAATCCTGGGTCAAAGCCAGTAAATAACAAACAGAAACAATAATCAAACAGAGGAGTCAACACAAAGACACAATGCTAAAGATTCAGTTCAGTCTCAAGCTACTGCTTTTATACAGCAGGAACAGTACCTCGGCTGCATAATTGGGAGGCCCTGCCTCCCTGGGATCCATCCAGGATGTCCAGCAACCCATATTTGGATTGTGACTCACAGGCTAAGTTGAGAAACACTGGTCTAGCACACACTGATCACACTTGTTGTTTAATCTAAAATATATAAAAAAAAAGTTTAATGATCTTTTTTTTATTCTATTTTAATTCCAGCTATCCTGCTGAGATACTCGGATCAAGTTACTATTTTTGGACATGAAATGAGATCATAACAATGTCTGGAGGTATTGGGCGTTAATGGCTACTGACACAACAACAGGTCATCAATTTACACCAATATTAATGTCACGTCAGCACAATTATGACTTTGCTTATTCTAAAAAACCCAGAGCTTTATTTTCTCCAAGAATAAGCCAAGTGCTGTTTTGCTCTCTTCTCTTTTGATGTTAACGGTCCATTGTAAAAGAATATAAACAACAACATTAAAGATCTGGACTTTCATGTAGAGACCCCATTTATTTGCCACAGGGCAAAAAGTAAAGATGCATGTTTAAATTTCCACTGCACCATTTTTAACTGGTGATTTGACTAGATGGTTGTTGCCTCTGTTAAGGTGGTCAATCAAATGATGACCTCTTCTGATTGATGCCATGGTTATATACTGTTAAATCCAGAATAAGTGGAGTTGGGCAGTAGCAGCAGAAGTGACATCATCACTTCTTTGAGACCACACTGTTACAGACAATGAGGTTTTCCTTCCTCTAGTCTCCTGTGTTCTCACAGAGAACCCCTTAAAACATTTATTAATTCAATTAACATCTGTTAGAAAAGTTCAACTAAACTTTAAACCAAGGCTCTGTATTTTTTCATTTAACTAGCTTTACATGTTTATATGTGTAAACATTGTATATAGTTATGCATTTTAGTGTTGCTTTATTATATGTGTAAATCTGCAATAGTGCTATAAGTGTACACAAGGTGAAAGATGCTATAGCACTATTCTAAGGTCCTAGGCACTTTAGATATCTCACAAAAATATTTATTTTAGATGGTTATTTTATGTCTTCTGGATTAGTATATCAATAGAAAAGAGATTATTTTAGAGTTCCAGACATTCCATTTCCAAAATGTGAAGTAATACAATAAGATATGTCAAAATGTTAAAGAAAGAAACAAGCACAATAAGAGACCACTCTTATGAAACAGAAGCTGCTGTGTAAAAAAAAATAAAACTTGGCAAGGAACAGCATACAAAGAAGGTGAGATTGCAGTAGATGTGGTGGTTTAACCTACAAATATTATACCTTGGTACAAATGAGCAAATCAATGAGACATAAGGTGGTCATCCTGCATCATCAAGGTCTCTCATTAATAGAAATTGCATGGCAGAATGATGTTTCTGGATATGCTGTCCAAGCTCTTCAACAAGACAGAAGTTGGTAATTCTGCATCATCAAGGTCTCCCCTAAGCAGAAATTGCATGGCAGTCTGGTATTTCCAGATATGATGTCCAAGCTCTTTAACAAGACACAAGGTGGTTATTCTGCATCATCTAGGCCTCCTCTAAGTATTAATTTCATCGTAGGCTGGTGTTTCCAAATAGGCTTTCCCAGCTCTTCAAAAAGACACAAGGTGGCCATCCTGCATCATCAAGATCTCTCCTGAGTAGAAATTTCGTAGCAGACAGTATTTCCAGACATGCTTGCCAAGCTTTTTGACAGAATCACAAACAAACGGACAAGATTGAGGACTAGAAATGTGGTGTTTAACCATGGAAACTGAGTGCAGTAAATAAGAATTACATCAGCTTTCCTTCCCCTTGAAATCAGACATTGTCCAGCACCACTATCAGCTGAGAATAGGAAGAAATTACTGATATCCTGGAACGGGTCTGTATCGAAGGAATGATACTTCATAGGAGTGACATAACAAAGGAGTGACATAAATACCGTATTAAAGGAGTGACATTTTATTGGAGTGACATAACAAGTCACCTACCACACACAACTGAAAGTACGCTCACCAAAAAAATCATTGTCGCCTCACCTACCACTTGGATGGTTGGTTGGATGGTTGTCACTCCTTTGAAAATTATATCTGAGGTTTCACTCCTTCGTTATGCCACTCCTGTGACATGTCACTCCTTTGAACATGACCGCCTGGAACACCAATCTACAGTGTAAGAAATTCTTATTAGTCTTATCAGAAGTGGTCTTTATGGAAGAGTTGCAACGAAAAAGCCATTAATCTGAGGTGGAAATAAATTCCAAAAAAAAGAACTGCAGTGTGGAAAAATGTCAGCAGGTGCTGAAAACTGATGAGTCAAAGTACAAAATTTTTGGCTGTAACAGAATGCAGTTTGTCCACTAGAGGACTGGAGAATGGTAGATGGATAAATGTCTGCAGGAAAAAGTGAAGCACAATGGAGGTTCCCTGTATGCTTGGGCTGACTTGCAACATGTTAGAAAGGAGTAACTAATGAAATTAATATTTGGTAGAGCAGAGTAAAAAATGAATAATATTTCAACCTTATTTCTAAATTATCTAATTGTTCAATTAGTCTTTTTCTTCTCTTATTCTGCATTCAAAAATATGTGTTAGGATTTTTGGAAAAATCAGAAATGTGTAGTTTTTGCACCCGTGTCCACACTTCTTTACTAATTATTAGTTGGATACAATTAAAGGACTAAAATGTGCAGGAAAAGGTTAATTTTTAAAAAGGTTAAAAAAAAAGTTTACATTTAAAGATATGACAAAAATGCAAAATTCTGAATTCTGTTTACATGTAAAAAATCTAACACGTATTTCTGAATGCAGAAGAAGAAAGGGAAGAAAAACAAAAATTAAACAATTAGACCATTTACAAGTAAGACTAATCAATTAGTGCAATGAAAACCCGCAGCAACGGGGATAAAACAGGACTGAACTTGGCAACCGCTGCGGGAGAAACATTTTACACAAAATGTAAAGGTCATTATCAGTTTCTTATTAATGCGGTTAATTCAAATAATTAATTATTATAAAAGCTAACTGAAAACATAATTATTCATACAAGGATGCGAAACTATGCATCGGTGTTAATATTTCTAATTTATGTAGATAAGCGCTTTCATTTGTTAAACTGAAACGAGGGAAAGACGTGGATTATTCTGTTCCTTATGCAGTATATTGCTATTTTTACATTAACTTAAAATACTTCAGAGGTCAGTCTGGGCGGTGTAATGGAGTCACGTGTTTTTGTTGTTATTTTTCGTTATAATAACCGGAAATTTCGGGACCTTTATTGAGAAGCAGGGCTTGATAAAAGCTTTTATTTTGAAACACAATCGCCTCTTGACAACAGGAAGCAGTTTTGCGCCCTTTTTATTGGTTCTTCCTTCCACAGGACGTTCGCGTCACGCCTCACCTATCACTCTCTACTTCCTGCCTTAGGAGAGGGTTCGCCTTTTTGTAGGTTTGTTTGAATGTTAACGATGTTGGCATTCATGGGCGAAGAAAATAAAAATATATAAACGTTTCCTAGGGACGAGGATCACTTTAAGGAGGTAAAATAATACACCTTCATGTATTTTACTGTCCAGGAGGCTCATGCTTTTCTTATGTGGGGAAGCTGCTGGTTTCATAGCTGAGCTGTCAGCAGTCAAATATGTAAATGTTACATTTTTCTTTTATTTTAGATAATAAAGCGTTGCTTGTTTGACATGTATATAACATTTTTACGCCTGTTTGAATTTGCTTTTCAGTGCATGGTGTTTTAGACTAACGATCAGTACATGCATTACAATTTTATAATCATTCAAGCTGAAAACTGTTTTATTGATAAGATTTTTCTCAATAAAATGTTACTCATTTGAGAATTCGGTAGTTCTTTTCAATTACTAGAAATCGTTACTTTTTGGCAACCAAGGAAGACCGTTTATAAACCCTTTTTCTAATCCTTGATTTATTCTGAAATATTGTCTATTCTTTTTTTAGGAGAAATGACTGCAATTAAGCACGCATTACAAAGAGACATTTTCACTCCCAACGATGAGCGACTCCTGAGCATTGTAAATGTGTGCAAAGCAGGGAAGAAGAAGAAAAACTGTTTCCTGTGCGCCACAGGTGATTTAATTTTATAAAATGAATTTGTCTCAATTGATCTTAACTTACGAAGCTGTTTTTGAAATGCCATTTTCTAAGTTAATATCAGTGCCACCACTCTAGCCATCATTTCCTGCACTGCTTTTCATTGCATAATCCATTGATATACAGTAAATTCTAAATAATTGTTTTTGAAATGTTATTCATTAATGTCAAATACGTGTAAGATGAAAAAGATACTGATCGGTCTTTTGGTTGTCAGTGTATAGTTTGTTTTATTCTCTTTTTTCCTAGTCTGCATCCTGGACGTTGTTAAATAGCCAGCTGTTAAAAGGTGTACAATTTAATAAGTGACAGGTATAAATTGTTGCTTTGCTTTAATACAGTCCGCTGATACAATTACTTTCTAATTTTAGATATAGGATTAATTCTTAGGTTATCCAAGTAAATTATTTTTAAAGCTAGTTGTCTGTGGACTGAGTGTCTGTTTCAGGGGTGGCTAATTCTGATCCTGGAGAAAAACAGTGGCGTCAGACAGGTTTTCATTCAAACTATTTTCTTAATTAGTGACTAGTTTTTGCTTCTAATCAACTTCATTTAATTTATTTACTATTTTAGACTCGCACCCTTTAAATCAGGGTTGAGCAACATCGGTACTGGAGGGCCGCAGAGGCTTCAGATTTTTGTTCTAACCCAATTGCTTCATAAGAAGTCATTCATTGCTGAGGAAGCACTTATTGCTCAAGTGACATTTTTCGGCTTCATTTTAGTTGTCTCGCTTGTTAAGATTTTGAACGTATGCTTATTTTAGTCTTGAACAGCTGTGTTCGTCATTTTAGCTGCTCAGTATTAGCAATAAGATGCAAATGACAAAGGAACCTGTAGTTCTACATCCAGCTTGTCTCCATTTCCACCTGTGAGTATTCATCATTCACTATTTGGTACATACGTATAAGTACTCGGAAGAAAACTGAACAGAAAGTGATGAAGTGAAAAATTACTCATCCGTTTTAGGCTTCAGATCACTTAGAAGATACATTTATCATTAGAAAGGAGAGAAAAATCTTATGATTTTAGAACAAACTGACATGGTAAAGTTAAAACACTAACAAGCCATGAAATTAACTGTGAGATCTATTGGTGAGAGTTGGCTTTTAATTAAGCAACTGTGTTGGAACAAAAACCTTCAGCCACTACGTCTCTTCAGGATCAGAGTGTGCCACCCCTGGTCTATTTGATTATGAAAACCCTATATAACATTGAAATATAAAAAAATATGTTTTACAGTGAAGGTTTACAACGTCTTCTGTTTTTGGAACAAGTCAGTATTTTGTGGAGCCCATTGGCTTTGGAACACTGTTGGTTAATGTCTAAGTGGTCGAATGGTAAATTCTTCCAAGCCTCTTGCAGGTTTTACTATAACTATTCTTTTGACTGTGGCTGCTTTTTATTGTTTTCTCTATACAAGTGATCCATAAAGCTTCAGTTATGTTGAGGCTGAAGCGATAAGGGTAGCCAGTTTACAACAGTTAATGTTCAGTCCTGCTCTGAGTAGGGCCTAACCATATTTGCAAGTTGTTTAGTGTACGTATTGTGCTCAAAGATTGTTTTTGCCAATTAGACATTTTCCCAAACATATGGTATATCTCTATATATAATCTTCATTTGGAGCTTGATCTTTGTTTGTCCGCGAATGAATTAGAAGAAGAAGCATTAGATGGCAGTAGAGAGACAGCTAAAACATAGGGATTGCATTAAGAATCTCCTCCAGGCTTATACTACTGAAGACTGTAGTACTCCAGTCACACCTCAAAACACACACATTCAAACTAATCAAATTGTTGTGTTTTAAATTAACTAAAGAGATCTTCATTTAGATCTTGATCTTTCTTTGTCCACGAATTCCACGCATGCGTAGACCACCTTCCAGTTTAGTACGTTGTTGTTACTCATGGATGTCAACAATGTGCCGGAATAACAAAAGGGGTGGTGGACAGTGTTACACTGGTTAGCTCCTGAGGCCTGGTTAGAGAATGAGGTTGCCGAAGATAAAAGGTACATGCCTACGTAACATATGAATGAAAGAAAGACAGTGGGTAAAATGAATGACAACGTAACAGCACGTTCCGGAAATCATTATTATTACGTTGTAGCCGGCGAGTGCTGCGCGTCTCACAGTTGTACCGTGCACTTGTTCATCCCTCTGTGGTTCCATACATGTATATTTAAATAAATTATGTCAAAAATGTTGCAAATCTATAGGCCTCATCCCATGACTAAATAGACTGCAAAAGTTCTAGTTAAACAATTTCTGCAGTAGTTATCTTTGAATATTGGTCAGGGAGTTGTTCAAGGATATTGAGATAAGTACTGGACCAAAAGCAGTACACCAGGAGCATGTAACAAGACAAACATTATGCATCTTGTTTAAAAATTATAGGTCAATTTGTTCAAGGTTATCATTATACATAGTCCTCCAAACACACACACACAGACAATATACAAAAATCAACTTTACTCTGCATTTTGAACATCATAGTATCAGAATCCAAACTCATTAGGGAATTTGTCATAGCATCACCAAACTTCCATTTACATGGAATTATCAAATATTTTCTGTTTAATTCTCCCAGTTGAAATTTGTTTTTAATTCAGTACTAGATGTATTACCCAACTTTACCCAGAAAATGTACTAAAACAATAGTAATACAGCTATCCTTGTTCTTTAAAGTTGGCCATGAAATTGTCTTTGGTTATTCTTTTTGCAGCAATGATGTCATTTGAAGTACACTTTTTTTTTTTTTCTTTTTTTTTTGTTTTTTTAATAATATTGAGAAAATGAACAGAGTCCAGGTATTAACAAAATACTTACTAAACTGTTAATAGGCTCTGGTATGTCTTCAAAAGGTTATAGTTTGATGTTCCACTTTTGCAATGCATTCCATTTGGTTTATCAATCTATTTCAGTGCACAACAATATGGATATTTAACGTTCATGCACCCTATAAGAATTTCTTTATTAGATTCATTACTCATTATTCATTCGGTTAAATCCATAATTCCAATTTTTAATTCAAGGCAAAAGTCTTTCTTGATTTGCATGTTGAAAAGAAGTTTCTCTGTTCGTATCAATGTGTTCTGAGGTATATTTAGTAACAACAGCTTTGTGAATTCCTGATCACGTCCAAATATTTTTCCATATTTAGTAACTGCATGTGTGTTCACTTGAATTTTTTGTATATATGTTGCAATCACAAGTCTGTTGCTCTCGGAATGTTTTATACATATCTAGTGACAGATTTTTTTTAAAATTGATTTTGTTTAGTATTGTCTGTATATCTAGTATGGTGCTTTTGTTTTTATGTTAATGTGGTTTTGAGATAATTAAGTCAAATCAAATAAACAGCAACATTTTTATCACATTTTCATACATGCAGTGTAGCTCAAAGTGCTGTACAAGAGAGCAAAGCAATAGTTATATGAAATGAACAACAAAAAAGATTAGGCAAAGATATTAATGAAAAAGAAACAAAGGGATATTGTAAGGTCAGAGGGCCGAGAGCGCAGAAAAAAACAAAAAAAAAAAAAAAATACAGTTGGGCTGGACAAAAATACAAAATCTGCAGGGGTTCCAAGGCCACTGGGCATTCTACTTAAAATAAATGGTCTTAAATCAGACCTCTTTGTTTTCAGGCTTAACATGATAGTATTTGATGATATTCATCTTGTGGACAGTTGAAATACCCGCATTCAATCCATCAACACAGGGGGCTGCATAATGCTTTGATCGGGTGGTGGCGGTACAAACCGCCAACACAGAAGAACTGAAAAAGACAGCAGAGAATAGTACAGATTAGTACAGAACCTTGAAGAATATAATTCAATGCCCATATAGTCTATCAGGAGTACAATTGAAATGTAGCTGTGAAAAATCATATTAAAATAATGGTTTTTTAGCAGTTTTTTTTTTAAATAAATGATCCACAGTACTAGCCTGGTACATTTCAGTTTTGGGTACATAATAGCAAAAGGCCATCTCACCACCTCTTTCAGGTTTGGTTCTTGGAATTACTAGCAAACCACCATGTTAAGATGTAAGCTTACGACTTGGGGTGTAGGGAGACAGGCATTGCAAAATAGAGGACAGCACAAGATAATTTAAGGATTTGTAAATTGTTAGTAGCATTTTAAAGTCAATTCTGAATGACACAGGTAACCAATGTAATGACACTATAACTAGTGACATATGCTCATATTTTCTTTCTCTAGTTAAGATTCTGGCTGCTGCATTCTACACTAATTGCAGCTGATTGTCTTTCTTAGGTAGTCCTGTTAGGAGTGCATTACTGTAATCTAGTCGACTCAAAACAAAGCAAAAATAAATGAGAATATACTTGATTGCAATGTTTGGTGTAACCAATTTTGAGATTGAACAATATCAGTAGTAGTAATAGGTTCATAAACATCAAAATGACCTCTGCATAAAGTTCCTGTAAGCATAATCATTTAACTGACTGATCTTTTACCCCAAACAGCAAATAATACACCATTTCTATAAACTTCAAATACACTTGCGAAATGTTAGCTGCATGAAAAATATTTACAAGTGTTAGTTTAGGTTAAGGGATTTTGCATATCATTCGTATACACTACAATATCATAGTAATTGTTGCCATTTGTGTTATGTGAGAAAACTTGGTATCACTCCCACAGTCTCACTACAAATTGGACAATTTGATATCAAATTTCTAAACCTCATGCATTCATACCATGTTAACACAATAAAACAAACAATTTCCATTTTCCTTTATATGTATTATACAGTGTGGAATTGGTACCAGGGATTCCATTAATCTTTAGTCAAAATGAATATACAAGTTGAAACAGGTGTTACATGTGTAAAAACATTATTATTTTTTTTTTTTTGCAAAACTTCCCTTCTTCCTTCCACTTTACAGATTCATAATCTCAACTTTATCTTGATAGGGAATTTTTCACCCTATCACCAAAATTCTATTTAAGAAATATTTTCTGTTCAATTAATTTTTTTTTTATTCAGCACTAGTGGTGTTACCCAGTTTACCCGGGCAATTTACTAAGACAAAGGTGACATACCTGCGATGAATGACATGATTACTCATTTTGCACAGGTCATTTTCTTTTTTTCTTTAACATGACCAATTTTTGATCAAATCAGTCAAAGTGTTTTTGTGATTTTTGGTGTATTTTGTTTCTCTGTTGTGTAAAATAAATGTCACATGCTCTTAATCATAGAATTTGTTTTATTTAAATTTCTAATATTACCTTACATTATTCTGACTTTATTACATATGCCTAACTCATTGTTATTTAAAACAGTAGGCAGTTATTGCTAAACTATACAAATTTCATGCAGTGTTTTTACTTTTAGTTCAAAATAAATTGATACTGAAGAAAACGCAGTTAAGTGGTGAAAGCTTATTTTACAAACTTTAAGAGAAAATGCTTCATAACCTTGCATGTGAAACCATTTTTATAGCATTCATACTAATGCAAATAGTACAGACCCTCTAATAGACTTGGTTCCTAATAATAACATATTCACATTATAGATGCTCCATCCAATGGTGATTCGTATTTCTTTTAAATTCCTTCAGCTTAAAAGTTATAAAAAATTAAGATTTTCTAAAAAGACTCCAACGTGCCCTTCAGTTCTTGAGTGACTATTTATTTAATATCTTTGAAAGTGGGGAGACATGATCTCTCCTGGAATTTTAGGTTTATTATTTATTTTGTTTGTATCTTTAGTCTCAGAGCCAACACTCCATCATTAGATGGGCAGTCCACCTTCATGGTGTTGTAAAGAGGTCACTTAACAAATTAATTTAAAAATTTGTTTAATATTATAATAGTTTGGTGCCTCAAGGTTTTCCTGTCCCAAAACCAACCCCACCTCTGCATGATTTGTAGCTACCCTTTCATGCAGGCTAGTATCTTTTTGTATTATGCAGTGGTAACAATTTTTATTTTTTTCTTTTCCTCAAATAATAATGACACAATATCTGGCTTTAGCAATTGTTCTTGAACACCTTTACAGTTGGATGACATGTATAAGTATTTTGTTTATTGATAGTTTGGCATTTATAGTTGTAAGACATCTTTTTACTGGCATATTTAACTGGATCCCAATTTTCCTACTGGGGATCACTACAATATCAATCTGTAATTGAGATTTTGTTTCATATTGGAGAGATTTCTTTGTTCAAATATATTTAAATATGGATTAAATCTTTGGGGAATACACATGTTCAAGTATAAGGTGTGCAACACTTGCAATAGTGTGTCTCCTGAACCTATTTTATAGAGTGGATACTCCTTGGTTTCCATATAAATAAGAGGTATTTAACTACCTAAAAATGTTAAAATTAATAATACAGTAAAGATCCTTTAATACTAACTTTTTTACCTGTTTGTTAATAGTTTTTTGTGTGACTCAGGGCATTTTTATTTCCTTTTTAAGCCCCAGAAAGTAATTTACAGTATATGTTTATAGATTGTACACTGCCATTTTAAAGACATTTGTGAAGATTGCAATACCCAAATAAACATTACAAGTTCCTCTTAAATCCACACTGTATTTGCATTCTGCACATGCTTCCTTAAAATTACTTTCTTTTATTTTGCATTGAATTGCAAGCTCTCAGACACAACTCAAAGGAGAAAGTGAAGGACAAATGTCTAAAACATAATAGAGAAAAATGCACTTTTAATGCTGGTTTAAATTCAAACATATAAGCAAACCTAGATAAAAGGAGCATATCTTCATCATCAAAACAAGGGTACTATAAGAATTTGGGTATGTATTGTGTCTGGTGCCCAGTTCTTTGCTTTTTAGCTATGTCCAAGTGACTTTCAACAGTACAGTCATCCTTGTATCCCTTCTCATATTGTCAGTCAGTCATTTTCCAACCCACTGTATCCTAACACAGGGTGACAGGGGGTCTGCTGGAGCCAATCCCAACCAACACAGGGCACAAGACAGGAACAAATCCCGGGCAGGGCACCAGCCCACCACAGGGCACGCACACACAACAAGCACGCACTAGGGACAATTTAGGATCGCCAATGCATCTAACCTGCATGTCTTTGGACTGTGGGAGGAAACTGGAGCACCCGGAGGAAACCCACGCAGACACGGGGAGAACATGCAAACTCCATGCAGGGAGGAACCAGGAAGCGAACCCAGGTGTCAATACCGCGAGGCAGCAGTTCTACCACTGCGCCACCGTGCTGCCCACTATGAAGCATAACAGTTCACACCAAACTTGAAAACTTCCTTCATTAGTTTTCTTCTTCATGCCATGTCTTGTGAGTGTTTTTGTCAGTTTCATGATCAGTTAAATTCTTAATAATATGGTGAACTGTGAAAACAAACGCCAAGGTCTCTGGAGAAGCCCTTGTACATTTTTATGTTATCTTCAGCATTGTCAGTAGGGATCAGAGAATGTTTTAAGTGTTCTAGCCATTATTCATTCATTAATTTGTGTCATGTGACTATTTACAGCTTATTGTAGGAAAGTCTAATTTCACTGCTTTGGGAATCTTGTTCTTTCAATGAAATTGATATTAATTGTTCAGTGTGGTGCAAATTGTTTCATGCACTTTTCTGTTTTTTACCATTTCCAAACATTTCCTATTTGTTTCAGTTTGATCCTGTGGTGCTTTGTGTCAAACTGTAAATCTCCATAGACCAAAGACCAAATGTATATAGACCAATTCCCACTTTTTTGATAGAAATTGTACATACAATGGAAGGGTGCCAATAATATTGACTAAAACTGCATATACAGTATATCTTTGTGTGTGTATGTCTGTTATTATGTACATATTCTGTGTGTGTGTGTGTGTGTATAACACGCATGTATAAATAAATAAACTCATTAGTTTAAGGAGTGGTAATAATGTTTTACAAATAAAATTTACATAAATAATACACATTAAAGTGAGAGCCCATATATATATATTTTTTTTTTTTTGTGGTAGAGGTGATACCAGTGGTTAAGTTCTCCAACAGTAAAGGATGGGGTTCAGCAAACTTTGCCTGTCGTTGTAAACAGTTACATTGTTGATTGTAAGTTAGGGTGAATAAAAGTATCATGGAGAAAATAAAAGTTTTTGTATTATTGCATGTATCTACTTGAGTTTGTGTTTTTTTTTTTTTTTTTTTAAGAGCCTTGTAATCTTCAAAAAAGGTGCTATTCTATATTTTTGTTGTTCCCTATTTAGTAACCACAGAGCGGCCAGTTCAAGTGAGAGTGGTCAAAGTTAAGAAGTCTGATAAAGGAGATTTCTACAAAAGGCAGACAGCATGGGAGCTGAGAGATCTGGCCATTGTAGATGCTAAGGATGCTAACAAGGTAATCTGTAAATACTTTTTATGTGAAGAGTATAATAAATGAAAAATTATCAAAAGTTTCATGTTTCATAGAAGGTAGTTTAAGGTTAAATAATTTCATTATGACTTTAGCTGTACCCATTCCCTTTGCCTTACATAGCTTTGGAATAGTGTTCAATATCATACAGAGATTTGTCAAAGTTGATCAATCTATCAGTGTTTATATAGTATCATCCATAGAATTCACTGTCACCCTTTACTGATTAAACCAGGATACTTTTCTAATTAACAGTAAATGCAAAAACTTTCAAGTTGCAGGACAAACTGTACCTAAACAAAGAACAATAAAACAGTATGAAGGAGTAGACATATTGTGTACCCTAAGATTACAGTATAGTAGAATTAGGATTAGTAAAGTTGCTACAGAGGGATGGGGTGATAATATACATATAGCAAAAGAAAATCTTTAAAAATCAATCATTGGAGCTTTACAGAGAGACCTGGGAGGAAATGTCCATATTATAAGAGATATTGAGTTGAATGAACATTTAACAAGAGGTGCAAAATAAGTCTTTGGTTATCTGGTAGACTTGTTAAGGTGCAAGAATCTGAGGTATTGAAATTCACACTTTTGTATACCAAAAGGAAAGTTCTCAACATAATCCAGTACCATACCTGGAGCAGAATGAAGCATTGATTTGCTCTTTGTTTTTGTTCTAAGTTCAAACTGTGGAAACAACATTGTTTCAGTAAGCTGCTATAAAAATTATTACACTTGCAAAAATGAAAAACTGAAATAAAAAGTTGAATCTATAGCCTCCTGCAATAAGCACATATCTTTTATTGGGTTTCTAGATTAATTTAATACACCCTTTAGGAGTGTGTATTGCGTTCTTACAGATTTTTTGGCTAATGTCGTATTTCAAAATGTATTATTCCTGACACTTTATCATCAGTTTTCTGTATACTTTATTAAGCAAGTTCTTTCTTCACAAATTCTCCTTGAAGCAATGTTGTGTTAAATGGAATAGGCTAGTTTGTCCTGCACATGTTAATTATAAGGCACAGCATTGATCTGTAAATCAAAAAAAAAAAAAAGTAAATCCTGATTTGTAAAACTGTGCTTCTTTACAAATATAGTTGTTTCAAAACAGACCTTTGATGTTAATTTAATTATGCTGACCTGTTTCGTAGGTCCCTTTGGGTAAAAGTGTCTGCTAAATAAATATTGATAAATGTATATTTAAATGATTTTCTCTTAAAAAAAAAAAAATAGCAAGTTGTAGGTCAGCACTGCACAAGAAGGTAGGTAACAAGAAAATTTACTGTTGGAAAAAGTGTGCTTTACAATAACATACTGTATTTGTAGCTATTAAACTATGCATCCATAGGTTTTTTTGGAGGGAAGTTTCACACCTTTTCCCAACAATTTTTTGGTTTCATACTGAAATGCAGTACTTTTGCAGACTGGCGTCACCCAGCGTCAAAGTAGTGCTACTGTTCCTGTGTGGTTATCCTTTCTTTTTCAGATCCACATCCCTGATGCGGCTTTATAAATATACTGAAATTAACTGCATATCGTTTATTAGTTTAATGCATCTGATTGTAATTAACCACTAACAATATAATGGTCCATGGAATGGTCAAACTATTCTAAATACAATAGCTGTTTTAGTGTTGTTACTCTCACTGCACCTTCTTCTTCTTCTTTCAGCTGCCCCTGTTAGGGGTTGCCACAGCGGATCATCTTTTTCCATATTACTCACACTGCACCATTCAGAGTATTTATATAACTGTATCTGAGTGGGGAATCAAAGATCTCAGCCTCCGCCATGCTGTCTGTTGAAGTGCTTTCACACGGCAAACGTTTCAAAGCCTTTCCTGTACAGACCTTGCGGTTCAGAAACAGTTTCAGCTGTCCAGTCTTTGTCTTTTGGCAGACTTTTGTAAATTTACAAAATATTCCTGTGGCTTGGAAGATAGATGTGAATGTAAATTATCCAAGTACTTTTTTAACTGACTGTTTTTGAAAGATTCTGCAGTGAGTACTTTCAAACACACAACACATTGTGGTTTCATTATTCCCTTGTCTTCTATTTGCGTGAACCCATAATTGAGGTACTCTTCATGGTATACTGTCTTCCTATTTGAAGCCATCTGAAAGGTAAAAATCATCCGTGGTTATTTGTTGAGCATACTTCAGTTAAATTAAGGCCTTTTCATTTATTAATAGTTTTAACTTTTGTTAATAAAACATTGTTACCTTGCTTGTCAAAATTTTAACCACAAATATTACATAGGTGTGCAAAACGACTAGGTTAAAATGGCGTACATATATCAACAACACGTGATCATATCAGTACTCGAACACCTTGCTACGCTCCCGTATGCTGTTCATGCAGTTACAAAATCGGACACCAGAATACGCAAATGTAGCATACGTGTACGCCGGTGCCGCGCTGTGAGGGATGACTGTACTAAGCTAGTTTCAGCGGTCATGTAGAAGTTTAAATTACTAAAATAATGTTTTCACATTTCATTTAATTTTTTATAATGTATATAATTTTTATTTAGGTTAATTGAGTCTCCGTTACCCCCGGGATTTTTGTTTTTACCCCATTTGGGGTAATTTACCCCAGTTCGCCAACCACTGGTCTGAGAAGAAGAATTAGTGGTGGACTCTGATGATGATATGCAACTGGTAGAATCAAATTAAGGTTAACTTTTATGTATAACAATAAAAACCTTTTGTAATCAGTGGTGGAATTATTTGATGGAGTCCTCTTGAGGGAATTGCATTCCTTCAGTTGTTGTTGAGATTAATCATTTTATTATGGTTTTGTGGAAAAATCTATTTATTTAAGTGCCTTTGGCGTATTTAACTTGATCTTTTAGGTTGGAGGGAGTGTCATAAATATATGAATGAATATTTGAATTTGTTGTATGAATATTCAGATGTTTATGATTACTACACCTGAAGTCTCATTTTTTTCAGTAATTATTTTAAACTTGTGTCATGGGAACTTTCCCTGCAAGGGTATGTGTTTTGGGATTTTTTTGTTTTCTTAGGGAGACAAAGCAGGGTCCTGTCAACGGGAAAGGCCCTGTTCAAGCCCTTTGTGGCACTTCTGTGTGGTTTTGGGCTATACAAGAGTTAAATTGTTGTTTGTTGGTGTAAAGGCATTAATAAGTTCTGTAAGAAAATGTAGAGATAAACCATTAATGGCAATATAAGTGTAGAAGCTGAAATTAAAGCTCTCCAGGATTAATATTAAAAATGAAAACTGATGGATGTTTACAAAAATGTAAGGCTTTCATAAGTTGTTTTGCTGTTTTTTTAGTATTCTTTGTTTTAATTTAATTTCATTTTTTCATGAATACAAAACTTTCAGAGACAAAAAGCAAGCATTAGTTTTGAATATGGTATTTAATTTTGACTTGCCCTACAGTCCTAAAATTAGATTAAGCAATTTCAGGTATTGGATCTTTTTTTTCATATAATTGATGAAAGTTATGCATTTCTTCTCAACATGAATGAGTGACTTTTTTTTTTTTTTTAATAAGTATTCTGGCTTTCCATCCCACTTCTAAAGCAAGTGGGTTAATTTTATTCCCATTTCTACATCAGTCAATTATGTGTATGTGTATGTGTGTGTGTGTGAATGCAAATGCGCCCTGTTCAAAGCTGTTTCTTGTCTTGTGTTCAGTATTAAGATAATACAGTAGGCTCTGGATTTTTTTTTTTTTTTTGTCTTGCATGTTAAAATGCAAAAATCCATTTTTCAAAAATTAACAGTTTTCAGACACAAAGTTTAAATTGTATTACAGATTTATTTGTAGTATCAATCGTAGCATAAATAGTTGTATTTTGTATAAAACATTATTTCTTCTTTTGGCCAGGAAAATCCAGAATTTGATCTACATTTTGACAAAGTTTATAAGTGGGTTGCTAGCAGCACTGCTGAGAAGAATTCCTTTATTTCATGCATATGGAAGCTTAGCCAGAGATACCTGCGGAAGAAAATTGAGTTTGTCAATGTTAGCTCTCAGCTACTGGAAGGTGAGATACACAACGTTTTTGTGCTTTCACCTATGAGTATATGTTTTTGTCCCATAAAAATTAATGCAATATTTTTATTTGACTTGTTTATTTCATGCCGATTTGCACTGTAGTGGTTGGTGCTTTTCTGTGATGAAATTTCATCCTTGGATCTGTTGATATTTTGTACATATTGTCAATTTAATTAAAAGTTTTCATAGTCCCAAGAAGATAATCTGCTTGGGGTATAGGACTATTATCATTAGAGCAGGATGTTACATTATATGAAAAACACAGACTTATTTCTTCAGTCATATTTATTTTCATATGTAATACTTAATATTAACACAGACACACATGCTATATAAAAACAAAGTTAATCAACCTTAAGCATGTAATGTTTAATGCCTACCAGTGATATTCCCTATAAAGATAAGTTACATCTGCAGCTATTAATAAGAATATGGCTTATTATTGAAATTAAACATTTGAAAAGATCACCTTTTTTCATTGGTAACTTGAACCTCAAGGCCTAATGTTACCAACTGGAATTCTGAATGTAATATACAGTATGAGTATGCTTTTAAAGGAATCATTATGCTTTCAGCATTTCTTGTTTGTGAAGTGGTTAATCTATATGTGCCAGTTGGATCCTTGTGGTTTTGTTGATTCAGCTTACAGTTTGGTTTAAAGCAATTTGTTTAAATTAAACATTTCCAAAGCAATTTAAAGTAGTTAAGTTGATTCAGCATGTGATTATTGTAAAAATCGCTTAACAATGAATATTAAGTAGGTTAGATTTTCTGTGACAGACATGGTGCTGGCCTCTCTTCATGTAGTTTGCATCAGTATTCTAGTTGAAAATCAGTTATTCTCTTCTCCTTTAATAAATTTCAGTCATTTCTAATACCTGGGGCCTCATGTATAAACGGTGCGTACACATAAAAATGTTGCATATACCCATTTCCATGCTCACTTCGAGATATATAAAAACTAAACTTGGCGTAAAGCTGCACATTTTCTCACGCCAGCCTTACCCTGTGCATACGCAAGTTTCAAGTCGGTTATACTAACTAGCAGCACCCAGCATCAAAGCAGTGCTATTGTTCCTGTGTGGTTTCCCATTCCTTTTTAGATTCACATCCCTAAGGTGGCTTTATCAAATACACTGAATTTAACCGCATATCATTTATAAATTTAAGGCATCTGATTGTAGTCCGCCTTTAACAATATAATGGTCCACAGAATAGCCAAATTTTTCTGAATACCTTAGCTGCTTTAGCGTTATTACTTTCAGTGCACTACTCAGAGTATTTTAACCCACTGTATCTGAGTGTGGAATCGCACCTGTACAGTATCAAGAGCGCAGAGGATTATCAGGATACAGCTTCTACCCTGGAGAATATTTATACCACACAATGCCTCAGCCATGCGCACAGTCTATTTGAACTTCTCCCATTCGACAAATGCTTCAGAGCCTTTCCTGCACGAACCTCGATGTTCAGAAATAGCCTCATCCCAAGAGATAAACACACTCAATCAGTCCGTGCTCCCAGTAGAACTGTTTGTACTTAAAATTTCAATTACCTCACAGTAAACTTGCATTACAGTTGTAATATTACACAACTTGAGCCACTCTATGAACCATTTGCACTACCTGCACTTTATGTACATGTATATTGTATTTATGCTTCCATATTGTATATTTTTCATTGTTTTTTTATCTACTTATTATTATTTTATCATTTTATAGGAAAATAAGTTTATGGAGGATTTGCATATTGAATCTCATTGTACCATACAATAACAACAAAGCAATTCAATTCAACAGAAGACAGAGCGTATTTACAGATGATGACGACTGTCTTCTAAGTTGACTTAGATTTCCAAGAGCCATCTTATTGGAGCTTTTGATATCATTTTTAAGATGAAATGTATTAAAGTATGTATATTACATTTTACAGATACATTTTTAACTTCATTTACATAATGTATACTGTTAGTAATTAAACCTGTGGTCACAGTGGCATCACAGGAGCGATGAGCTGGCACTCCATTCAAGGATCATTCCTGCCTCGTTCTGTATGCTTGCTGGGACTAGTGTGAACCTGGATGGACAATTATAAGGGAATAATTAAACAGTTATCTCTATATATAATCTTCATTTGAATCTTGATCTTTGTTTGTCTACGAATGATTTAGAAGAAGAAGCACTAGATGGCAGTAGAGAGACAGCT
>JANRMT010062821.1:30391665-30455151 GCA_026402145.1 Polypterus bichir lapradei | reverse complement strand
GATGATGACGACTGGCTCCAAGAAAACTTGGAGCCAGTCGTCATCATCTGTAAATATGCGCTTTCTTCTTGATATCATTTTTAAGATGAAATGCATTAAAGTATGTATATTACTGTACATTATACAGATGCATTTTTAACTAAATAATGTATACTGTTAATAATTAAATGTGTGGGCACAGTGGCGCAGAGGTAGCAATGAGCTGGCGCTCCGTCCAGGGATTGGTCCTACCTTACACTGTATGCTTGCTGGGACTGGCGCAACCCTGGCTGGATAGATGGATGGAATAATTAAACATGTACTACGAAGATATTTCATTGTGCCTTAAAAGTTGTGAAGAATCGGCATTCTAAGCTTACATATGGTTTGACATTTCAGAGCTTGTGTGGCGATTAGTTACATTGAGAAAGAAAATGAAGGACAGGAATTGGGGGTTGGTATGTTTGAAAGAGGCAGTACTGCCGCATTAAATTATTTCATCAAGGGTCGTGGCAGGAACAATGTCTGGACAGGACGCCAGCTCATCGCAACCACTGCAACAGTGTACCCATATTTAATACATGCTTTAATTCATTTGATCATGAAAATGATATCGGGTATACATCTTAGTATTTAAATTGTTCAGTTCAATTGTTTATGCTGTTCTACTTTAATAACAAAATAAACTATAAGAATAAAGTGTTTGATATCTGTCCACTTTTTTTTATTTTGGACATTGTTCGACTTTCTGAACTTGAAATTTTGAGTGTCTCCGCCACTCTATCACTCGATCAGCTTCCTTTTGTTGTTTATACCACTGCTTAAGACGACATATAGTATGGTTTTCCTTGCCTCCACTTTGCATTTGCTGAAATTCTTTTTTTCACATTCTTTTGTCATTGTCTTTTAACCAAACAGTGAATGGGGAAGGTGATATTTATATTTATTTGCATATTAAAATATGCAAAATTCTGGGAGGAGTCGGTGTGAGACGGCAAGCATGTGCGCGTGTGTTACTTTTCACGCTGACCGGGATTTATGGAGCTGGTTTACATGGTTTTGTGCAACTGAATTTTTTTGTGTTAATGCACATTTCTACTTTTGTCCATACACTGTGTTTTAGTGTGAGTTCTACAAACGCCATTATGTATGAGGCCCCTGGTCTTTCATGATTGTCTTAGTTGAGTGAGTGGTTTTAATTTTCCTATAAGAAAGACTTATACCTGTTAACAAAATCCAAGTAATTACCAATTTCGAAATACATATTTTTTCTTTGGACGCAATAAAACTTTATAGGTCCATCTACTGCTACTTGTTTTTCTATAATATTTCTTTTCTGTTTACTCTTCTTTCTAAACTTTCACTGGCCAGAACTTCCCAAAGCTGAAGGTTGGTAATAATTCACTGTTTTGTCTTCTGCTTGTGTATGTTTCATGTGTTTTCTTATTTCTAGACTTTTGTAGGAAATATTTTCAATAGTATGAATCATACTGTTTATTTGAAAATGATTCATAGAAAAAAAACTTTATGATGTGTTCTTTGTTGTCAAGGTTTATCTTAGTTGTAGAAATTGTGTATATTTTATTTGTTTTAAAGAGAAGTTTTTATGACTAAATATGCTGTCCATCTACTTTGTTGTGCACTTGAATTTTTTTTAGGAAAAAAGAAAGTTAATTAAACTCAAAAAGGAGTCCAGTAAAAGGAAAGGAATCTGTTATTGGTTAAAGATCACAGGGCATGACAAACAAAGTCTTTGAGATGAAATTAATCACAGGAAACATTTGCGCGCACACCCACTCATACATCAGTCCAATTTACAGTAACTAAATAGCATTGCGCTGCTTTGCCCCTGCCCCCCACAATTTACTCATAATTGCAAATTGAATAGTTGTCTTCTTACCATGAGAAATATCTATGGGAGAGATGAATGTCATTAAAATTACTGCACAGTTTTGAAATTTATTGGTCCATAGTTAAGTCAATAGAATTGTAAATGGTCATGCAGTGTCTTCCAAGCCATCTCATTCAGCGGTGTAAACTGTTGAGTAGATTATTTAATTAATTAAAAAGATATTTTCTGTTCCTTACATATTAGTCACAGCTTTCATTGTATGCAGAGGTAGAGATACTTGTTAAATATCAGAAAAAAGAAATATGTTAGTGGTCAAAAGCTGTAGAACACCTAGAACAAATAAACAATGACAAATAAAAAGTAAATTAAGGAATCATTAAGTTTGCAAAATTGTATTCAAAATTTTGATTAATCAAAGTAGCCATCTTTTGCTAATATAACAGCACTCTGTGCAAGTCACTAACTCTATTAGGTGTACACTGAAGAAGGCTCATTTGTAATATTCTGAAGTTTCCATTTTTTCCATTTTTGCTAACGTAAACTTTAAATGTAAACCTCTGCCAGTTTACTGCTTACCTTTTCACTATTTTAGTTAATTCATTGTATTTCAACTAATTAAATCTGAATAAAAACTGGAAAAACTAAGGTGTTCTGAAACTTTTGACCGGTAGTGTATAGTGATGATGTTTAAACAAGTTTAAATATACTTCACTATGTTGATACTTACTATACTATACTTGCTCAAAGCAAGTCAATTATCGAAAAAATAAATTACTTTTTTTGTTTTGTGCAGTAATATCTCATACATGTAGATCTGGATTTGGTTACTAGTCTGGGCCCTGTTTTTACACGTCTTATACTCCAAAGCCATTTTCGTTAGATCATATAGTCTTGATTGGCTTGTTGTAAACAAGGGCATCTTGCAATGGACTAGGCATCTCATTGCATTGGTTTGGGTTATCAGAATAATTTCAGAACTATAGAGAGAAGGATATTGTTGTGTTTTTGTAAATTACTTTTCTACTGCCCTAAATGCTTGCTTTACAAAAATAATGGGTTTGGTTGCCCTGTTATAATGTGAGGTACCTTTTCTTGGTCCTATTCACAGGGAAGAAGTGATCAATGAATGGTTTGAAGAGCATGGTGATAATGTTAATCAATTTGTGATGGCTGGTTCAATCTGAGTTGTCAATATAAATTAATTATAAATAAAAATTAACTAGTTCTGCGAGATTCCATGGGAATAACCAGAGGCATTGTTTACCACAGCTATTCTCAAAATGTCAAACAAAATTATGCTCCATCTTCCAGACACTTACATAATCTATATCAAGCATATTGAAAATGTTCTGGTAGCCCAAGACCATATACACTGATGTCTATCTTAAAGGTTTAGTGCCTTTAGTGAGATGTTGTGACTGTATTTGTTCTTGGTTTACCTTGGTCCAAATGACAATGGCTCTGTTTGACAAAAAAAAAAAAAAAAAACGTTCACCCATCAAAATCACGTTAACTTGTTTGGTGCCAAGTTCATTGAACACTTAAAAGCATACCTGTCATGATCAGATGGATGTTCAGTAAAGTAAAAACTGCAGCATTCAGAGGGACCTGAGTTGTAAGTGGCATCATCTGGAAATCTTTTCTTAAATATGAAGAAAAATAAAGCTGCCTGGATTGAAATATTCAGTGTACATAACTTTGTTTTGAAGGTGCTCCGTAAAGAGTTTTCCTTTTTATTTATAACTTCCAACTACAAAACGGTTTGATTATAAACTTTTACTGAAATGTACACATTTAACTTTCCAGGGCATCTTTATTAAATTCAAGGTCTTTTTAAAGTTTACTCTTCATACTCCCCAGATCTGCTAAAATTGACATTATGTTAATTGTGAATTGCCTGCTGCCATTACACAAAGCGGCTTGCAATTGAGTACAGTTATTTTTTTTTACAGATGATGCACTGGAGAATTAAGTAACTTGCTTAGGGTCACATGGCAAGGTATAAGCAGGAATTTAGCCAGCAACCTTCCAGTTTAAAGTCCCTTGCCTAGTATGCAAAAGGCTGTGCTAACTATTGTAGCATAATGAGCTAGTCCAGTAGATCTCTGTCTTTATTAGTGTTTGTTGTAATTCTGCACATGAAATGTTTTCAGGAAGAAAAGTTGAGGCCAGGCTCAGATATTCATATAGTTAATTTACTGGTCAAGTATGTATACTGCTTTGAATCTTACTTTTTTATAACTGATTCTCACTACTGATTTCTTTAACAGGAAATAGTAATATTTCAGTACATTAGCCAATTTTAGGATACACTCCCTACATAGGTGACTCGGCTGTTCAAAAAGGGACAGATTTTTAAAAGCTTGTTGCATTCCTTAAGTAGCAATAGAAAATAACCTGCAGTTTTGTACTTGGAAACTTAATGTAATATTAACAAATTATTTTTTATATGCTGTTTACTCCATGTGGTTTGTAGTAAATTGGCAAGAAAAAGAAAGTAAATAAGAAACTTTCTGATAAAATGGCTATCGATGGAGACCAATTCTGTTCCACAGGAAAAAAAAATTTCAATGTAAAATTCCTACATTTTTCTTGTTGCATAATCCATGCATCAAGTCATCCAATCAGATGTATTTTGTGCTAGAAAATAGTGAAATAAATACGTAAAATCTGAGCATTGCATGCAGAGGAAACTCTGGACTGAGCTTTTAAGTTGAAGACCTACCTTTTTCATTCATTTATTGGTTAAAAGTCTTGTCTGCAATGGTGTAATTCCATGCATCCAGCTAACAGTTTTTTTGGAACCTGCTTACTTCATAACTATTGATCAGGAGATGTTTAATACCTCTGGATTTAATTAAATAACCTGATAGCATAAGTGAATGGTATAGAGAAAACATGCTTTGTTTGAAATGAAGGTACTCCCTGGAATAGAGATGCCGAGGAGCATTGAACAAAAAAGCAAAAAAAAAAAGATGTATCTCATAATAAAATAGATACAAATTATATATTTTTCTGACAATGTCAGCCTATACATGTAATTGAGTACCATTTTTTTTGCTTTCTAAAACTAGCCAGCTGATCAGTTGATTTTTGTGTTAAGAGCAAAATTCAATCACTTCCAGCTCTTGATCAAGTTATCAATGTGACACTTGTGCCTGTTTATGTTTATAATATATTGTGCACATTTGGTGAAGCATTTTTGACAATTCTATGCATATGCATTAAAATTTTCTTTTTAATTATCAGTCTAGATGCAGAGTATTTGTCCACAAAAAGTCTTTTTTTTATCTGTAGTTTAATTTAGATTGTGCACTTTGTGTCATACCAAGCTAGCACCCTGTTTTGCTGACAGTCTGCTAGTATTTATTTTACCATTTGTTGCCTTTAAAGTTTCACTGTGTGAGCATCATTTAGTGCAGTCACAGGCTTTCGGTAAAAGCTATTTTTTAGTCTATTTGTCCATTTTTATTTTCTTGAAGCATCTGCCCGAAGGCAGCAGTTCAAACGGAGAGTGACTGGGCTGGGATGGGTGTTTATGGTCCTGGCCTTTTTCAGGATGGGAGAGGACATCTGATGATCTTCTGGGCAGTGGTGATGACCCTCTGGAGTGCTTTGCTGTTTGATGCAGTGCAGCTGGCAAACCACATACAAATGCAATAAGTCAATATGCTAACTATGGAGCGACATTTGAAAGACATAAAGTTTTTAGGTGGAATGGTTCTTCCTGAGGATGCTCGGGAAGTAAAGTCTGTACTGTGTCTTCTATACGAGCTCTGTGGTGTTAGTGCTTCAATTCAGGTCCTCTTATATGTGCACACCCCAGAACCAGAAGTTTGAGATCCTCTCCACACAATCCTCGTCAATGAAAAGGGGCTGAATACTCATCGATGATCAGTACCTTGGTTTTGGTGGTGTTAAGAACCAGATTGTTGTCTCTGCACCACACAGACAACCGTTCCACTTCACTCCAATAAGCAGACCCATTCCCCACAGAGATGGGCGGCACTACAGCGGTGTCATCCACAAATTTGCAGTGGGTGAAGTAAAGGGGGGCTCAGAACACAGCCCTGTACTGAGTAGATGTTGGGGCCCACTTTTACCCTCTGGGAGCGATCAGAGAGGAAATCCATAATCCAGAGGCAGATGGAGTGAGGACAATCCCAGATCTGTCAGTTTGGTCAACAGTTTATGAGGGAGGATGGTATGAAATGCAGAGCTGAAAAGCTGAAGTCTACAAAGAGCTTTTCAAAGAGATTTTTCATTAATAAAATAACATGGTGCAGCCATGATTTCGAATGTTCAGACTGAACATTGCATCTGTGTTGTTTGCTCTTAATATTAAGAGTTATTTGCTTTCTTCTCACAAGGAGGTTGTTGCTGAAGGCATTTCAGTGGTCGTGACATGGAATGGCAGTTGATTTTCACCCAATTTCAAAGAGTGCAATTTTGACGAGCAATGGGCATATTTAAATAATTAATCTACTTAGCAATGCTACATTCAGCTGAACTACTCACCCACAGAGATTTCCTTATTTACTCTTGATTATAGTGTGACAATAACAATATCCTTTTCAGTCATACATTTCATAAACAGTTGTTTTTATTAGTCCAAAAGCTTGAATTTCTGAAATAAATCTGTCTTGATCAGGAAAAACTGAATGATAGCTCTTGGTTTTCTTGTTTCCAACAAAAGAATCAGTTCCTAGTGGAGAAAATCCTAGTGTTGCAGGAGGAGATGAAGAAACTTTGGATGATTACCAAGAGCTTAGTACAAGAGAAGAACAAGATATTGAAATAATGATGGATGCTTGTGAATATGCCATCTCAAATGCAGAAGCCTTTGCAGAAAAGTTATCAAGAGAACTTCAAGTACTAGATGGTGTAAGTAAAGCATATATGATCCATACTTTGTGTTGTTTTGTTTTTGGACATGATATGGGGTTTTGTGTTTAACATAAAAAATAGTGTAAAAGACTTTCTTTAAAAAGTCTCCCACTAAATTTAAACAGGGCCTATTAGTCTTGAAGAAAAATTAAATAATAACTCATTTAATACTGTAAAACAGTGGGGGAAAAGGTTTAAGAAGTAGTAGTATTATTCGTATAAGGGGAAAATGTGATATTGCTCCCATTAACTGAACAAGTATACTGTGTTAACATTTAATGGGATCTTACACAGCTTTCATAAATTTAATATGCAAAAAAGTTTACTCCAATTTAGTAAAACAGGCCTGTGCTGCAGAGAGGCTGATTAGACACAATCACATTTTCTGCTCTTTCACATATGTAAAGGTTGAACCTTTAGTCTACTACTCCTCTGTTAAAATAACAAAAATTTGTAAATGTCTTTTGTTGTGATGTAAAGGAAAAAAAAATGCATATTTTTACATACTGCAGTTCATATGCATGCCTGGTTTCTGGTGCTACTTGAAAGACGTGTTAACTGTTAATTCTACCTCAAACTGTAAAATGAAAGTACAAACAAATTTATTCTGTAACTTAAAGTCACTCCATCTTTCAAGGGGATTGAGTACTTTTGTATGCACCTGTATACTTAAACGTACGTGTGGTTGTGAGATATAAGTAAGTGTTCATTTCTTTATTTTATGCAGCACAGTTATGTCTTAAATAAACATTATTCGCCTTCCCTTTATCTGGGCAACTATGCAACAGAGAAATCAATAACTTAGATTTTCATAAAAGCAGCTTGTTTGGAAATTAAATACATTGGTATAAGTCTGAGTAAGAAAGGTAATGTTTTACTGTATAAATGTAAAATATAACAATTTTGTAAAAGAAAGTGCAACTTATTCAAGATCCTGTCACACAAGTCATGACTGGAGCCAAATAACCATGTTCTCAGTGTCGTCTTAACCAGTGCTGCTTCATTTAATGCTGGAGTGTGATTTCCCAGTAAAAGAAGAAACAAATGCACCCGGCGTCTTCTGGTCATGAATCTCTCTCTTTCTCTCTTTTGTTCTTTGACTTCCTCCCCCTTTTTTCATGTCAACAAAGATACTACCATTTAATTAAGTCCAGGACAGTCTGGGGGAGAAAGCAAGGCTTACACAGGGTCTCTTTGCTAAATAAAATTTCATGGATGACTGCTTTTTAATAGATAGGAAAAAAAACATTTGTGTGCCCCATTGCAAGGGAACCACTTGCACCAGTGTAAAGCTAGCCCTGATAAGAGATCTTTCAGTCTCACTACAGCTTTATCATGTACAGAAGACACCATTTTTGCAGTTATTGGGGCTCAGTTATTGTTATTTTGCAGTTATTGAAGCTTTCACACATTTCTTTTTCTTTTCTATAAATGTAGCTAACCGTGGGCTTGCTTGTGCCATATCTAGAGTCAACAAATGTAAAGAATGTCCTGTATTTATCATATCCAGAAGTGGCAGTATTTCTCCTCCAAAGTAATCACCTTTCTGTCTTGTTAGCTGGATGCTCACACTTGGCAGAAATGGGAGTGTGAATCTGTTAGAAATGTAGCACCAATAAATAACTACATAATCGTAGCAATAAATATCTTTTTAAACAAAAAGAAATGCATACAATGTCATTTACAAAAGGTATGACTGTAAAAAATGGCTACAGATTTTTAATTGAATCATAATCAAAATAGACATATCCACAAAAAAGACATGCATACCATTTTTTGAATAGAAACAGTTGAGTTGCATTTATCTGGAAACTTGCATGGTGTCAAAAAATTGTTAACTACTTGTACAGGGTGGCGCAGGGAAACGGGAAATGGGAAATCTTCAATTGATGTTCAGTGCACGAATAACACATTACAGAATACATTTAATGATGAAATGTATTGTACTGGATATGCAGTTAATGATGGTAATCAATATTCATTTTATGTTTTGAAGAAAACATTATGAAGGTGTTGTCCATTTCTCCATACACATTCTGATAGCCTGTTGTGGAAATTCTGCATTGCTTGACGTAACATGTCAAGAGGAATGCCAGCGATTTCCTCTTCAATCCTTCTTTTTAGTTCAGTAATGGTTACAGGACATGTGTGGTTCACTTGCTATAAAGATGTCCCCACTGAAAAAAAATCACAAACTTTGAGATCTGGGGATCTTGGAGGCCCTGGAATGTCACCATTGCGTGAAATGACATGCCTTCCAAACAATTGTCAAATAGCTACCATCGATTGTCAGGCAGTATGTGAAGTGGCTCCACCTGGGGACTTCTGTTTTAAGGCTGAAACCGTTTCTTTGAAATTACGCACCCATGTTGTAATTGTGTGAGCAGACGGGACACAATCATGACGTACTAACTGGTATTGATGCCAAAATTCCTTTTGCGCAGCAGTCACACTATCACCATTCTTATAAAAGGCTTTCACAACGAACGCTCATTGCGCACCACCCCATTACTCCAATATAATCTAAACGAGGTCGCATTGGTCCCAAACAACTGCCGACGCCCCAGGGTCGCCAACACCTAGTTCCAAAATTTCCCGTATCCCTGCACGACCCTGTACATTGTGAATTTCTTATTTGAACATTTCGTCTTCCTTGGAATGGATAAAAACCTCTCTATTGCTTTCATTTTATGGAAAGCTTTTGCATAGAGGTCTATTTATTGATATTCTGTTACCATCTTTAAAATATCCCCCTCATTCCCAACACTCCACCCCAGCTATTTCCTGAAGTCACCTTAATTGAATCACAGTGCATAACCTATTACAAGATTGTTTTTTCAGTTTTCACACTGATCCGAAGTCATTTATTGCATTTTTAGGGTCATTTTAATAATAAGTAAATATAAAGATCATTAATTACAGTCTCATTCACTTTGAAAATTCATAGCAATGAAATACCACAATTCATTTATATCCTATTTGCCTCCTCCGCACCAAAGTTGCCACCTGTGGGTTCCTGAGATTAAGATTATCATTAAAGAAGGTAAACTTCAGCAAGATGTGTGTGCTTAGGATGCCTAGAATTTTGATTCTTCCATTGAAGCATCATTGCATCCCATTCAGTGTTTCATGGACAGCCTCAGGCTAATGAATTCAAACTGAAACATTTAGGAAGCATTTTACAAGTGAGGATGAAATTATGTAGAAATGATGATTGTCCAAAAACAAACATCTAAAAGAGTGCTAGTAGAATCACGCACAATTTTTATTGAGGTTGAGGATGTATTCTATATAAGTTACACATCTCAAATGGTTCACATAACTAGTCAGTTTAAATGTTGATTCGATGTGGTATTTTCTGTAGCCAACTGGAAAGGGTGGTGCAGTGGTTTTGCCAATCATATCTCCACATGCTTAACAGCAGCATCCTGCTGAAACTGCTTGAGTTGAAAGGCTGCTTTGCAGCAATAAATATTTGAAGAGATGCCACACCCATTCCAGCCCTGTGTGACTACCACCTGTTTCCCATTTTGAAGGACTACCTCCATGGGATGGCATGGCATTTTGCCAATGATAAAGATGTCATGTCAGCTACAGAAAGAGTAGTTGCATGATAATTATATTTGTGTAGCATAGACAAGCTTTGTGAATATTATAAGGTTGACTATTCACAGAGATTACTTGGAAAAATAACACTCTTTGATTTTAATTGTATTTTTTTTAAATGTCAGGCTAAGAACATTTTGATCATTCCTCATATATGATCAATATAGCTTGTTATTAGTAATTTTATCAATGCATTCCATGCTTTATTCTATTTCAGTATTGCTCCTTTTCTGAACTATGTTTCATTACTATTAGCTGTAATACTGCAAGTGTTTTGTTTTCCTCCCAGCTCTTGAGAAAATGTGCCAGTTTTAGAAAAGATTGACAAAATGTGTGGGGATAAAGTATACACTATATTTTTCTGTGTTTAAGTCTGAATTTCCTTCCAACTTAGGCTAATATTCAGTCAATCATGGCTTCTGAAAAGCAAGTGAACATTCTGATGCAGTTATTAGATGAGGCTCTGAATGATGTGGATGAGATTGAGCTGAAGTTGAGCAGCTATGAAGAAATGCTTCAGAGTGTAAAGGATCAGATGGACCAAATCTCCCAGAGCAACCACATGATACAGTTGAGCAATACTAATAATGTAAAGCTCCTGGATGAAATTGAATTTATAGTGGTGAGTAACAGTCAAAGGTAAACTAGTAAGAATTTCATTTTTTACCACATTCTACAGCAAAGCTTGAATAATTCAGAGTCTTTTCTTCATTTAACTCATCATCTGTAACCAGTTCTCCTCTGACCATCTGGATCCACTTTCTCTAGTGATAATAAACAATAACCAATTAAACCTATTAAGGTTTTTTTTTTTTTTTTTTAACCTTGAAGCAGCAAATATCCAAGTTTAGCAGAACATGTATTTTCTTTTTTGGGATTTGTTTATGATAAACTCAGATATAAACATTAATACCTTTTTAAAGAGAGGAACACTAGCAATATAGCTAATATACCAATATATCTAAACTTGTCTGTAAATGTTCAACATATGAAATCAATGACTTAATTAAATCAAAATATTCAGTTTTAATTCTATATTCATACAGCATTGGGTGAAAAAGTGTCTAATATAAAAAGTTTTTGTTGTATGTTGTATAGACTGCACCTGGACAAAAAATTCTCGCAGAACCAAGTCATTCGCCTTTCAGTGCCCACTCAAAGACCACACTATAGGAAAAGAGGGATTGATTTAGTTAGTGATAATCAATTGGTGTTATCTGTTTCCAATTCTAAGTACAAAATTGAACAACTGGCTTTAAATGGAGTCATGTAAAATATATTGCTTTTATGCTCATAATGCCCATAATACAGTAATCCCTCCTCGATCGCGGGGGTTGCGTTCCAGACCCCCCCCGCGATAGGTGAAAATCCGCGAAGTAGAAACCATATGTTTGTATGGTTATTTTTATATATTTTAAGCCCTTATAAACCCTCCCGCACTGTTTATAAATATTCCCCGCAGAGTTAAACAGCATAATCCATTTGTATTCTCTTAGATATTAGGTAAGATTCATTGAAATTATGTATATAAACACACTGTTTATATACAGTAAAACCTAAATATTATTTTAAAGATATTGAGTGTCTCCGATATCACATATGTTACAGCCATTACGATAGACAGGTCACCAGCAATAAATACGTACAATGCAAGAAAAATAGTATACAGTAAATGTGTGTACAGTGACATTAAACATACGTACATGTACTAAGCACTGTAAGAAGAAAATTAATTATGGTTACTCACCAACAATGACACGATGACTTGTCCGATAACAATGAGTTTAATTTTACTGCACAACAAAGGAGAGCGTTACAGCCCTTGTAAAGGAGCCACTTCAGGCGATTGTGTAGCACTGCCGTTGTTCTTCTTCTGGCAGTCTTCAATCCAAATCCCTAAAGCAGATTCCATCCAGACTACTGCCTTATTACATCCACTTCCAACTCGTTTTGCACCCTGGTTAAAAGGACACTGCAGCCGTAGATCTTATATTCCTTTCCTACTTTTTAAATAAAAAGAATCGTAGCCTTCAACAAATCCAAAACGTTTACTTTTTCGGCAATCATTAACATCTTCTTCTTGCGCTTGGGCACGACACCTGAAGCAGTAGCAGATTGTTTTGGAGCCATAATGAAGGGCTTGACTATGCACAAAGATAAACACTAAAGAGCACAACTCTTTACACAGCGTAACACGTTGATGCTGAATTAGCAAGACGAGACTTCCTGGTTAAAACTGCATTCAGCACGCAGGAGTTCAACTGCGTGCTCTGATTGGTTAGCTTCTCAGTCAGGAGAACTTAATTGCGTGCTCTGATTGGTTAGCTTCTCAGCCATCCGCCAATAGCGTCCCTTGTATGAAATCAACTGGGCAAACCAACTGAGGAAGCATATACAGGAAGTAAAAAGACACATTGTCCGCAGAACCCGCGAAGCAGCGAAAAATCCGCGTTATATATTTAGTTATGCTTTAATATAAAATCCGCGATAGAGTGAAGCCGCGAAAGTCGATGCGCGATATAGCGAGGGATTACTGTATATTCTTTAAATTAGCTCATTTGTTGTCATCTTGCGTTCTTAAAACATTTGATGTTTTATTAATGATACATGACACACAGAGCTAACTTCTAATAACAGATTTTATTTTGCATAAATATATACAGAATATTATGAACAGTAAGCAAACCTTAAGAGCAACAAGTGTAAGATTTAACACACCTGGTTTACCACATTTCAGAACCTATTAACAGTAAAGTGCACAGCAACATTTTTAATTCATACCAATGAAATTTGTTGAAATCACATTATATTAACTAATTTATATAATACATTTTATTTGCTGATAAAGGAAATGGAGCAAAAAGAAGAATATGATTCTTTTTCTCTAATGTTAGCTTAGGAAAAAGTTTAAATTTGTCAAATTTGCTTTGAACCTTTTATCCATATATGGTCAAAATCTGACAACTAAATTTCTAATAGCTGAAGCTAATATTATTTTGTATCTTAATTTTTATATTCTCCTAAGTGAATACTAGTTTTATTGGACTGGTTCCTCTAAAATTTAATGTTCTAGATGCTCAGTTTCTTCCATAGACCAGAGGAAACCACTATTTTCCTTCTATTTACATCAGACTATATCAAACGATGAAAAGCAATTTTTGAGTGAGACTTTGCACACTAAACTAAATTATAACACTTTCAAAACCATTTATTTTAGTAACATTGATTTTTTTTTTTACTATAGAGAGCTAGATTCAATTGCTGTACATTTAATCTCATAATTTAGCAATTTTCTAATTGTATCTTTTAATCCACCCAGTTTCTAAATCATTTTTTCC
Organism: Polypterus bichir lapradei; assembly: GCA_026402145.1. Lineage (NCBI taxonomy): Eukaryota > Metazoa > Chordata > Cladistia > Polypteriformes > Polypteridae > Polypterus > Polypterus bichir. The sequence goes on along the minus strand of JANRMT010062821.1, from coordinate 30,441,489 downwards.
ACTATATTGTCAAAGGGTGCTGCAGCCTAAGTGCAAGACACTAACTGAAACTGAATGTGATGCCAGTCACTGTGCACATTCATACACACACTCACACTTACTGTTACTTACCGGTATTTAGGGCCAATTTATGTTTTCCAGTAATTGTATTGTGATGGTTTTGAAATAGGAGAGGAAACCAAAATATACAGAGAACTCGCACAGTGTCTACCTTGGATTTAACCTCTGGCTGTGTGTAGTATTACTAACTTGGAAACCTCTGTTTGAGTTGCATATCTGCTTAACTCTGGCACAGGTAAAACCAAAATCGCTTCTGTGGCAGAGAAGATAAGCTTTTCTCCCTATTGTCATCATCACTCCTAGGAACTGAAAGCGAAACTAATTTGTGTATAATATTCTAACTTTCCTAAAGTTAAACATGCCAGCCTATTTCTGAATTAAAATAATGAAGGTGGAAATAGAACAGAAGACGTTTAATTAACCAAGGATTTAAATAAAGAATGATGTTGGTTGCTGGTTAAGAAATTTTTTAGGACTGACACTAACAGCCAGGTTGTTCCTGTTAGACTCGGAATGGTAAAACACTTAATTATTCTCTTTGTAACAAAAACTTCACAGTTATTCAGAAGCATAGATTCATGGTGTGGTATTGAGATTGCACATTACTTTGCACTATCTGCAATTTTGACACTCGCAGCATGAAGCTCTAAAATATCAGAAAACAGTTTTGTCTGCCATAGATGATTTTTAAGGTAGAGGAATGAAATTTTGGTTAATTTTTCAGCACAATGTTGTAATATACATTTTATTTCTGTTTAGAATCATTTGGACCTGTCAAAAGGGCATATTAAAGCTCTACAGGAAGGGGATCTTTGTTCATCAAAGGGGATTGAAGCATGTACTAATGCTGCAGAAGCTCTTTTGCAGTGCATGAATGTTGCGCTGAGACCTGGTATTGTATTTATGGAATATTACTTATTTTGTCTGCTTTGTTTGAAATTTGTGTCAGTAGTTGACCAGTGAAAGTAGAAATTACTAAGATGTTCTTTATTGGTCTTCTGTTACTCTTAACAAGTATATTTTATAGAATTTGTTTTAATAAATTAAAGTAATGCTATAATAATTAGCTCCATGCAGTGGGCACTAAGAACTAATTAAAATTAAGGCTTTTCTGAAACAAGTCCAAGATGCATACATGTGGAAAAAATAGTATTTAAAAAAAATATATATATTTTAAGTAGTATCTTTGACCACTTATCACCTCATTTGCAGAAGCTTCATACAGTAAATGTAGTGCCGTATCCATTTATTTTAAATTAAATAAGCTTGTATCAGGTTAACTTTTACCAGATGGAACAGTATAGCCACATTGCCATCTGAATTTCAGCTGTAACTGAAGGAGATTGATTTTCCTTTGTTTGGCTTTTCTAGGTAAACCAGAGTTGGTTGGAAACACATGTTTTTAATTGTCCAAGTAGTAGCAACAGGCTGTGTTAAATTTCGTAAGACGAAATTCATTAATTGGGTATATCACAAGTACTACAGCACTAAGTAAATTGGTTTTCTGCACACAATATTTGTGAGTTTTATTTACCAAAAGCTAATATTATTGGCAGGTAGGTTGATGTAGTGGTTATGGCTTTTGGACCTAGGACTTAAAACCCTGAGGTTGTGGGTTGATATCCAGCTGTAAACATTGTGTGACCATGAGCGCATCGCACTATCTGCTCCAATTATTATAAAAACAAATCTCAAATATTGTAAGTCGACTTGGATAAAGGCAGCAGTCAATGACAACATTTATTTGTAAACCACATTTTTATACACAAGATGTAAGCTCAAAGTGCTTTACAAGATGTCGGACAAATTACAAAGAATTAAATTTGGATAAGAATAATGAATATACTGTAAGTAACATACAGGAATATAATACACAAATAAGAAAGATTAATAGAGAAGTAGAGTCCTTATTTGTAGAATTAGTTTTTTAGTCTCTAAGGATGAGTCAGATGATAAGGTCAGATGGCAGGTTAATCTGTTAAAAAAATAAACAAAATCTGAAGGAGTTATAAAGCTAGAGGAATGCTCAACTCCCACCGGGCATTCTGCCTAACGCAAATGTTCTTAAGTATCTTTACTTTTATCTTAGACTCAATGCAGTCATTCTTGTGGAAAGTTGTGGCATCTACTTTCTTTCAAACATCATAGGCGACTGCACATTGCTTTGATCAGGTGAAACCAAAAAAGAAAACAAAGTAGAGATTACTAATGCTTGTAAATTCATTGAGTTTTTTTTTTTTTTTTTTTTTTTTTTTTTTATTTATTAAATAATCCATAGTGCTAGCCAGGCTCATGTCTATCGGTAAATTATTCCAGATTTGTGGTGCATAACAGCTCTTGGAATAATGAGCAGACCTTTGTTAGAAGATCTAAGGTTATGACTTGGAATGTATTACACATAAATTCTTTAATTATGCCTTGACTTTCAATATCAAGGGATCAAACTTATTTATAATACTCTCTCTCTCATTATTTCCATTTTTACCAATGACTAAGATTTCAGTTTTTTCTACTTATTTATGCTTGAATAAATTACTAGTCATCCATTTAGAAACATAAGTAAGACATTTGATCAGAGAACCCAGAGTGTCAGTGGCCTCGGGTGCTATAGATAAGTAAAGCTGTGTGTCAACTCCATACAAGATAATGTGGCCTAACGGGAGCATGCAGATTGAAAATAACAGTAGGCCCAGAATAGGTCCTTGTGGTACGCTATATACACTATCATGGATATCCGGTGCTTCATGGCCTTTATAAATGCTTCAAGCGTAGAAAGCGCTTGATAAACCGCACAGCAAGTCAGGTAGGCCACCCTGTTCTGGCAAAGAAAAGGTGGCACCCAATACGGTGTGAAGACGGCAATTCCCCCTTGAAGACAAAGAAGAGATAAGCAGAATATAATCAAGGCTAACACTGGGAGGTGATCATTGTCTATTTTTGAAAGGACCATTTATGGTCCCTTTAAAAACCATTAAATGGCTGCTTCTATTGATGTGTCAGACCGCTGCGCATCCAGTTCGTTGACTGTCCAACCTGCCAACTACAATTCTGGTGGCAGCTTTAATACATGTTTTGAACTGTCTGCCTTCTGTTAGTTTCTGAGGACATTATTCTGTCCAGAACAGAATGCATGTTATGTTATGAATTAAAATGAATATTCATTTTCTTTTTTTGTACTTTTTTTTTTTTTTTTTTTTAAAAAACAGGACAAGACAAACTTGCTGCCGTGAGACAACAGCAACAAATGTTTCGTGAATTAAGAGAGCAGTTTGCAAGGAGACTTACAAACCACCTTAACAATGTGTTTGTACACCAGGTAATTACTTTAATGTTGTATAATAAACTTGTAAAATAACTTTCCATGTAAATCTGAATTATTGCTTTTGAGCAACAAATAGGTGAGTTGTCCAGATTCTTTGTTTTTAAAAGTAACTTATTAATATTGATTTGTTAAATAATTTGAACTTCTGTATTTCTGTCACTCATTTTTTGGTATAATCTCCTTCAAAAACTTTGCACCAGTGAGAAACAAAAGCTTGTATCCCCTTGTAATTTGTTTCCCGTAGCTTTCCTCAAAATTTATACAACCCAGTGATTAACAATGTTTTTGTCAACAAAATTGTCTCAGTGTTTTTTAACCGTGTCTAAATGTTACTTAGTTATTCACAACAACAAGAAAGAAATAGTTACAGTAGCAAGAAAAGTTGTGGACGTTTCCTGTTAATACTGTATGGAAAGTGCTGTACATTTTTTAGGAAAAAAAAAGTAAAAAGCTCATGGCTGCAATAAGATATAGCATTCAGAGTATAGTTGATGGTGAAACTATTGATCCTTTGATTAGGAAAATGTTTATGGTAAAAAGTACAAATCTTTACTCTTTATTTGGTTTATTCATATCTCCTTATAAAAAGGTGGAATTTTGGTGTTTTGATAGTTTCAGTACCTCTTAGACAGACTTCTTACATTTAAAAAAAAAAAAAAAATGAGGATCCAGTCTTTTTAAATATATGCAATGCTAATAATTTCCATCATTGTCTTTGTCTTTGTTAAATTCCAGTTGGTCTACCTTTTGCTTTGCATTTGGTCCCTGGATTGTAAAAGGCAAAAATATGTACACAACTGAGCTGTTGCAGTTCTTACTATAGTAACAGATCATTCTGATGCTTCAGCATCTTTTGTGGCTCCCATATAAATTACGTATATATTGCAAGCTTCTCTTACTCATTTGTAGCCTAATCCATACATATATATCTCCTCACTTAAACTATGCGTCTTTCTCACCTTTCCTCCATGCTTAACTCGGTTAACGACTGACTATTCAGTAGTGTTGGTTTTGTGATCTATTTTGCTTTATTTTTTGGCATTACTACATATACTAGTCAAACATGAAAACTTGCATTTTTAGGCAGATTTTTTCTTTGCAGCTTCTTCTACTTACATTTTGATTTAACATATTTGCCTTTTATTCTGATCCTATTTTTATTTGTAAATGAATTTTTACATGGCCTGATTAATTGTGCAGTACACTTAAGTAAAATGAATAGTGCTTTTAAATTTATAATTAATGAAAAAAGGAAACACATCATAGCATGTTATTTAAGTATTGGCTGTGATGATAAAGTGACTGAGATAGGGTAATGCTGTGGCAAGCATTTCATTTTTTGTAATGAAAAATCTCAGTGGACAAGAGACTTCTACAGTCTGGTAATTCCTTTTTTGCTTAATTAAGAAATGAGCCCTTTACCCAACCCAATATATGGATTTTTTACATATGCATATGGTACGTGTTACAGAATAATAACTAAAATCTCCAGCTTTTGTAAACTGACCCAAAGTTATTTGCTTCCTGTTAACTGTTAAACTTCTTATATTTGAAGTTGACTCTCGGCATGCCTCTGATGCCATTACTCCTCATCATTTATTTCACACTTCCTCTCTCGATCACGTCAACAAAGCCAAACTGAACATCAGATTGCCCTGAGAGACTGGGCACAAAAACTTTACTGTTTTATTACACTGTATAGTTATTTAGGGTCAGATTTACTTCATATTGAGACACAGGTAAGAAGGATTTCTGAGCCCCTAAAACTTCATCCTGCTATAACCCACTGCCAAGTCATATCACATTAAAACATTTTTCTTTTCGAGATTTTTTTAAATAATAAAAAACCTGTTTAACCTGTTTAGAGAGTAATTTAAAAAATATTATTATTGCTATTAATAATATGATTTCTTTAATGTTGATATCCCATACCCTAATTGTTTACATATAGAACCATAACAGCTACCATATATCCTACTGCACATACCAAATGATCAAGGCAAGCTGGTCATTGTGATTGATATCTGATGTTAAATCCAAAATAACTGGAAAAACACTTAATTTCTATCAAAAATAAAAATCAAAACCAAGTCAGACATGGCACATATAAATTTGTCACATGTCATGGAGGATAGGTAATTCGACCTTCCGCAGGCTTTGCAAGCTGCTTAGACAAGAGGTAATCAAATTCACTGCTCAGCTCTATACACCAGAATAAACCACCATTGTTTGGATAAGAAAGTTGTTTAGTTCCACCATCTAAAGACAGACCGGTAACAGTTGAATTAAAAGCGACTTAGATGAGTTCAATTGGTAGACTTAACAGTGTGGCATCAAGCAGAACTACAGTAAAGTAGTGAACTGATTGCACATAGAAGTTTATGTTGAAACATGTTTAATTAATTTGCAAAACAAAGACAACCAAAAATGTTTTATTCTAATGAAGGACCATTCTTGCATCAATAAATTACATAAAATGTGCCTTTCATAATATGCACGTAATTTCTTTTGCCACCTTATGCAGAGTGAAACATTTTACTGCAATCAGTTGCTTGTTAGTTTACAATCTCTTTTTACAGTACCACTAGTGATGTGTCTCATATTCATATGAATTCTTATAAATGATGCTTATAAAACTGTTCTTTTTTTTCTTTTTTTTTTGGTATTTTAGGTATTTACCCTTTCCCAAGCTGATATACTTTAAAACATCTATACTAAAATCCCATTTTAAAATTCCAGTTTCCAGTGATTGTGGCATAATACAATAGAATATCAGAAATGAAAGCAGGTCTCTAGCATTTGTTTATGCCAGGGCATTTCCTTGTGATTTTCTGTCACATTTATACTGACAAAAGGTTTGTGGAAATAAGAGTGTTGTGGTTTTGTAAGTTTGAAATGTACCTCTGTCACTATATGGGGTTTGGTGGAATGAATCCTATGTTATACTCTGTTGACATTGGTCAGAGCCACAATTGCAGTAAACCAAATAGCCAAATCTCACTAGAAAAAATGGGGGGGGGTTTGGGTTGGGTGAATTAAGGATGAGATTGGATCCAAAAATGGGCTTGCTGCCAACAAAGACACCAGTTTGCCTAGTGTTACTAGCATTTCCATTCAAAGTAAAAGTAAGGAAAGATAGCAATCAATCCTTATTTTTGGAAAGTTCATACAAGCATTTAATGGACAGGATATACATTTTAATAAAAATCACTTCAGCCTCCATGTTATTAACATTTAATTAATATTAAGCTGAGGTACCACATGTAAATCATAAAAGAAGGCTACTATTGGTGGTGCAGTGGATTCCGAACGTATTCAGACCCCCTCATTTTCTGCACATTTTTTGTGCTCTAGATTTAATTCCAAAATGTATACATTTTCCACATCAATCTACAGTCAATAATCTATTATGATAAAGTGTAAATGTTTTCAGAAAGGTTTGCAATTGTATTAAAAATCAAAAACTGATATCTCTCATTCACATAAATACTCAGACCCTCCTTAATTCAGTACTTTCTACACTCTTCTTTGACATGTAGTGTGAATTGTAGGACATTACAGTGTATACCCAGTGTTGCCTTTCTAAACCATGTTCAATTTGCCACAGTTGAACTCCATTCATGTTCTAGACACAATTCAAGGATAATTAAAGCAAACAGGATGCAGCAGACCACAATTTGGAGGGCCATGGCAGACAGATTTCAGTTTTTTATTTTTAACCAATATGGAAACCTTTCTGAAAGCGTGTTTTCACTTTCTCATTATGGGTTATTGAGTGTAGCTTGAGATAAAAACAGCAAATTTATCGATTTTTGAAATTTAAATCTAGAACACAAAAGTATGCAGAAATTGAAGGGGTCTGGATAAATTCTGAATTCACTGTGTAATTTTTTTTTCCTTCAAAGCAATGGCACATAAATATTTCAGTGTTGTATTTGTGTATATTGTGTTAATCATTTCATATGATTTTTTTTAAATGCTAGTTATAGAAATAAATCTATATTGGCAAGTAAAAAGGATATTCTAACATTACACATTTTGTGCCTGTTACGTAAAAAATTAGATAAGGTTTTTACTTAAAGTATTTTAACATTTAAATCCTTTAAGAAAAATTAAGGATTGTGTTATTTGTAAAAAAAGTTGTGCTGTACTGGTTATGCAGAATGTCTAGAAACTGCTTACTGTTGTAGTGTGTGTTAGGAAAAATGACTGATTTGTATCCAGTTTTTCTACATTTTGATGATTTGTGGGAAATGATCGCTGTCAAGATTGCAATGAGAATTTAAACCTTTTTAATTTCCTTCCTTTTGTTTTTGCTTAGTTCAATCACTTCTCTCAGACTCTCCCTCACTTCTTTAGGGCCTCCCTCCTTTCACTTTCTGTGAGTACATGTCACTGTCTGTGCAAGTGGTTTTACATCACTGAATTAACTCCATGTTTTGCTTTTCACTTACTAATTTTCCTTTACTTACTGTATACTCATAAGTATATTGTATTAGTAATGAAGAACAGCAAGGCTACTGAATAAATGTAAAATACAGAAATATTTTGTAAGAGATTAGTTTGTGGTTATAGTGACTGCTTGAAGAATATGCTTATGAAGTAATAGAAACAGGTGTGTGTATGTATAGGTAGCTGTGATTATCTGCTTTAAATAGACATAATATAACAAAACTAATTTTGCCTGACCAGTCCTGATTATTTGTTTGTTCTAGTTTAAAGCATTTTAAAGCATTTTTAGTTTGTTGTATAATAACATTGAAGTTTACAGTTTCATTGTGCATCCAGCTATTATGTATTAAAAATTCTAAGAATGTGAAAATTGAGATCTGGTAGAGTAAAACATATCAGTTTTAGTGGCTTAGGGTTTCCATGCCACTTTGGAATCCATCACTATTTTATAGCCAGAATGCTCTGGTCAAAACAGCACAATTAAAAAGAGGGAAAAAAAAGCTAAGAACTGATATCTTTTGCTTAAATATTAGAGTTTTTGCATATGTTTGTCATTATGCATGGTTTTCTTCTTTTAATAATAACAACTCTCTTCTATGTTAAATGTTTAAGTTAAAGGTTTCTGCTTATATATTGCAATGAGTATTTAGTTATCTGTTTTCAGTTCAATCTGATAACATCTCTACTTTTATTTGTGAACTCACCATGTGCAGTCTCAAGTGGCTTAAAATTAAAAACTTATTTTGCAACACAATTATACAGTAATTCAAAAGTCGGTACATTTATTTCAAAACAAACTGATCTGATAGAGGCAGCATTTGTTCTTTTACAAATGTAAATCATCTACTTAAACAAATGTTTCTTTCCTTAAAGAAAAAGTCCAGTTTCGTCTAGGCAATTATTTCTTCACAGACGTCATATATGTGCATATGCCATACAAAAATGTGTTCTAAGGTTAAGTGTTTTCTATACATTTTTAAAAATGCATAGCCATTCCTGGGGCCTCATGCATAATGCTGTGCGCACTATAACATGATGTAAGCACAAAAGCGGAAATCCAGATGCATAAATCTGTGCGTTCACCAACTTCCACGTTCTTCCCGCTACATAAATCCTGGTCAGCATGTGCACGTCTCCTCCCAGAATTACGCCTCTTTGAATATGCAAATCAATATAAATAGCCTTCTGTGAAAAGACAATGGCAAAAGTACAAGAGAAAATAGAATTTCAGCGAATACCAAGTGGAGGCAAGGAAAAAGTTACTATTTGTTGGTTTAAACAGTGGTATAAACAACAAAAGGAAGTTGATTGAGTGACATAGCGTGTCGGAGAAACTCGAAAGCTCAAGTTCACAAAGTTGCACAGTGCCCGAAATCAAAAAGTTGTCACATATCATATTTGCCGTGAAAAGGCGAGTCGTAGCCCACCGTCTGAGTGTCATATGAAAGCTTATTAGGGTACAGAGAAAAAAAAGGCACACAGTGGGGAAAAAGCACAAATGTCAACTTTAATCTCAAAATTTCCACTTTAATCACGTAGCTTATTTTGTCATTAAAGTAGAACATCATAAAGTTCATCTTAAAATCGTTTAATTTACTAGTTTCTCAAATCCCATCGTAACTAAACTAAAAAAATAAAGAGTAACCACACAGGAACAGTAGTACTGCTTTGACGCTGGGTGCCGCCAGTCTGCAAAACCGAGCAGAGAACTTGCGTACGACAGGGTATGAGGTACCGTGGAAAAGTGCATGGCTTTATGCCAAGTGTAGATTTTATACATCACGATTTAAACATGGAAACGTTCTTATACAACATCTCCATGTTTACGCACCATTTATGCATGAGGCCCCTGGTGTTTTACAATGAATGCTATGGAGCACAGGAAATAATGTGTTTAGAACTTAACAAATACATCCATTTTTCAAGCCAAGACAGTTGTCAAGTATTGACCTGCGTTTTGCAATTATACATATTATAAAATAGCTTTTACATGTCATTTTAAATTTAAAAAAAAAAAAAAAAAAGTATGAGATTCAGCCATTTTAAAAAGACCAGCTGCTACCTTTGTAATAACCTTTCACCCCAAACCCCAGAGTGTGAATTGCCTCTTGAAAGAACAAATTACAGTAATCTGTTCATGCCACATGGTTGGTTTTGTTTGATTTATTTCCATATTTTTTGAGAATTCACACAGGTGAATTGAAAATGTATCTTTACCTTGATAAAAATAGTACCAGCAATATGTAATAAAATGATTATTTCTAGATCCTTTTTGTTGTCACATACATGCATCGGTAACACGAAAGACATGTTTTCATTTATCAAAACTCAAAAAGGATGTATTTTGTAAGTTTCTATACTTTTATTTTCCAGTGGAGCCCCATTGGGTTCATTGTAAAACGCCAGGATTGGCTAAGTGTTTTTTTTTTTTTATTTGTAAAAAAACGTTAAGTTTTGACCACAGTGTAGCGAATGCATATATACCATGTTCAAGAAGAACCTTGACTTCAAAAATACCAAACTTATCCTATAACATACTTGATTCTATTATTAATTCTTAATTTAAATTCTTGTGTGCAACCCTTAAGTTGATATGTTTGACACGTGTTCATATTAACCATTAATAATGTAATGCATTTAATGCTGGTGCAGTACATAGCTTTAGAAATCAGTGAAATTCACATACTTTCTTTGTGGTTTGTGTAATATCTCCAAGGCTGCGCAGGTGTTGTCTGGCACAATACAGTACAACTGTCTCACAATGCATACTCCACAATGTCTGCATAAATTTTCCCACTAATCCAGTTTCTTCTTATATCGAAAATCATGCAGCTTACAGTTATTGACAATTCAAATTTGCTCTTTCTGACTAAGCGAAAGTTACTATGTGCTGTAGTGGACATTTTTAAATGACTGTGTTTGCTTATGTTTTATCAATTTTACATTGTATTCGTATTATTATATTGATGAAACCTTTTACTGCCTGCGGGATTGTGGGTAATTATGCATGCTTTCATTTGCTTGTGCAAATTTTATTTCAGAATTGCCACATTTTTCATTGTGTTCTTCAGGGGCATGACCAGAGCTCTACTTTGGCTCAGCACTCTGCAGAGCTGACATTACCAAAGCACAGCCCTTTACATAGAGATTTGCTACGCTATGCAAAACTGATGGAATGGCTGAAGATCACACAACATGAAAAATATGAAGGATTAACTGGGGTAAGCGAAGATGTACTAAATAAATATTTCCAGGATTATTTAACATAATATTCTTGCACATAAGTGAAGAAAATTAACAGTACTGAATTGAAATTTAAAAAAGCATAAACAATATAATTACAGTTAAGGAAATTCCTCCCAGCATCCATTATCAGAAGCTTTACGCAGGAAAGGGCTAAGGAAATTATGGGCTCTGAACAGCAAGAGAAGTAAAGAGAAGGGTCAGTCCATTGCACTGAACTCTCATAAAAACGTTAAAACAAGCAAGGAGCATTTGCCAACCAGCCTATTGGATTGCACACTTTTTCCTTTAACTCTTAAAGGATAGCAAAGTAACTTGAAGAAACCCAAGTGAACAAAGGATAATTATACAGTATATGAAGTCTATACACGTTGTATTCCACTTAGGAGTCCAGTTGGCATATCTATGGCGTGGCAGTAACATCATCCACTACCTCACAATACTGTTGTATAAGGTCATAATAAATGTGTTGTTTTTTTTTTTTTTAAATTAATCAAAGAATAGACATCCAACTGTTTCTTAAGCACTTTTTCCAGATCACTGCCACAGGGAAGCTGAGTCAGAATTTTTAGTAAGAGAATAGTCGGGGAAAGGATGTACTATAGTTGCCATTATAAAATGTTATGTCTCCTAAGTGTGAAGTGACAGATAAAGTGATATTATTTTAAACTTTTATGTCCATAAAAAATAATAATCATTTAGATTAATTAAGCAACTAGTTCATGATTACTTTTTCAGGCAATATATTTTCTCACCAGTGTTTTTGAGATTGTGCTTATGATTTATAGGATATTCTGTTTCAGCAAGATGTTTCTTTACTTTATTATGCAGAATTATGTTGACTACATTTCAAGACTATATGAAAGAGAGATCAAAGACTTCTTTGAGGTTGCAAAGATTAAAATGACTGGCACAACCAAAGAAGGAAAAAAATTTGGTAAGAGATTTTTGGTTAAATCTCCAGCTGCTAATTAGTACTTACCTGAAGTCCACTTGTCTAAGTGAACAATTTGTGGTGTTTGAGATTCCATGTGGTGACATGCTCTTGTCTGAAACTGTGGTACACTCCTGAACCTAAAATGAGGCTGTCAGTGCTTATTTTATTTGTTCATCTTCCCTTGACCTTTCCATTGTAACAGTGCAGCAATACACCCACGTAACTGCCATTGCATGGAAGAATGTAAGGAACAGCCTTTCTAGAAGCAAGTTCTGATTCCTAGCAAAATACTTTTTGTAAGTGACAGTCCTAAGACTCCTGCCATTTGTATTCAGGCTTGATTCTGTACCCTTTTTTGAATTTTGAGCCCTACTTTTACTAAGGGTACCTGTTGCGTGAAATTGACTATACTCACGGCCATAGCACCTAGCAAGCACTTGATAAACACATCTTCTTTCAACTTTGCTTCTCTCTTTTCACTTCACATCTACAGATGGCCTTCATTTGCATAAACCAGCACACCCCATTTCTCTGTCTGATCACTGTCAGTGCTGTGGCGAAACAGGGGATGCTGTGTATTACAATGTGCCACTCACTACAGTATTTTTTATATACTGTATGTATGTGTGTATGTATGTATGTGTGTGGGGGGGTGTGTGTGTGTGTGTGTATGAATGTATGTTTATGTGTGTGTATGTATTTATATATTTTATACAATGTATTTTTGTATATTGTAAAAGAATTAGGTGCTTTTTGGGGGAAAAAAATCAAAAAGCAAATAAAAAGGGAAACAAATGCCAATTAACTGAGAGTCAAGCCGAGATTGAGGTGAATCTATAGCTGATGGAGAGTCTGCTTTTCAAAAGTAATAAGTTAACAGGACAGTACTTTTGAGTGAGAAAAAGTAATTACTGTTAGTAACTTTTTGTTGGTGAACATTTTTCAAACTTACTGTATACTAAGATAGTACTGATTTTAGGAATTTATGCTGAATGGAGAGTTTAGATTTTTAGCAGGTTTTAGCTTTAAATGAATCGCCTTTAAATTGCCTTTGTAACATTACCAAATACCACTATTAGTGATGTGCTTTAATACGAAGTTCTACTGCATTCTGTTTCACACCAATATCATCAAGGATTGTATGTAGCATGTTCAACAGTAAGCAGCTCAAGTGAACTAAAAATGTTATCCCCTGGTAAAAAACTACATCTGATGTATCTGATTAACCATCAGCACAATAGCTGAGGCCCATTGACTTTGAAAACATTCCCTATAAAGCTGGGTAACTCAGTTAGTTTTCTTAGATAAAGCACTATTTTAATGTAGCACTTTAGCAGCCATTTAGTCATCTTCTTTTCCATGTTTCAGCATTCAGTATGCTGAATTGAAAATTGCAGAAGCACTTTACATTTGGACCTGTTTACTGCATATATGTTAATAAAAGTTTACATTTTGGCCCTAGCATTGTTTACATGTAATGATCATGTTCTGCCCATGTATGGATGGATTTTTCTGGGTGCTCCTGTTCTGTTCCTGCACCCAAAGATGTGCATGTTAATAGGTGACTCTAAATTAACAAAATGTGTCCTGTAATAGACAGGTGCCTCCTGTAGAGCTGACCCTGAACTGGATCAGTAGGTTAGAAAAAAGATAAATTACTTTAAAACACTATTCTTTGAGTAAATGACAATACAATACCCCAGTGGACACCAAAACTTACAATAAAAATAGTTTTGCAAGTTGTAAATGAAAAAGCTCAAAGTGACAAATGCAGTGTACTTAAGTATCTAGTAACTAAATCTTCATACACAAAATTACTAATGCAAGAACAGTTTACAGCAGATTAAGTATAGAAATCAGATAGCAAAGAGTACTGTAAAATACTTAACCCAAACATGACTGATCATGCTGATCACTCTAAGGATTTATATTTATATTCAAAGAATGCTTTAACAGCCATTGAGAGGGAGCTAAAATTAAGAACATCCATCCATCCATCCATCCATTATCCAACCCGCTATATCCTAACACAGGGTCACGGGGGTCTGCTGGAGCCAATCCCAGCCAACACAGGGCGCAAGGCAGGAACAAATCCCGGGCAGGACGCCAGCCCACCGCAGAAAATTAAGAACAGATAATCATAAGTAATACAGTAATATACAATAGTAAGTACTAACTTTAGTGAAATTTAAAAGAGATGTGAAGTAACGCAGACTTTTAATTTCAGTATATACAATGTTGTGTTTTGGCTAAAAAGGTTTTAAATATTGTAATGTATTTTATTGATTTGTGTGTGTGTGTGTTTTTTTTTTTGTTTTTTTTTGTGTGTTTTTTTTGTAATGCTAAAATGCAGTTTCCCTTTTGAGCAATGGAAGATGCATTTCTTTGCCTTATGTATCAGGTATATATACATTGTTCAAAAAAAAAAATATCAAAAAATATCATCCCAGTCAATTAAGCTTCAGTGACTTAATCTGTCCAGTTAGGAAGCATAAGTGATTGTGAATCAATTTCACCTGGTTTGATGCAAATGAAAGTGACAACAGGTGCATTGGAGAGGCAACAGCAAGACAACCAAAAACAGATTCCATGAGGGTGGCATGTTCTCACAGCCCATCACTGTGCAGCTTGACTGTCATTCGCCAAAGAATACCACAATTGGCAGTTCCACCATTGGTACCCTGTTTTCTTCACATGTGAGGGCAGGTTTTCACTGAGCACCTGTGACAGATGTGAAGGAGTCTGCAGACACCATTATGAACATTATGCAGCCTGCAACATCATCCCGTATGACCGGTTTGGTGGTGGATTAGTGATGGTCTGGGGAGGCATATCCTTGAAGGGTCACACAGATGTCCACGTGCTAGGTAACGATATCCTGACTGATGTTAGGTACTAGGATGAAATACCCGGAGCCATTATAAGACCTTATGCTGGTGCAGTGGGCTTTGGGTTTGTCCTGGGGCAGGACAATGCCCGGCCTCATGTGTCCAGAGGTATGTAGGCAGTTCCTGGATGGCAAAGGCAGTGATGCCATTGACTGGCCCGCTCACTCCCCAAACCTGAACCCAGCTGGAAACTTCTAGGACATTACGTATAGTTGTATCCGACACTGCCAAGAAGCCACAGACTGTCCAGGAGCTCATGCATGCCCTGATCCATGTCTGGGAGGTGATCCCCTGTTACACCATCCACCATCTCCTCAGGAGCATGCCGAGACTTTGTTGGGAGTACATAGAGGCACCTGGGGGCCGTACACACTACTGAGTTACATTATGAGTTGCTGTGATGAAATTCACACAAGTTGGATCAGCCAGTGATTTCAGTTTTTGTCTTTGATTTTCCGTGTCATGTTGAATCCAGCCCTCAGTGGGTTGTTGATTTTGGTTTCCATTGACCGTTGTTACATTTTGTTCTCAAGGAATTAACACAGTATTTACTCAGTAAAGATTTTCCACTTGGATATTTCGTTCGAGATCCAATGTATGGTTTGAGTGTTCTCTTAATTTTTTTAAGCAGAGTATATAGTTCAAGTTCACTTATAAACTTCCATATTTGTCAGAACTATACAAATCTTAGTAAACCTGTACTATGCTGCTTAGAAATGCATTTAACACTAATATTTAATAGCTTGCATACATTGTAATAACTCTTTGCTATAAAAAGCTTATTTCTTTGCAGCTTTGAGAAAGCAAATTGTTTACATTTTTGAATTTTATACTTGTGTTTCTGCCTTCAAAGCTAATTTGTTAATATATTTGTTTTTCTAAAACTAACTTCTAACTTTTTTGCTGCATGATTTTTGTGTGATACGTTTTTGCTAACCTGTCTTTGTCTTTGGTGCCTATAATCTAATCTTAATGCTACAGCTACACTTCCTCGGAAAGAAAGTGCTGTCAAACAAGAAACTGAAAGTAAGTAGTCCTGCGGCGTTAATCTGCAGCACCCCTCCCATTTTATGATTCCTCTTCCTTTAATCTACTTTATTTTGAAACACAACTGGCATGCTGGTGGGTGTATTGTGAATTATTTATATTTGTTTTACTTAAATATGCAAGGGTTTAAGGTTAATGTAAACAGCATAGACTAAATAGTCACAGGAAACGTGCGGTTCTTCAGAGATCTATGTTTGCACATAACTTTTGCTCATTAATATATGATTACTGGTTGTGGCTATTGCATAGTATCATGGAGAAGGATTGTTTATAAGCTTGCATGGTAAAATTTCACTTGCATGTTTTCTTCTTTATTTTAAAGTATCTAATATTGTAATTAAAGATCATGGTAAAGGGTTATAATTTTTGGTCATTTTAAATCTCTTTAATTTGTGGTATACTAAATCATTTTTTATTTTGCCCATGAAACATAGGGTGCATTAACTGTACAATCTGAGTCTGACCAAATGGTACTAATTACGTGTTATGGACAAAAGTATTGGGACACCTGACAATTACATCGACATGGACTTTAATGACATTGCATTCAAATACATTGACTTTAATATGGTCCTCCCTTTGCAGCTATAGCAGCTTCCACTCTTCTTGGAAGGCTTTCCACAAGATTGTGGAGTGTCTCTGTGGGAATTTATGCCCATTCATTCTGTAGAGCATTTATGAGTTCAGGCACTGATGTTGGACGAGAAGACCTGGCTTGCAGTCTCCATTCCAGTTCATCCCAAAGGTGTTCATTGGGGTTGAGGTCAGGGCTCTGTGTGAGCCAATCAGGTTCTTCACACACCAAACTCATCCAACCATGTCTTAATGGACCTTGCTTTGTGCACTGGGGCACAATCATGCTGGAACAGAAAAGGGCCTTCCCTAAACTGTTTCACACAGTTGGAAGCATAACGTTGTGCAAAATGTCTTGGTATGCTGAATCATTAGGATTGCCCTTCACTGGAAGTAAGGGGCTTAGCCCAAACTCCTGAAAAACAACAGCCCCACACCATTATACCCCCTCCACCAAACTTCACAGTTGGCACAATGCACTCAGCCTGGTAATGTCCTCCCAGCATCTGCCAAACCCAGACTCACCCATCTGACTGCCAAATAGAGAAGCGTGATTTGTCACTCTATAGAACATGTTTCCACTGCTCCACAATCCAGGGACGCTAGGTAAGCTTTACACCACTCCATCCGTTGCTTGGCATTGGACTTGGTGATGTGAGGCTTGCATGCAGGAGCTCTGCCATAGAAACCCATTCCATGGAGCTTTTGTAAATTAATTAATTAATGCCAGTGGAAGTTTGGAAATCTTCAGCTATAGAATTGGCAGAGTGTTTGCGACTTTTACACACCATTCATCTTAGCAGTAGTTGACCCCAGTTTATGGCTTTATGTGGTCTTCCGCTTCGTGGCAGAGTTGCTGCTGTTCCTAAACACTTCCAGTTTCCAATAATACCAATTACATTTGACTATCCAGCAGGGATGAAATTTCATAAGCCGGCGAATTGCAAAGGTGGTATCTTATCACAGTGCCACGCTTAAAGTCACTGAGCTCTTCAGAACAACCTATTTTGTTTCACAGATGTTTGTAAATGGAGACTGCATGGCTAGGTGCTCTATTTTTATACGTCTGTGGCAGTGGGTCTAATTGAAACACCTGAATTCAATAATTAATAGGTGTGTCCCAATACTTTTGTCCATATAGTGTATATGTGAAAAGTAGGAGTCACATTTCTTGATGTTGATCAGTATGCTCATTTAATTTCTTTCAGATGTTTCTTTGTGTATTTCTGTGCTATCAGTAATATGCCCTTTCTGCATGTTCGAATTTCAAATCATTCCAATTCCAATACCCAATAAATATCCTTTGATAGAAGAAACAATTAAATTGTTAAAGTTGTGTCAAATACTCATCCACTCTATTTGTTTACCCCTTTATTATTTAAAATATATTTCTATAGAAAACAATTGCTATATCAGTGCTATACAGTATGTAAAGGAGTATCTGTGCCCATATTGTAAATTGATTTTACCAAAAAATGCAAAATTTTTTCAAATATATTAACTCCACGAGTGAAATTACATTTCTGAGCTTCAAACTGCATTCAGTTCCTTTATATGGAAATGGATTCACATATTGACCGTACCAGATTGTAAAATATCTGCAACATAATTAGCATTTGGTTAGCACCACATGATGTAGTGTTAATGCACCTAATGTCTATCAATTAATGAATCTCTTTCTCCTCACTTGTCAAAGGGAACAATGATATTTAAAAACTTCAGCTTTTAACAGTGCATTTTTAAATTATTGCCAGGTTTACATGGAAGTTCAGGAAAGCTCACTGGTTCAACCTCCAGTCTTAATAAACTGTCAATCCAAGGTTCAGCAAGCCGTAGATCCCAGTCTTCATCCCTTTTAGACATGGGCAATATGTCTGCTTCAGATCTGGATGTTGCAGACAGAACTAAGTTTGACAAGGTTAGAGTGACTGTTCAGATTTTTTGTATGACATCTTTGCATTTTTTTGTTTCATGAATCAGAAGAAAGCTAATAATATTGCACTGTACTTTATAACTGCACATAGAAAATTAGTATTTATTTGAGTGATCACAGGAACTTTTTTTACTAGCAGTGTCATTGTAGAGTCGTATTTGTACTTTTCAATTGAGCAATATATTTTTCAAACAAGCTAGTTATTTTTATTAGAAAACTGGACATAATAGCCATTCATATTTAAAGAATATGTACTGTATATAGCAGGGGTGGGCAAAGCCAGTCCTGGAGGGCCACAGTGGCTGCAGGTTTTTGTTCCAACCCAGTTGCTTAATTAAAAAAAAAAATCCTTGTCAATTATTTTATTTCAGGGCTCGTTAATGCTTTAACTCTGCCATGTCAGGTCATTCTCATATCCTAGATTTTTTTTCCTTTCTAAGGATATCATCCAAATCATTTGAAGCCTAAAACAGATGAGTAATTCTCAGTCATTCACTTTTTTTCTCTTCATTTTCATTCCAAGTATTTAATTAAACCCACTAGTGCATGATAAACACACACAGGTGTACATGGAAACCAGCTAAATGGAGAAATGTTGAATTTCTTTTGTCATTTGCATCTGATTGCTAAAAAGAAGCAATTAAAAACCAAGACTACAGCTGTTTAAGACTAAAGCAATAAGGGTTCAAAATCTTAACGAGCAAGACAACTAAAGTGAAGCAGAAGTGTTACTTGAGCAATAAGGGCTTCTTATGAAGCAACTGGGTTGGAACAAAAACCTGCAGCCATTGTGGCCCTCCAGGAATGACTTTGCCCACGCCTGGTATATAGTATTGTAGAAATTAAATTATAATGAATTTTATACCTTTTTTTTTCTTTTAGATATTTGAACAAGTACTAAGTGAGCTGGAGCCACTTTGTCTAGCAGAGCAAGATTTTATTAGCAAATTTTTTAAACTTCAGCAGCATCCCACTGTGCCAGGAACCACAGTAAGACTGTCCCCCAATTTCATGTACTAATATGTCAGCCTTCTCCATTCATCTCAAGCGTGTTATTTAGTATACTCATGGACATCCAGCTCCTATCTCAGCAGCACAGAGCAGGAGCAAAACCTGAAAGGGCACTGTTCCAATACAGGAGACCCTCTCACCAAGTTAGGGCACTTGTTACAATAAACAATTTTTGAAGGTGGTAGTATAACTCAAAATGCAGAGAGAGAGAATTGGCAAACTAAAAACAGACCATGCCAACGCCTGTATTCTAACCGTTTTAATCTAGAAATAAGAAAATCATTGCTAACCATTGTGTCACCATGCTACCAACATCATAGTGCCTTTTTGTTTATTGTGACTTCTAAAACCTATTGGCTGCACCAATGATTTAGGTGTGTTAAAATAAAGAGGGTGAATAATTGGGCAATCAGTTATTTTGTGTTTAATAATAGTAATACTTTTAGATCAACTTGTTCTTTTTTTGATGATCAGTGTCAAAACAGTCTAATTAAATTCACTGTGGTGGAAGAAAATCTATTCAAGGAGTATAAAAAGTTTTCATAAGCACTGTCAACTGAGAATACATAATGTGCTGTGCAAACTTTCATTTAATTCTCTCTCTTTTTAATTGTTGGATTGAGGAAGGCCTTGGATTATTGAGATATTGTTATGTTACACATAGTGAAAGTTAACAGATTTCTGCAGAACTGAAATGTGTGCTTGATAAATAAATGCATTCTGCAATACCTTCATAATTGATTAAATCAAAATATTTTAAAAGAGTTAATAGTCCTTTTTAACTTCAATCCTTAATTGATGTTTTGTTGTCATCAATTACACCAGCTGTTTATTTCAACATAGTACACCAGCTTACTAACCTAATATTCACAGTGTAGGGTAGAATTATGATTACAGTTTCTAGTCATACTATCAGGTTATAATATGTTTTATCTGGTTGTACTGAAAAGCTACAAAATTCACGCTGAATATCAGGATTGTGAAATGTTGATTTGTTTTTTATTTTTCAAGGGACATTTTTTTGTTTCCAATGTTACTTTTCAGTTCTTACATTTATTGAGGTTGAGTATGGCCTTTAACATAAACAAAATATTAATATTCCAAATATTAATATTCCATATATAGTGTAGCATAAATTGCATTTTACTTTTTATCTTAAAAGGTTGAAGGAGAAGATGTTGATGGCTTAATGCTTTCAAAACAATCTGGTATTGGAGGAGATAGAACACAGTCTGGTACATCGGAGTAAGCTTTAACATTTTTGACCTTTTTTTTAACAGAAATGTTATCAACCTAGAGAAAAACATTTGGGCAGATGTTGAAAGTTTGAAGTTAATTTGTTCATAAATGGCTTTGGATGCAACTTAAATATTGTGCTGATTTCAAAACACATTCTATATTCTCAGCATTTAAATCTGTAACCAAATTAATCTCACAACTATTTTTTTTCACTTCTGTTTCAAAATCACTTGCTTTCAAACATCTACAGATCCATGTATGATGCTGAATGTAACCTTAAACAACATGGACAATTAAAAACGGGCATAACTGACTATAGGGAATGACAAGGAGGCTAGTTCTATAAATTTTTATGTTTTTAGTTTGATAACAACCTGAGTCTGTGCAAGCTGTGCAGATCTTTCTTTCAAGAGTACAGTCAGTTATTCCTAAGTATCCAGGTGTGGTGCTTCAAACATTAGGTTCTCTTCAGATTAACTACTGGGTCACAAATAGATCGGAAGTACTGTTGTACTTTTATTTAAAAGTAAAAAAATCAATAGCTGGATGTATCATTATGGTTTGAGTATGCAACAGTTGATGCTTTGTACTGTCCACTCAAAGCTCCTGGAAGTCAAGTTTGATTAAATTGATTAACTGTTTGTGTGAATATTGCATTTTCTTCTTTTGAAATTCTTGGTTTTCTTACTGTGCATTAAGTTTTTTAATGTCTCTGAGCCAGGTGAGGTAATGGCATCTCATTTATGTGCTATTCCTGCCTTTCAGTAGAAGTTGCCAGAATAAGCTCTAACTTTCTGTTAGTGTCAGCAGGTTAAGAAAATAGTTTAAGATTTTAATAATATATTTGTAATAATTTTGTTTTTAATTTCACAGGAAGGACATGGTCAGAATGATGATGAATAAAATTTTTCATTGTATAGAGGTAGAGCTTAATAATCTCATTGCACTTGGCGATAAGATTGACAGCTTTAATTCTTTATATATGCTTGTAAAGATGAGCCATCATGTTTGGACGGCGGAAAATGTTGATCCAGCTTCTTATCTAAGCACAACACTTGGAAATGTATTGGTCACAGTTAAAAGGAACTTCGACAAATGCATTGTAAGAACTTTATATAAGCTTACATAAAATTCAGAGGGTTGTATTAGTCTGCCTATAAGTTTATATGTTTATATAAATATTATAGATTAATATTATTATTATTATTATTATAGATTTATAAGATTCTCATCATATAAACAGGAATATGAAATGTGCATATCTTATATAGTATATTGGTGCATGGATTTTGATCCTAGCAAACAATTTAGTCAAGCAAACACTACTATAAAAACAAGCGAATCACAATTTTCATTCTCCTCATGAGTTGATGAACTTCAGCTATACTCATTCATAAAACATAAGGATGCAGCAAATTCAAAATACAGCAACAAACATTATTACAAGAATTAGGAAACAAGTTTTTACTTACCAAGTTAATTTAAAGTCCATGGAAAATGCATGCTAGTTTATTTCATATTGAATTTTGAAGGTGCCAAAAAATAATTATCTATTCATTTTATTCATAGCATTTTACACAAAAATTCAGATTCAGTTTTTGGTATAAAATGTTTTTTGCAAATTATCCACAAAATGGATCATTGTACAGGCCATTTATATAAAGCCATCTTCGCACTACACAACATTTCTGGTAGCTTTGATTCATACCCTTCATTTACATAATCATAGAGCGTCATTGCAAAGTTTGAAATGCTTACCAGCCAAAATCATGTACAGTGCCACTTGCCTAACATACTGTATGTAGTTTGGAACCTTTTCTGCTATATTGTAATTCTTTTTCTTCACTTTTAGAAAATAATTTTTAGTAAAGTATTGTAGCCTATGTAGAAATGCATTTAATGTTAAAAATACCTTCTGGTAATAGATGCACATTATAGTTTACAACATTATCCCCAACGCGATTGTTGCAATTAATTACACATATATTAGCTTCACAATACCTTCTAATAACAAATTTATATTTATAAATGTTGAAGGAATAGGTTATTTGTGGTGCCATCTGCCCTCTACATTTTGAACTATCATTCATCTTATTGTGCAAAAGCAACACAAACTATGAAGAAAATTCACAGTTGTCTTTTAAAACAGCTTATAGTTCTGACAGTAAGGTTTAAGTTAAGGTACTTCTTTAGAGTGCACAGAGGCTCATGAGAAAGCATTCAGTCTCTGACAAAAGATTTTCTAAGTTCCTCTTAAAGACATACAGTTGGGTTAACGTGCCCATTCTGTGTTAAATTTAATCATTCTTATCAAAATTTATGCCTGCCTTGCTCTCATGGTATGGTTTGATTACATGTAATTCTGCAGTTTTAGACAGTGAATGAATGAGCACTGCTTTATTGCTTAACCTTTTATTAATTGATTATGAAGCTTATTTACATTTTAAAGAGCACCATTTCAATCTTCTTGCAGACTTTGGGGTTTGTGGGGACCCTATAGCTTTATTTGCATTTGTGTTCACATCAACAAAACCAAAAAGGCCCTGTGTAGATGAATATGTAAGGGCATATCTGAGCGAGGCCTGATTGGCTATGGTTCTGCCTGACATCTGTTGCTGTACCTGTTTAGGCTCCAGCTTGTTTTGATGCTGTACTGTATATGATGTAAGCAAATAAAGAAATAAACAAATAATTAAGGCAAAGAGCCTGTAATAAAGAAAAACATAAAACTTGTGTGGTTGAAACTGGCAGCACAATTACCATTTGTGCAGTGTAAATGTGTAGTCCCTTTAGTTATACTGTATTACATTTAGTGGAAGTTCCTCTGTGTTGTTTGAAATGTTATACATGTATATCTGTTGTGTTTTGAGGAACATAATACTTTACTGAAATACAGATTTAGTGAATTTGAAATGAGCGGTTTGAAAGTGGATCATTTAGTGTGAAAAATTTGCACACTTCTACAAAGTTTCCGTAGTGATGCCTAAAGAAAAAAGCAACAGATTCACTCTCTGCAAATGAATACAAATGTAGGTGTGGTGAAAGTAATTTACATTGTGTTACCAGCAGACATGGACCCTGAAAAGATTATCAGCACATCATGATTGCAGCATGCTACCACATTCCTTAAGTAATCTATAGCTTTTTTTTTGGATACTTTGTACATTCACAAAATGAATAATCTTACCTTTAAATTCAAAGTGGAGAATTAGCATTATGAGATAGATCTCTCTGGAAACCTTGTGTCGGTTCTTATATAATTTAAATATTTTTCCAAGTTTCCAGTTTTTTTTTTATTATTATTATTACAGTGTCTAAAACATTCCATTAGGTTGAATTGTTCTGTGAATTGTCCTGGTTTAGACTAATTTTTCTGCGTTTGCGTAAATGTTTTTGACTGGTGTCCTATTTAAAACTGCTTCTTACCTCTTATTGCTGACTCATTTTTATAATTTTTGCATATTATATCATTAGAGATCTGTTTTGTATTAGTCTGATCTTATTAATGTTTTGCCATTGTATTTGTACTGTGCTGGATAGACCTTTCAGCAGCAGCTTTAAAATATTCTCCTTTTTCAGTTTTAACATTTTCTGTATTTGTGTCAATGTTTCAAAAATACTTTGTCAGCTTTCTTTTACATATTGTGCATTTTACATGTAATTTTAATTGTATTTTTCAGTCAGCTCAGATAAGGCAAATGGAGGAAGTAAAGATCTCAAAGAAAAGCAAAGTTGGAATTCTTCCATTTGTGACTGGATTTGAAGAGTTTGCTGAGCTTGCAGAGACTATCTTTAGAAATTCAGAGAGGAGAGGAGATCTTGACAAGGCTTATGTGAAACTCATCCGAGCTGTGTATTTGAATGGTAAGAAATAAGTGTACCATACTATTTCTTTAAGCTGGTAACATGGCTAGATACAATGTTAATCCATGCTGCAAATCTGTATGAAGAAAAATAGCAAATCATTAGTTGTCTGCAGTAAAAACCTGCTTTTAAATCTGGGAATATGCAGTAAAGAGGTATTGATATAAATTTCAAAACTTTTTTTTGCACTTGTGTCCGTTCAACAAAATTAGCCACTATTTAAGAATTGGAAAGAGAATTTGCCTAATAGATACAATTTTG
The DNA here is from genome assembly GCA_026402145.1 of Polypterus bichir lapradei. NCBI lineage: Eukaryota > Metazoa > Chordata > Cladistia > Polypteriformes > Polypteridae > Polypterus > Polypterus bichir. The sequence continues at coordinate 30,416,659 of JANRMT010062821.1, read as the reverse complement.
GAAATATTGATAACTTACTTATTAACTTACTCCTCTGTGCTACACCCGAACAATTGTCCAGTTTTTAGCTCCCAGTTTTGTTTGGTCAGCTTCCATATCATTTATTCATCTTTTCCTGAGTCTGTCCTCTGGTGGCGTCTGTATGGTTATTCGAAATAAATATTTTATTTTCTGTACCTACCTTCAGCCATTCTAGCATTGAGGTGCAGTGGTTTTTTAAATGTCCTGGGAGTTAGGAATGGATCTGCCAAGTATACTGCACCAGTTATTATGGCCAAATATGTGATCTGAGCTGTGAGGCAGCAGTACTACTAACCTTTGTGCCGGGCCTCAAACAATAAAAGACACAGATGGAAGTTATACCACAAAGTGATGACTTGGGACAGGCTTGATCCATTGTTTCGCAGCTCCAGACACAGCTAGAATTTCTGTTTTATTTCTAATTATCTGTACAGATAATTTAATCAAAAAGAGACATACCCCTTGAAAATAGTAATAAATCTTGTTTTTGTTATTTCACAGCATGTCCTGTGTTTTCTGATAAGTGGAGGAGAAGGGCTTCTTTAACGCTTGTTTTCGTATGTAGCTGGGCACGTGGCTATTTTGCATGCACAATTAGTCATGTGGTGCTATGCTTCTAGCATACAGGGATCAGTGTTATACACTCAGTGGCAGTACTTGTAATATTCTTATTATGGTAAGCTAATGTACAAGTCATGTCAAAATACCACAAGTTTTTTGTTTACTTTTTTAAATGCACCAGAGGTAGAAATCTAGTAGTGTTTTCCACCCTTTGTGGCTTTGGAACCATGAGTGAAAGACTGGGGTTTCCCTTTAGTGAAACCAGTGTGGTTAAAGACTGGGGAAAATGTTGTGCAGCACTGTCAAGTGCGATACAGCCCTGTGATGTCATGCTGACCTCACAAAGCATCATGAGGCACTTGGGGGGGAAAAAATGTTTGCCTAAATCAGCTGCACAATGAATTTGCTGGAAAATATTAACACCAGCAAATACTACATGTTCACTGTGACAACCACTTTGCCAAATTTCACTGATCAACTGTAGTCACTACCAGTCTCATTAGTGTTTTGTATATGGTCAGCTTTAAAATTCTGCTGAGGTTGTGAGCTTTGAAAACATTTTCCAAACTTAAAGGAACAGTCCATCCAAAAATAATATATAAAAAATACGTTGCTTACCCCGTTTTAGTTTGTGTGGTGACCATAAAAAAATTTTTAGTCTCATGTTTTTCTTGAGAAAGTACACAACAAAGATCTAATTGAATGGGACCCTTTGGTGCCTAATGGTGGACAATGGCAAATGATGTGCAAAATGTCCATGTAAAAAAGAAAGAAAAAATAATTGTGTAACTCATGTTGCATGATCCACATGTCCATTATCCATTTCTATGTGTAGAATATTTAAGATACGTGCCTTTTTTGATAAAATGTTATTAATACCTACTTCTGGAAACCTTAGCTTACAATATAAAACAGAAAAGGCACATTCCCATAATGCGATGCTTTTGAAGATCAGCCTCTTCCCTTCATTCATTGGTCAACAATTTTGTCATTTTATGCCTCATTTTTAAAGTAAAATTGAACTTTTAACAGTAAAGCTGTGAATTGTATTACAGTATCAATACACTTTTTCATGTTTTCAGTTGAAAAGGTTGCCACTGAAAGTCAGAAGACCCCTAGAGATGTTGTCATGATGGAAAACTTCCATCACATTTTTTCCACACTGTCTCGTCTGAAGATTTCATGTCTTGAAGCAGAAAGAAAGGAAGCTAAGCAGAAATATACTGATCACCTGCAAAGTTATGTAATCTACTCTTTGGGCCAGCCTTTAGAAAAACTGAATGTGAGTGCATTTCTTAATTTTAAAAATATGCTTAATTTACTAAAATCAGGACATGGTTACTATTGCAGAATTGGTTAGGCTTTTTTAATTATAAATCCAAACAGTACATAGCAGTTTATTTCTTTTTTTCTGTAATCCTGTAGATTTAAAAAGCTTTTTAAATGTGTTTTTTTTATTGTCAAGACTGCTGTTTCGGAGTAAAGGAGTGAAAACTGTTGGAATTGCAAATCCAAATTGGCAGTGCTAATATTCCTAACCACAATAACTAACAAACAACTCAGTATGCAAAATGAAGGACTCTGTATATGCAGAGAAAAAGAAACATTACTGTGTCTTGCTTGTATCTTATAAAATATATACTGTATACTTTCAGTGCTTTCGTTTGAGAGAAACGAGCTAAACTGCTTTTTATGTTACCACACTGCCTGTTTCTCTTTCTCTGAGCAGACTTGTGCATAAGTGCCTCATTCTGACATGCAATTAACTTCTACAGCTTTTAGCTGATTCCTCATGATATTGTAGAGATTCAGATATTAATGTCCCAGGATTAAATTTTTTATTTCTGATATCCAAGTATTCATATTTTTTAAATTTTTATTTTTATATTGGCTATTTAGAAAATGCTTGTTTTTTTTGTTGTTTCTTCTGTTTATAAAATTGTATTGTCACCTATATTTTCCAAAAGTTTAAAAATTTGCTGTCTTTTTAGCATTTCTTTGAGGGTGTGGAGGCTCGTGTGGCTCAGGGAATTCGGGAGGATGAAGTGAGTTACCAACTGGCCTTTAATAAACAAGAATTACGCAAAGTTATCAAGGAGTATCCTGGAAAGGAGGTGAAAAAGGGACTAGACAACCTTTACAAAAAAGTTGATAAACATCTCTGTGAGGAGGAGAGTCTGTTACAGGTAACTTTGACTTTTCTACCAGCTTGTCTACTATACAGCTTCAGTTTTACTATCTTATGCATCATTAAAATACATGCATTTAGATCTGACAAGTGATATAAAAATGAGTGGCTAATTATACACATCCCTTAAAGAGCCATTGTATACCTGTAGTTTTAGATAGGTCTGTTTTATTTTGCAGGTTACTGATTAGCATCTTTAATGCTTTTGACTACTGCAAAACAAAAGTATTTAGAATTTGTTTTGCATTTAAGGTATTTAGTTCTTTAAACTGATAACTTCAAATGTGCTCATATCTGCCAAATTTCTAACTTCTGCTGCTTTTTTAATAGTAAGTACCCATCTCTTCATTATTCTGGGCTATTTGAGACTGGGAAGTAGAAAGCTGGTATTTATATAATCAGTGAACCTTATATGAGATAGAAAAAATAATTTTACTGTACACAGTCCTGCCTCACATTTTTAGCAGATTAGGTATTGTCTCCAGCAGCTGGCTGTGAGAAGTCTAAACATACTCCTCTGTGTCTGCATGTCGTGGACATGTGTCTGTGTTAGATTTATTGGTGATTAAATGTGGAACAGTGAGGGTGGTATGCTCTGGGATAGACAGACACTCTGTAAACTAAGTTCCTGTCTTGCATCCAGTGCTGTGGGGATGGATTATGCCCAGTTAATGTGTGGATAACGGAAAGTAGAATTGTGGAGGTTGAGAAGATATGTTGGAACTACAGAATACTAAATAAAACATTCTTTAGTAGTCAAGAAAGGAGATAAGCCGAAATCCAGGTAGCTCCGATTATTGTCACCAGTCCAATGCTGTATCATGATTTCAAAAGTATATTTTGTCAGAGGACTTCTTGTAATTTCACTGTGCTTAAACAAGATTATGGGCATACAGTACATTGTTAAATATAGTTGCAGAAATTTGGTATAATCATATTAAAATAGCCTAATGAGTCTAATTCAAGCAAAAGAAAGCACCAAATGCTAACTCTTTTTTATATGGTGCATTTCATTAACCCCAAATCAACAAGTTTGTAACACGCAATACAACACAATTGACATACATAGTAAACAATAAATAGGGCTTATAGAAAAATTAGACTGCTAGTACATGAGAGTAGAGTGATTATAATATAATAAACAATACAGCTGAATTTTCATCACTAGCTATGGGTATATACTAGGAGTGCAGATTGCCAGGGACCTCGTAATATGATTTTATAATATATGGATCACAATATGATAATATTGCTTTTTAATGTTTTAAAATGTTCATTATTGTGATACAATTCCTTGTTGTAATAAAATATATTTTCCTTTTATTTGATTTAATTTAAACTTCCCTTTTTTGGAGAAATGTGTCAGTCTATTACAACTACTACAACTTTTTTTAAACTGAGAAAATAGATTTTGCACGTGTCAGCAGACTCCACAGTAAAACTGTGACTACTCGGTTACTGTGCATAACACACACATTGGATACATTTAGTTCTGGGTCATTCCTTTCAAGATATGATCTTATATTTGTAGTAGAGGTGTCAATCAGTAAACGAGTTACAAAAGTTTCACATATAGTTTTAACACATAAAAATGTTATTTTTAAAATGACATGAACATATTTACAAAACTTTCTTATGCAAGAAAAATGTGTTGAATACTCATCATTTTGCAAATACTGATAAAGTTTATATGTTAGTGAACCATTTAGTGGTGACATGCTGTGATGTTTCACATCCCCTTTTCTTGCTTCTCTGCTTTCTTTTTGGTTACATCATTTTGTGAGCAGGGAGAGCTCAAAGTTCCTGTCCTTTGGAGTTGAAGAGATGGGTCTAGTTGTAGTTTACAGGAGTACTCGATTTAAACATGAAAGTGCATGCAAATTACATGTTTCGTGATTCTTTTCTGTAGCATTGTGTGAGCTAAACAGCAGTTTGGCTTAAAAGTGCACAGAACATTTGGTATCAGAATCTTCACAGTAGTGCACCATCAATGTGAACATTAATGTATCCTGTTAAGCAAGTACAGTAGTTAATTAAATAAATATGTTTCATGATTTTACTTTGTTTTAAGAAACTTGTACAGTGCTAGTTATTTAATAACGTTTTGGCATTTCAACCATGGGTCATTGTTTCCCAGGAATGGCGATTTTCTGTTTAAATGGAATTGCACCGCTTTGACCAACAGTTGGTGTTCAAGTAACATGAATGTGTTTAATCAGACCTATTTCATGTACGAAAGTGTGCGCAAAGGTGTGATACTCATTGTAATTGCACATTCTCTAAGACACAGTGTTTTAATGCAGTAGTTTAGTTAGCTCAGAAGTAACATTCATTGACATGCAGAGATTTTTTGGTGGGCAGTGACTCAAAAGTGGAGAAGGTTTGATACACTGTATTAGAGCATCAACATCACAAATCAGTGCCTGCTAGTAAAATATATTAGTTTTTTTTGTTTTTAAATTACATTTTTATATTTTTGAGTTCCCCTTCAATTTCTATACCATTTGTCATAATGCAAAGTGCTGCAAACACCAGCACATTGTGTGTAACACAACTTAAATTACAGGACAGGATATGAGAGTACCAAGCATTGCAGTAGTTCCTTTTGCTTTAATACTATCCCATATAGCTGGCATGGCGTGACTCAGTGATCATTGTGAAATACCCATTCAGTCAATAAGTTTACATTGAAAAGCTCCTGTAGCTAAATACCTAAGTATGGGCAGAAATTGCAAAGGAGCAGGTGGAGCACAATTACTCAAAGTCTGCCTTTGTAAAGCCGGTGCCAGTTCAGCACACAGCTCCAAGAGGATAGCTCTTGGAAATCGAAATCAACTTAGAAACCAGTCATCATCATCATCATTTATAAATACGTGCTCTCTTCTGATTCTTTATTTGCAATGTCTTCTAGCAATGCTAAATCAGCTATGGTAGTTGGAATAGGCTAATCCTCTGTCATGGTTGGAATATGAAAAAGAAAGGTAAACAACACAAACAGTAGCACTGCTTTATTCTTTTTTTGTCCATTTTTCTAACAGGTTGTGTGGCATTCTATGCAGGATGAGTTCATTCGGCAGTATAAGCACTTTGTTGGATTAATCGGTCGCTGCTATCCCGGATCTGGAATTACAATGGATTTCACAATTCAGGATATTCTTGAGTATTTTTCAAGCATCGCCCAGTCTCATTGATTCTGTATCAGAAGATGTAAAGCATGCAGAAGGTGTTGTGCTGGTTGTTAATAAACTGCTTGATTCAGACACAGCTTGGAATGGGAAGACTGTGCAATCTACTTATTCACGCTACCATCCACTTTATTTTTGCTTATTGTTTATACATTATTAGGGAAGATGTCAAGTAGCAGATTTCTTGCTTTGCTACTAGACACCTGTTAAATGCATTAATTTTATGTTTTGTGTTATGCATATGTACATAGGACACTATCAGGTTACCCTAAGAAATTACTTAAAGTGATTACAATTATTTTCTTTAGTTAACATTATACTTGGTATTTAGATGGCATTTATATGTTTTAAGACTACAGTTAACATAGAACACTAGTGCAAAATTATGTACAGCTCAGAATACAGTATGCCTATTTTCATTCATTATATTTTAATTAATTAATTTATTACTAACGACCCTCCTGTGACCCTAAATTGGATTAAGCGTGTGTGAGAATTTTATAACTAATAGCATTAAAATGTGAATCCCTGCAAAATAAAAAAAAAAAAAAGTCCCACTGATTTGTAAAATTTTTTTTTTTTTTTATCTAAGCTTTTAATTATAAGTACAAGTTTCATGAAATACCATGAATTCAGGAATATCATAATGATAACTTTTTTAAAGACACTATCATAATCTGCATTTTTAATTATAAATCCTGTAGCACTGTTTTGTGTTTTATCTCTGTGGCATCCCTTTTTTCTTTTTTTTTTTTTTTTTTTTTTTTTTTTTTTGTTTGCACTTTAATATTTTATTAATTCATGCCTTTTAAACAACCCTTTTACTTGTCTTTTCTTAAAACTGTAATTCGGACTAAGCCGTAAGGGATGTTAATGGTGTCAATTATGCAGCCTTGCCAGCTGGCATGAGACAGAAGAGCTGAAAGTGTCTTGTTCTGGATGACTGCAATCTTGAAGATGTCTTTTTAAAATAGTTTTAGAGGACAAAAATTGTATTGCGTGAATGTATTGAATTTGTAGGAATGTGTGATGCCCAGGTTGCCCACAGCTAACATGCTCCTCTTCAACCTGGGACATCGATAGGACTGGGCTGAGTGAAGATACGGAACATCACAGAATGCTTAGTGCTTTCATTTCTCAATTTAGGAAAGTCAATAAATCTACAATAAAATCTGTTGCATTTGTGGAGGTAAAAACCAGGAAAAAGAGTCCTTCCATACATGAAAATCCAAGGATAAAACTATGCATCATTCCCCCCACTATCTAACCACCACAATCTTCTGCCAGCCGAATGCTTCTGTATCCCTTCTTCTCCCCAGATCACCCTTTTGAGTCTTTCAGTCGAGCTCAGACACTGACAGCTGCGGTCCCTTTCTCTGTCTCCCAACCACCCTATCCTGGGATGCTCTGAGTTGGACCTCCATCGTCCTTCCACCAATCCGGATTCTTGCAGGACCCATGCAGTACTCGATCACGCCCTGCTCCTCCGTGGTGCTCAGCAGGAGTGCCATTCCTCTTGCCTCTCTCCTCCGTACTGCCTCACCCTCTCACCATCTCAAGCTCCTTTTATACGATTGTGGGTATAGGTGCCTTAAGTACACCCTGTGGATTGTTAATGAGGAAATTGGCTCAACTGATCATGCTTTCACATGCAAATGCAATTTACTCACTCCAGGGCCACACAGCTTTACTGCTACACACTCCTACAACTGCGGAGCCCAGATTGACTGGTTTTATAAAAAACTTGCGTACTGCCACATATGCCAAACGCACAGCACCATAGAGTGTGTGACAGCCACCCACAGCATCTTATTTAATATATTTACATAATGATAAACAATGCTGAATAACAGGAATATTTAGTAATTGGCCTCAGTCTTGTTTTTCTGTTTTATGGTTCAATAAATTTTTTACTTGTACAACTGTATTCTAAAACCTTAGCTAATTCTGTGATTCTCTGCTGATCTGCTTCATGTTGGAAGCCACACCGCGTGATATTAAATACTGTTGTTAGCCCGGCAGACATTATTAGCGTCCTCCCAGCCTTTGCTTCAACCTGGGGATTATTTCCATTGAGGCTACACGTCTGGTCATTAGGATTGTGTCACAAAGAAAGAGTTGGAAAATTTGTGTTCTGAACACTAAAATAAAGTACATCTTCAGTAACACATAAATAGGCATTGTGTGTGATGCCAGTTTATTTGGTGCCAATATCTGTTCCATGTAAGCAAGTTTTTTCTTTGTCAGTTTGTTAAATGTTTATTAAAGATGACTGTACCAGTCTGCGTGAGTCTTTGTATTGAAAAAAAAAAAAATGAAAATAAACAAAGTAGACATTTTGTTGTCAGGCTGATATTGACTTATTTATAAATAAATCGGATACTTCTGGGTGAAACATCTAACTAAATCTGAAGATGAAAGTGTCTTCTGTTTGACTTTGCCAGCATCTTTTTATAGTACCTCTCAAACTCAAAAGATCTGTTTTGCAAAGTAAACTCTTCATATATTATATGTATTTAATGAAAACTGCCTCAAACTAAATGTAAATGGTTTAATAAGTAAATGGTTTAACAAAGCGTGCATGCGGTGAGTGACCAAAACGCATTCATACTTGTTGTGGCCCATTCAATTGCCACATTGATACTCTCCTAGTCAAAGTGACAGTGTGTGGTCAGAGTTACATAGTTAACAATGTCACAACAGAGAACGTGAGACTCGGCTGATGGAAGAAGTGTTGTGTGCCTGCCATTACTGACTTTAAGAGGAAGAAAAGTAGAAGGCAGAGTGTCAGACCTATTGACCAAAAGCGGTGAAGGAAGGGCGAGTGTAATATTCTCATGAGTAGGGGTACTGCATGATGAGCTGATGAATTTCAAATATTTGTGTATGTATTCCATGCATTTTGATGACTGGTTGCATCGTATTCAGCCCTTCGTTCACCAGCCTGACACCAATGCGACCAACCTGTCCTTGAAAGTCATCATTCATCTCCAAGTCTGACGCCATTTTGGCCACACAGGTACCTAAGTGCACATTAGGCTTAAGGAACTTCATTGTTAAGAGGGTTAGAAGTTTGAAACCACAAACCAGTGTTGCCAGAGCTTAGTGCAGCAGGACAACTTGGGGATTTGAGAAGACCACTGATGAAGTCTGCATGGGTTGTTCTCTGGCTGCTGCACTTTTCCCCCTCTTATATCCTGAAGAAGTGCAGGTGAAGTTGAGTAAAAATTCTAAGCTGACCCAGTTTGAGTGGTGGTGTTGGACTGGGCACTGCCAAAACCTTCATCCCACTCCGGCCTGGTTCCTGCCTTGCTCTCAGTGTTTCTGGAATAGAATCTAGTCCCTCTTGGTCCTCATCTGGGTTAAGCAGGTTGACAAGATGTTAATGAGGTTTTGACATCTGAAACATCTTCATTATGAAGAATCTATGATGGTTCTGAATAAATCTAAATGGACCTTCACCTGGCGGGAGATCCTCTGTTAAAGCATTAACATGGGGCAGTGCTCGCTGGTACAGGTGTGGTGAAAAGTCTCCATCCACTCATCTAATGGACATGTATGTCAGGGCAGTAGGGGGCTTTCGATGATTTCTACAATGGTTGTCTTTCTGTGACACAATGACTGTACATCATGCATCTTTATTACAAAAAAATCAAGTTTAGCACTCGGTTTATTGTAGGTTTTCTGAAACCATCAGGGGGTCAAAATTAAGCATACTGTACAACATACCTAACACTTGGTGAGAAAGTTTCACCTCAATCTGATGCTTCTGGTAGCCATCAACAACCTTCTGGCAGGATTTTGGTTGGATACTTCACCACTCTTCTTATACAATTTGGTGGAGTTCAATCAAATTTGTTGATTTCCTGACACAGACTTGACTTTTAAGCAGTCTGTTGCAGTCAGGACTTTCCAAACACTTATTGTTGATCTGATTTAGCCATTCCAAAACTGGCTTTGATGTATGTTTAAGGTCATTGTCCCACTGGAACACCCAAGTTTCAACATTCTAGCTGATGGTTTGAGGTTATGCTAAAGAATTCTGAGGTAATCCTGATTCATTATTTCATCTACGGTGTACAATGCACCAGTTCCACTAGCATCCAAACAGCCCCAGAGCATGAAGCTGCCACCACCACCATGCTTAGAAGTTAGCACAGTGCTCTTGGGGTTGAATGCCTCACTTTTCTCAAACATACTTCTAGTCATTGTGTCCAAACAACTCAATCTTTGTCCAATATGAAACTTTGGTGAGGCTTGAAGCTGTTGATTTTGGAGCGGAGGCTTTTTCTTTGAACAACAGCCTCTCAGCCCATGGCACCATCAAACTTGCTTGATTATGGGCAGTGATCCTGGTGTTCCATCAGCTTCCAGTTCATGGCAGACCTGTGCCTTGGTGAGTCTTGGATTGCTTCTGACCAGCTGAATGTGACAGTATGGTTCTTCTTCCAGACATTGACAAAAGTGACTACAGCTCCAAATAACTTATATTTATGAACAATTGTTTGATCTTGGAATCTGAAGTTCTTGAGAAATAGCCCCCAGGAAACATTCCTGACCTGTGTAAATCTTCGATCGTCTTTGTCACATCTGCACTGAGCTCTTCGGACTTTCCCATTCTAAGGTGTGCTGGTCAGTCCAATGAGTGTTGCTGTCAAACAAGCACCACAGAGAAGCTACCAGCTGTAGACCCTCACAATCACTAGCCCGCAGTACAGAGGCACTGAGTTTTGGAATTTTCAGCATTACTTACTTAATCTTCTAAGTAGGTGTTTGAATAGTTTTGACCCAGTGATGGTTTCAGAAAATCTACAATAAATCACAACCTCTTGTGCTAAATTTGTGGGTTTTTAATTCTTTCTTTTGTCTTGGTAATAAAAAATGTATGTTGTACAATGTTTCTGCCATAAAAAAAGTACAGCTGTGGAAGTCCTTAAAAGCTTCAAAACAAATGAATTGGCCTTGACGTGTGATATCCAGGTTGGCTGCAGCTCCTTTGAACCCGGGACATCGATAATCATAGACTGAGGATGGACTGGGCGTGAAGATACATACATAACTAACAGCAGGATTGGCCCAAATGTGCAAAAGTGCTTTTTATTCAAACAAAAGTGCAAATGGTGCAGTCTTCAAATAAATAATCCCGAATAAAAAGTGTTCATGTTGGAGATTAAAATTCCAAAAACATAATCCGGGTGCTCCAGTTTCCTCCCACAGTCCAAAGACATGCAGGTTAGGTGCATTGGCGATCCTAAATTGTCCCTAGTGTGTGCTTGGTGTGTGGGTGTGCCCTGCGGTGGGTTGGCGCCCTGCCCGGGGTTTGTTCCTGCCTTGCGCCCTGTATTGGGATATAGTGGGTTGGAAAATGACTGACTGACTGATGACTAATGGAGAGTGGTCTCCACTAGACTTTCTCGTATACTCAGATATGGGGATGAATATTTGAGGAGTAAACCACAAGACAATATATTTTTATATTATGTACATTAAAGAACCATCAACAACAAATCAAACCAAATTAATAATATATTCAACAATTATTATTAAAGTAATGTTGAATAAATCAGACTCTGCAGCTGCATGAATAAAAGGTAAAGTACCACTTCTGGTTAACGGAAATACTCCAAAAGTTGATAGAAATCTACGTTTATACCTAATACCTGTATGCAAAACTTGGTTGACCTAAGTGAAAGCATACTCAAATTTGCATGCACACACACAGACATAATTAGAAAATGGTATTTTTTTGGACTAAGTGAGGTCTAAAACGTCAAGATTCATCAAAATCTCAAAATGGAATTTTTGGAGGAGTCCAGTGCTTTCCCTATACTTCATATACGAGAAAGTAAGGGAGGTCTAAAACGTCGAGATTCATCAAAATCTCAACATCGACCATTTGGACGATTACAATACTTTCCCTATACTTCATATATGAGAAAGTAAGAATAACAAGCCATGTTGCTTCCTTTTCAAACATGTCTCGCTGCTCACTTGACAGTCAGCTCAGCCTGCAGACAAGCGCAGTCAACCCTTATATTTGGCTCGGGCCACTCGCTGCCATCCTTTGGCCTTCAAATGGAACCCACATGAAGTAGTTGGTCACTCCTGCTTCTGGGCGTTCAGCAGAAGTGACCGGGTCCACACACACAGCGCATACACTTTTCAATGACCACAGTTACTGTGGTGTCATGATCAGTTATTAAAATGAAACGTCGCTGTACTCTTTTTATTGCAAAAAATTAAGGGGGGACCTAGCATAGATTTATGTTTTGTTTTTGTGTTGTTATTGTCCTTTATCTGTATGTGCATGTATATATATTCCTTTTCCATTATCCTTATGTATAAATTATTATTATTATGAATAAATTGTATTTGTGGGTTTATTAAAGAAAGTGCGTTCGGGTTATTTTTTGAAAAATAATCTATGATCGCCTGTGAACCACAAACACAGAGCATTACAAGTTATTTAATGTGTACATAAACTGTACAGATCAGTGGCGTAGCGTGGGTGTCAGCCGCCCCCTTATTTAGGTATTTCAATTTAAAAGACTAAAATATACAGTAATTCTTTGCCGCCCCCTAAAAGTGCCGCCCGGGGCAGGCCGCCCCTGCCGCCCCCACTACACTACGCCACTGGTACAGATATCTTCGTAGTTATAATATCCCTGTTGGAAGGTGATCCGGTGATCCAGAGATCCCACACACAACACCCCATTGATTTGAGGTTTCAATGCACTTTAGTCACTGTGCAAAACTAGAAAAACATACAGTAGCTTTCAAGTGTTAGACAATAGTGTGTCATGTGCCAACCATAAAATGTGTTTTTTTAAGGAACTGGATTCTATACCAGGAATACTTAACATTACCTCTAAAAGGGAACACATTGACAAAATACAGGAGAAAACTGGGCTGGTAAGTACAACTCTGCAAATGACTTGATGGTGACAAGGGGCCTCATATCTGAGAATATTGCAGAAACAATCTTGATCGTAAATTATCCTTGAAAATGTGTACAGTGTTCTCACCAGAAATATTTTTAGGTTGCCTTGATGAAGGAGTAGCTGGCTCATTAAACCAAAAAAAGACTAGGATGACTTCATGACATCACTTAATGAAAAACTTGTAATATTCATAGTAATTGCCAAGTTTAACATTTTATATATTAATTCTTCTCAGATGCCCTGATGTCTGCTGTCTGATCATAATCAAAAAGCACATGACTCTGGTCCCTACAAAAGAAATTATATATTATATTTTATTATATATTTTATTATTTAACATGTTCTGTCACATGGGATTCTTCAAACAGGTTTTCATTAATTTTAGGAGAGAAAATCTCCTTTCACATTCAGCTGTGTTCACAACTATGACCAGTCCCAACAGCAGCTAGTTTTGATATATATACGTATATATACAGTATATATATATATATAATTATGTGTGTGTGTGTGTATATATATATATTGTCACGCACGTGCGATTAGGGGGCCATGTAAGGACCTGAACTGTAGCGTGAAAGCGCATGCCAGAAGGGATTGGCGGGGTACTAACCTCTCTCTCTTTTATTCCTGCTCTTTTATTCGTGGTCAGGGAAACCTGCCATGTTTCCCTAACCACGCATCACCACTTCTGGCTTCCCTCTGTCGATTCCTGATGACATCATCAATCCCAGAATCCATCTCGGTTCCTTTCCAGCATTCATCTATCTTCATTTCCGGTCCCTCACCATAAATGTCTCACCATTCAAGTAGTCTCTGTTAGATGAATTACTTGTGTATCAATCTACTTTGGCTCATTTGTTTGCAGTATACAGGGCTGGAAAACCCCAAACCTTTATGAGTATTTTGTCTCTTTATTACAATATATATATATATACTGCTCAAAAAAATTAAAGGAACACTTTTTAATCAGAGTATAGTATTAAGTCAATGAAACTTCTGGAATGTTGATCTGGAAAGTTAAATAGCAGAGGGGGTTGTTAATCAGTTTCAACTGCTTTGGTATTAATGAAATTAACAATAAGTGCACTAGAGGGGCAACAATGAGAAGACACCAAAACAGGAATGGTTTAACAGGTGGAGGCCACTGACATTTTTCCCTCCTCATCTTTTCAGACTGTTTTTTTTTTACTAGTTTTGCATTTGGCTACGGTCAGTGTCACTACTGATAGCATGAAGCGATACCTGTACCCAACAGAGGTTACACAGATAGTCCAGCTTCTCCAGTATGGCACATCAATATGTTCCATTTCCAGAAGGTTTCCTGTGTCTCCCAGCAAATTCTCAAGGGCATGGAGGAGATTCCAGGAGACAGGCAGTTACTCCAGGAGAGCAGGACAGGACCGTAGAAAGTCCATAACCCACAGCAAGACTGGTATCTGCTCCTTTGGGCAAGAAGGAACAGGATGACAACAACAACAACAACAACATTTACTTATATAGCACATATTCATACAAACAGTAGCTCAAAGTGCTTTACATAATAAAGAATAGAAAAATAAAAAACACAATATGAAAACAAAATAAATCAGCATTAATTAACATCGAATAAGAGTAAGGTCCAATGGCCAGGGGGGACAGAAAAAACAAAATAAAAACTCCAGACGGCTGGAGAAAAAAAAAATAAAATCTGTAGGGATTCCAGACCATGAGACCGCCCAGACCCCTCTGGGCATTCTACCTAACATAAATGAAACAGTCCTCTTTGGATTTAGGGTTCTCACGGAAAGGCTTGATGATGATGGTCACGTAGAATTCTGCCTTTTAGTCCATCCATCATTGTTGGAGCATCATGAAGCTTTGAGTAGGTGGAGGTGGCGCAGGCCACCACCACAAAGAAACCAGAAAAAGAAACAGAAAAGAGAGTAGGGGTCAGTACGGATTGTAGAGCTACCCTGAATAGTTATTATGAGGAAATTGAACATATAGAGTATCAGGATTAAGTTAAATTAAGTTAAATTGAAGTTATAGAAAGGCCATGTTAAAGTAATATGTTTTCAGCAGTGTTTTAAAGTGCTCCACTGTATTAGCCTGAATGAGCACTGCCAGAGCCCTAGAAAATGACCTCCAGCTCCCTTCATCTCACACTAGCTGGAAGAATTAACACTGTTAAGATGAATATTCTTCCTAAGCTCCTTTTTTGATTTCAAAACATTCCAATATACAATAATAAATCATTCTTTAAGCAATTAGATTCAACAATAACCTCATTTATTTGGAATTCAAAACATCCACGCATCCAAAGAGCGACCCTACAAAGACAAAAGGCAGAAGGCGGCATGGCTCTACCTAACTTCCAGTTTTATTACTGGGCAGCAAATATACAGACAATAAGAACCTGGACACAAACAGAAAAACATATACAGGCTTGGTCCGCAATAGAAGTAAAATCCTGCAGTACTTCTTTGTATTCCTTGTTCTGTGCTCCAATAAACACACGTTATCGGCAATATACTAATAACCCAATTGTGCTCCACTCACTTAGAATCTGGAACCAATGTAGAAAGCATTTTAAGATGGAGAAGCTTCTATCTGTGGCACCTCTGCAAGAGAACCACCTCTTTCAACCTTTGCAAACATATGCAGTTTTTAAAATCTGGAAAGAATTTGGAATTAACTTGCTTAGAGATCTTTATATAGACAACGTCTTTGCATCCTATGAACAATTACATTCCAAATTTAACATTCCAACTACACATTTCTTTCACTATCTTCAAATCAGGAACTTTGTTAAACAGAACCTTCCAGATTTTCCTCATCTTGCACCCACATCCATGCTGGAAAAAATATTGCTCAATCTCAAGGATTTAGACACCATCTCTACAATATATAAAATCATTTTACAATCCCTCCCTTTCAAAGATCCAAGAGGTCACTGGGAAAAAGATCTCTCAATTAATATATCAGAAAAGGAGTGGAAAGTAGCAATGCAGAGAATTCACTCGAGCTCCATATGCGCAAAGCATACAATTATACAACTCAAAATTATATATCGAGCACATCTGTCTCGACTAAAACTCTCCAAAATGTTTCCAGGGCATGATCCAACCTGCGAACGCTGCAAACTAGTTCCAGCCTCACTGGGTCACATGTTCTGGGCCTGCACCAAATTAACATCATTCTGGACCAAAATTTTTTATTACCTTTCAGACAGCCTTGGACTCACAATCCCTCCTAACCCATTAACAGCTGTGTTTGGTGTTCTTCCAGATGGGCTTAAAGTGGAGAAGGACAAACAAACTGTGATTGCATTCACTACATTATTGGCACGCAGACTTATCCTGATAAACTGGAAGAACCCAAACTCTCCTCTTTTAAGTCAGTGGGAAACTGATGTGTTATACTATTTGAAATTGGAAAAAATCAAATACCGTACTCAGTTAGAGGATCCATACAAACTTTTTTCAAAACATGGCAGGATCTAATCAGTAATATTTTAAAATAATCTCATAAAGCACAGAGAATTTATTAATTTAGGTATGTTTACAGGTCTTAAATTTCACGCCGTTTGGCTTGCTCTCTCTCTCAGGGGTGGGGATCGATCTATTCTTAACTCAATTTTTCTTTTTTGTAAAAACTTGATTGATTTGTATGGAATGCAATAAAATTAATAAAAAAAAAAAAAAAAGAAAATGACCTCCAGCAGACTACTGGTGTGACTGTCTCTGACAAAACAACTGCACTAACTACTCAATTGAAAGTGGACCATTTTCTTTCAGATATGATGAGAGCATATCTTGTATATGCATTAATTCATTCTCTCTCGTTTTTAATTTAAGCAAGGACAGACCCTATGCAGTTGTGGGAAGCATTTGTGCAGAAAGGTTGGGAGGAGTAATAACGGAAAACTGCAAAGATTAAATTGTGCTCTTACATTAATATGTCCATTCAAAGTCAGCATCTTCCTGAAATAGAGTTATAGGTGATGAGGCAATAACCAAACATTTCTGACAATTCTCCTATAGTATGAGCACAAACTTATTAATGCTAATACCTCTGTAATTATTTAGGGAGTTGGCCAGTTGCAAACTTTGCTAATGTACCTTCCATCACATTGTAGACCTTTTCTGGAGAGCAATAGCCCAAGATAAAGGACTATGTATGAAATTAGCAGAAAAGCTTTCCCCACCAGTAATAATAAGACTTGGTTGCAAAGAAGGAACCTGCCCTAGATGCCAGTCTAATGGATGTTACACTTGTGCACACATCCAGACTGAATCATATTGAGTGGTACCAAATCACTTAACACATGCACACACACACACACACACACACCCACACACAAACATATTTTTGATATTGGAGGAAAATTGAAGGACCTTGAGGAAAAGCCACACTGACCCAGATGTCTGAAGGGTCAATTTCTAATGGAAATGTTTCCAATGGAAGAATGTGCAACTCTACAAAAAAAGGTCCTGTAACACAGAGGAACTATATAAGAAAGGGCAGACCAGACTCTTTTTTTATTAAGAGAGTGCATTCCTTTAATGTAGGAAGTGATATCCTTTACATATTCTGTAAAACTGCAGTGGCCAATGTGATTCTCTATGTTGTGGTGTAATTCTCTATGTAGTGGGCCAGTAACATCATTTCAAGAAAGGCCCACTGATTCAACAAGCTAAATTAAAAGGGAGGCTCAGTTATGGGGCACATTCTTGACCCCCTGGAGCTGGTAGACATAGAGAGAATAAAAACAAAACTGAGTGCAGTTATGAACAATGCTGCACATCCTCTCTCTGATACATTGACATTAAATACTATCAGTTAACAAATTATTCAGCAGAAGCATCTCAAGAAGCATTACTAGGGCTCCTTTATACCAATGGCAATATACTTGTATAATGCTTCACTGTGACTGAAACTGCCAAGTTAGTCATTTTTCTTTCTTTTTAGTCATTCTGGTATATATCTGAAAGAGACTTTTTGTTTGTCATAATATAATAATATTGTAAAGGCCTGGGGAGTGGTGCAGGAGATAGAGGAATGGAATTAGACTCAATACACTGATTGCTGACAAATAGCCCTAAAACAAACAGGTGGCATTTTTAGCTTTGCTTCTGCCGAGTCACTCTAGCCTTCAGTGGCAAAACACTCTCCCAGCTGCTTTCTCCCTTTGTCCACTAATTTAACCCACTCATCTCCACTTCTCTCCAAGCACCTGGGGTCAAAGGCAACCTGTATGCCACACTATCCCCCAACTCTGTGAATCCACATCTGACCCTCACAAGTGGTCATGCATCTAGGCAATGGGCTATAGCAGCCAGAAGGCATGATCAAAGTGCTCTCTAAGTTCTGTGTCTGTACCCCACTCACCCAACCCACTGCTCACAGAGTTACATTATTGCCAGCTTCTCCAGTATTCCTGGCTCTTTAGGCAGCCAGTGGTCACCTGTGGAACGTGTTCTTCTCAGATCCTGAGCCAGGGGTTGCTACACTGCCCCTTTTTTTAAGCCCTCATCCCAAGGTTAGCAAGAACTCCATCTGCCGGGACGTTCAAGGCGTGTAACGTGATTTGGTCTGCCCTACCTCAAGCAAGCTATCCTGAGTGTGATTAAAGGGTAAACCAATGTCAGTACTAAACCAGTCCTCCATCTTGGGGGTTATTAGTCTGGTCTTTTCCCAACCACTGCCACCAGTGTAACGGCTCTTGAGATGAAAGAGGTGGAGGACTGGAATTAACTTCTTTATGCTAATACCTGGTGAGTGGGCCTCAAAAGAAACATTGTCATCTTCAGCTCTGCTTTTGCCATGCCGCTCAGGTCTTAAACTGTTACACATGCTCCCAAATGCTTTCTCTCTTTGTCCACTCAACATGCCTGGCTCCACCTTAATCCCCGATCATTAAGAGTGGTAAAGAAATGTTTGCTGCAAGTAAAGGCATCACTGTCAGCTGAGAGCTCAACACTCCTGTGAAATAAGCTTAGAGAAACTGACTTATCCACCCACAAATCCTAAGTTTCCTACACTTCAGGTGTCTCCTGTAGGAGACTCGACAATGGTTGAACAAAACAAATTATGTTCAGTAGACAGATGGCTGATGGAACAGCCTTTACCAACTACTAAATGGAAACAAATGTGCTAGATATGTGTGAAAGTTAAACATCAAGTTTCACTGAAGCCATTACCAGACACTCCATGGAGGAAGGAGACTGAATGTACAGAAGGAATGGTGGCAGCCTGGAAGTCGCTATATAACTCACCATTGACCAGTAGAGTGTGTGATTTACAGTGGAAGGTTTTACATGGAATCGTAGGTGTGAACTCTTTCTTGTGAATTATTACTCTGGAGGTTTCTGACAGTGTTTTGTTTGTTTTATGTTTTTATAAAATGTTGGAGCCTTTGTATGATTTAATAGAGAAGCTTATTAAGGGACTGAGAATTTTGTACGCAAGTGTGAGTTTTCTGTTTGGGTTTAAAACAAAAGGAAAAGAAAGCAATCTAAAACTTTTATTATCAAAGTAAATTAGCCAAATGGAAAAATGGGAAGCGTAAATTTGAAGATGGTGGCCTACAGGACCCAACTGTGTTATTTAAAATACTGTATATTAGTAAAATATCAGATTTTAACTTTTACAAATATACAAATAATTTGGAAAAATGTAAAAGTATATGATGAGTGAATTATATATCATGTGATTTTATTAATGAAGAACTACAGTTTGTTTTATAGGAGAGTTTGTGTGTTTTAGTATAGCATGAATATATACTTCTATTAGATAGATAGATAGATAAATAGATAGATAGATACTTTATTAATCCCAAGGGGAAATTCACATACTCCAGCAGCAGCATACTGATAAAAAAAAAAGTTATGTAGATTTTTGTACATTTGGCTGATTTTCTTCATCAAAGTTTACTTTTTAAAATAAAAATATCTATCTATCTATCTATCTATCTGGCTGTCTGCCTGTCTATCTGTTGTGCTACTGTGCCAGCTATTTCTTCACTATTATTGAATTGTGTTACTATCAAGAAATTCGTTTAATAACTATTATTTTCCATAAAAATATTTGCAAATTTCTATTAAAAAACAGTAATAAGACATTTTGAATCTTCATAGGAAGGAACACTGAATAACAGAAAAGTATTATAATAAATTATGCATCCAATTTACTGAACCTGCTTACAGTTCTTAAAACAACAGCCCATTCATTAATTTTCAGAGTCTGTTTTTCCCCTCTTCCAATAAGAATTGTATTCCATGTGACATCACATCTGTAATCACGTTCTTGCTGCACAGATTTGCGTGATGTTAGCAAGCTCCGCCCGAAAGGCTGCCGTACACCCCGGTGCAGCTTTGATAAGTTTATGAGGAAGGACAACACGGGCTGTGGATTTAACCGCAGAATGATTATTTCGGGGATCGTCTTGAGAACTGGAGAATGTATTTAAAGGAAACGACTTAACATGATATTTTGAGATGATGACGTGACCATAGAAAACGTCCTAGGTTTTGCCCACTGTTTTAACTGTTTGTTGTGCATCAACTGGAATGGCTACGATCGTAATGGTAATCTGGTGTTCTCTCTTCTCTGAAATGTACGCATTCATATTCATTCGGTCGTCACATAGTATGCAGCAAATTTTGACTTATAAGGTCCGCCCACTTGTATGTTTACATTAATTGAATACAAATGATTTTGTTTGCATTGGTATATGCGCCAAGATACAATCATTATGACCTGAACTCAAACTTTTTATATTTTATTACCTGAAATTTCCGATATAGTAGCAAAAACCGGCAATCAGACACGTTTATGTATGAGAAAGTTAGTATAATTAAATGTACAGCTTTCCTGTATGGGCAAATATACGTTATTCGTATAAAAAGTTTAAGAATGCTAACCGTGTCAAAAGGGACCGCTTGCAACATTAACAAAAAGTCGCTTAGCTCTTGCTAGTCTCTACCCACCTTTCTTGACGTAAGCTTTAGTTTTTTTTGAAGCCGCCGCCTTCTCTCCCCGCCCAAAAATAGCGAACCCCACCCCCGTCCATTAGACATAACCCGGATGAGAAACTCATTTTACTTCCGGTTCTTTGCCGCTTTACTTCTCCGTTTCTATGGAAAAGAAAACTGTCCGTCTCTATGCATCCGCTGGTACCCGTACGCGCCATTTTCAAAAAGCTTTACCGCCGTCAAGGCTGCACAGAGTCGCCAGAGGAACAGGAAATAGAGGGAAGGGAGTTTGGATAAACGACTCCCAGCAACCTGTAACCGCTGAAATCAACCGGTAACAGATGTAGTGAGGAGATCAAAGACAAAGCAAGATGAAACTGTCAAGAAGGGACCCACCCGCCTTTGGCCTGCTATAGTTAAATGTTCAATGGTTTGTTGTTATGACATTACTCTGAAGGGAACATTAAAGAAAAAAAGCTTTCGGTCATCTTGTAAGTATTATTATTCATATATAACATGTTTCTAACAGAAGCACATACGGGCGATAATTTTTAATTAGACAATTGCCTCTTACGGTGTAGAAAACAAGCAAGTCGTGATTTGCATAGCATCTCCGCTTACATGGTTTCAACAATTTATAACAAATAAATGGTTAGTTTATTGACGACATCTCACTTTTACTTGTTGTTTTTGTGCTCTTTTACTCTCTTTTGCTTGCAGGAATATGGTGCCATGTTTCCATCTCGAAGCTATACATTATACATTTCCAAATATATTTGTCATGTGGTGGAAGTCGAGATTAAATTATGAGCACCAGCTTCAATGCGTTTTTACTAAATGCACTGCTGACTGGGGGGGGGGGGAATCACGAAGCTTTCATGTTTGCGACTTTTATTTCTCTGTTTGCAGCTTTGGCTCTAAATTTGAAGCTAAAAGGATCTGCAATGAGCACCGCTGGAGAAAGGAAATTTATAAACATAAGAAAACGCCTGGATCAGCTGGGTTACAGACAGCCTTTGGGAATCGAGTCCTTGCCTTTAGTTGAAAGGCTTTTCAGGTGTGGAATTCATCCTTCATTTTTAATGCTGTAGAGGGGCAGGCCCTTGATTTGATAAGTTAATCGATCCTAAACACTGGAGTGTGGTCTCCCAACTCCGTAGTAGTTACTTAACTTGTAATAAGCTGGTGAAACCCACTCAGTCTGGTTTGAGAACACTGTACAGCTGTGAAACTACTCTGTTTTGAGTAACTAATGATATTCTTATGGCAGCAGACTCTGGGTAAATCAGTATACAAATTCTTTAAGTTCTTAGTGTAGCATTTCATACTGTCAAGAATGGAAAATATACTGGGTATCTCTGGAGCTGCCCTGCAGTGGTTTAAGTCCTATTTAATTGTTAAGCAAGAGTTTGTTAGTCTTGGTAACGGTCCCGCAAGGTTTTGTCCTTTACCCTGTTCTACATCTGCATGCCTCCCCTTGGCCATATTATTCTTAGCTTTGGACTAGGATATCATTGTTTTGTTGATGATACATAGATCTATTTCAGTGTTAAACTGAAAGTTCATTAGAGCTTTCTCATCTTGCAAATCGCCTCAGTGAAATTAAAACTGATTGGAATATAACTCTTTAAAATAAAACTGCAACAAAACGGAAGTTATGCTAATTGGCAACAAAGCTAGGAAAATGAGCTTCTCTTCGAACACTCTAGGTGATAATGTCATTAGACCATCTCCTTCTGAAAGGAGGATCCCTCTCTTTGATGTTGAACTCTCCTATATCCCATTAGGATACTTTCTTGCTTCCACTCCATAACTCTGCTTTTCTAATGCTGAGAAGTGTGTCCATGCTTGTATTACATCACATGTTGACTACTGTAACTCCCTGCCTTGAGGAGCCCTTTTTTTTATCTTTTTTCACTGCACCAGTTGGTTCAAAACTCTACTACAACAGTCATTACACAGACCCACAAACGTGGGTAAATTAACACCTGTCTTCCTCTGCGTTAACTGCTTCCTTTTTTTATATAGGATTGGATATAAAATTCTATTACTAACCTACAAAAACTTTAAATGGCCTTGCACCAGGCTACATCTGTGATGTAGTAATATGTGGATATTATTTGTTGAATATGCCCTGTTCTTTCTGAATTTTTGTGAAGTACTTTGAGCATAAGAAAGGTGCTATATAAATAAAGTGTGTTATTATTAATTATTACTATTATTAGATTAGTCAGTTCTAACTCATTCCTTTGTTTCATGTATGATTATAAAAGTGATAATGAAAATTTAAGAGTTGTTGTTTGATTCATATCATTTTAATCATTTTTCATCTTTTTGGCACAATGAAATGCATTGTTTTAGCATAAAATTACTGGCTTAAAATCATCTTAAAAGTCATTATTTTTTGATATTTAAAATATAACCTAAGATGATGTAAATAATTATCACTTAAGATATTGTCATTTTGTTTGCAGCCAGTGGTTTTATGTGTGCCACTGTCAAGTGTATACACATCATTTTATTAATAAAATAGGTATTTGCCAAAGGCATGCAAGCCAGTTGATAGGGTAAACCTGTTGGGAGTGGAAGCTACATTTTAAAGCAAGTTAAATACAGTACATATATCTTTTTGTACCATATTTCTCTCACCTGATTATTTCCGCTATGGTTACTGAAAGGATTTGTATAAGGCTTGAGTATGTCCTTCATTCAGTGTTTTTCGAACATACAGTGTAGTATAATTTATACATAAATATTCAGGCCAAAGAGAAGCCATTGGAGCAGAACAATCATCATCCATTTCTTCAGTTGGGAATGCTGATGAATGTTAGTCTGGTCCCTGTAGAGTGTAGCCAGCACTGGGATGGCTTCTAACGTTCTTATGGTTTCTCCATATTTTTTTTTTTTTTTTTTTTTTGATCCTTGCCAGATATGGGCAACTGATATCTGATCTGTGCTCTTTTCAGACCCACATAGCACCATGTGCACCTTCCGTAATCACTTCTACAGTTAGTGGCCCTGGCCATATATTGATCAGAGCACATAAGTACTTTTAAATAGCCTGCCTGTGTCATCTCCCTGTCAGGTTCACCCTGTCATCTGGTTTGTGTGGCTTCAGGAAATACCTTCATTTTATTTAAAAAAAAAAAAAAAAATTATACAGATCACAGTGGTACACCTAAAACCATTGGATACAGTCAGTGACTGTCTCTGGGGTATGGACAGAAGAGTGTGTTTGTTTTGTTGCACTGCTTGCATAACTAGTAGCATGCTTTTCCACCACTTCCTGACTTGTGTTTTACACAGGAGCCCTAGTGGCTGTATTTGCTGCTGCTAAAAGTAGAGCTGTTTGCTACTTTTTCTTGCTCTGTCTTTTTTGTCGGGTTCTTTTTACCTCCAGTTTAAAAGTGGCAAGATGGAAACAAAATACAGACACAATTGTGCTCAAAAGTTAAGAAGAGCCACAGGTATTCATCGTGAAAGACCTGCCAAAAAGAAACTGCTTATTTCATTGTTAAAAGTTGATAAACAAGTTCAATGAAAACTGGTGGCAATGTGCTGGCAGGTCTCCTTATTAAAGTGAAATTAAAAAAAAAATAATATAATACATTTCTGTACTTCACTTTTTATTTTTGAACTTTTCTTGCATAATTTAGTTTCTTTATCATTTTAACATTTTTTGCCATCTTCAATGCATAATGAATCTTCACAATATAACTTTTATTTTTGGATTACAGTGACCTGTTGCACACTACAGAGAGCTTACGCAATGCCAAGCTTTCAGTCGGAAAGAATGAAAAAGAGAACAAAAATGTGGACGCTTATCTTGAGCCTTTTCAGGCAGAAAATGCTCGACTTGTAGAGGAAAACAATGAACTTCATCTATCTTTACTGAAAGCGAAGGAGGAGAAAGAAAAATTTAGTAAAGGTTAGTTTGTGCAAGTGAAGCTCATTATACTCTAATATCATTCAAATATTTTTATTCCATCTATTATGGCCCTTTGTCCTCAGCATATTGTCCAAACTCCTCATCTTTCAGAATGGTGTTTGGTTTGATGACCATGTAAGTATAATAACAAAAATATGTTAAAAAAAAAAAAAAAAAAATATGAGACAGTGGGCTTAGACCTTCTGTGTTATGGA
>JANRMT010062821.1:30362946-30386665 GCA_026402145.1 Polypterus bichir lapradei | reverse complement strand
GAGATGACAACAACACTCATATCAATGACAAAACAATTACATTAACAATCATGTTACGTTATTTTTAAAATATTTCCTTTTCTTTTTCATAACTTCTTTAACACACTACTTCTCCGCTGCGAAGCGCGGGTATTCTGCTAGTATATATATATGTGTGTGTGAACTAACCGTGCAGAGAACATTTTAAAGCAAAACACAAGACACTTGGGGTTTATATCATGTTTTCTGGACAAGGCTTGATACTTTGTAGCACTGGACGATACTTCAGCTGCTACAGATAGGAGCGATCAGTCAAGGAATAACGTACAGAACTAATTT
Source organism: Polypterus bichir lapradei (assembly GCA_026402145.1). Lineage (NCBI taxonomy): Eukaryota > Metazoa > Chordata > Cladistia > Polypteriformes > Polypteridae > Polypterus > Polypterus bichir. The sequence continues at coordinate 30,386,347 of JANRMT010062821.1, read as the reverse complement.
GAACACAGTTCCTCTCTGTTTTGTGCTTTATATTTACTGAAGTTTAATCATAAAACTGCTCAGAATGCAGTGCATCAGCTGAGATAGATAAATGAGCATGCTGACACTGAAAATCCTTTAAGATGGTGATTGTAAAGTCCTTAAGAAGATGAAAATCAGAAAGTACAACAGTGATCTTTTCCATTATCATTAATGATAAATGAAACTAGCTTTTACTTGGTGCCGTGGATACTTAAGAGTGCTATTGTAAAACAGTAGCAACTCTAGGATGACAGAATCAGTAAAAAAGATATTTTTATAGTGTCAGAGATGCATTTAAAAGATTAATATAAATAGAGATCAAAGAGCAAAGCTGTAAGGTACAAAAAACATTTCTAAGATGTGTTGTGGAGTTTAAGAAGCAAGAGTGCTGATTGTGGAAGTTATGTACAAAAAGATTTCTGAAATATTCCAGTACTGTATACTTTGTCTAGAGTACTAAGACAATGGTCATGTTTTACATCGACATCATTTATTGCCTTTGAATAATATATTTATCTATCTATCTATCGATTTTCTTTCTTTTTTTTTTTTTTTTTTTTTTTTTAAATATGTTTAAATTATATTGAAATAGTGACCATTGATCCGATATCCCTAAAGCATTGAGATTAAGATTGGCCTAGGTTTAAATTAGAGGCCTAAATTTCAAAAACTTAAAGTAAGTGATAAGTAGATGTGACGAGGTTCAGTTAATAGGAAGAGCATGATGTAGATTTTGGAGGAAGACTAATATATTTCCATAATATCCATAGTGTGAAAACATTATCCAGTAGAGATGCACCAGTGTGTGAACCTTCACAAATTTTGGACTGCTGGATATAGGGTTACTTACAATTCCACAAAAATGAAAACAGCAAATTTGGTATCTGATCAGATTTTGATAGGAAATGACAGAGACCATGGAACTTATGAAATTTATCCAGGGCACAGTGCTCATTTTAATGACAAGATAGATGAGATCAGAAGAATTGTTGGATATTTTTTTATTTTTATTTTTTTTTTTTAAATATAAACCAAATTTGAAAAATAGTTGTATAGGTGAACAAGAAAGAGTTGCTTGTGTTTGTTTAATTTGTGACAATTTACAAAAAATAAAGTAATAATTAGGGAGCCGTAAATGTTTATCCAACACCTCATTGCTGCATGAGATATTTAGTTGAATTCGTTTAAGAAGGTGTATAATCGCTCTAAATTATAAACCAGGTTGAATAGCACAGATAGATTTTAAGATGCTCACAGATTCTTTGTAAACCTATTCCACCTGAACTGATTTATTTTCCATCCAGGTCAGACTTAAATGGTAGCATATTGCCCAGTCCAAATTCAGCAAAGATCCAACTGGCATTAACAAATTTATATGTATTTTTTTGTTTTAGGTGGTAAAAAAAGAACAATTCCTTTCAGACGTCAGCGTATGCAGATTGATCAAGTAGTTCCTCCTTTTTCTGGTTCTTTTATGCCAGTACCTCAGCCTGAGGATCCATATGTTGCAGACCTCCTGCAAGTTGCAGACAACAGGTATTTCAAATCTTTAAAGTAAACATAGCATTTTCTAAAATTGTAATATAGCAGTTATAACTATTGTGAGCACTATTTTAACTTCAGAACTTGTAATAAGCATTGAAAATGTTTTTTGTTTTTAACTTGTGCAAATAAAAGCTTTTACGGGTACATCTGTTCACGCTGAATTTATAGAATCTATCATTTTTTACCAGTTATTTTACAAATTTTAAGACTTGTTGAAAGGTTTACATGTTGTTTTCATTAATAGATTTGAAGAATGTATTTGCTTTTCCTATTGAAATGTATAATTTAACACATTTTTATTATTTTTGTAGTACTGAAAAAGACTTGCCATGTTAGAAGGTAAATTTTTAATTAAAGCTTAATTTTTAAAATATTGTATTATTCCTGATATATAATATTTAGAATTCAAGAACTTCAGCAAGAACTCTCTAGAGTGAAACAGGAACTTGAAAGATCTGATGCAGGAATAAGACATCTAAATGTTCAAGTAAGGGTAATTTTAATTATATCATGCTTATGACTGAGAATACTGTTTTTTGCAATTATAACAGGTAGCTATGGTTGACCCAAATTAACTAGTATCTGGCTTAAATGTGTAAATTTAAAAATATTAATTGAAGCTATGCATTTATACTTTCAGGCTATAGTTATTAGTTATTGTAATGATTCCTGCAACAGCATTTTGAATTAAATGCAAGCTGCATTTTGAACAGTTTGCTAATAATGCATTGTAGCTCTCAGTACCTCCAGAAGCTAATTTATCAGTTAATTTCATGGTATCCCCCATATTTAGAAGCTGTCTAAATTTTTATATAGTAAGTTTTATATACCGTAGATCCCGGGATATAAGCCGACTTGGTATATAAGCCAACCCCCTTTTCTACCTACTAAATTACATGTATTTGCCGATGACCGGTATTTAAGCCGACCCCTTCTCCAAGCAAAATTTTCTAAATTTCCTTAAAAGTGTCTCTTCAGGTATATTTATCATGTTTATCGGCGAGAATTTGAGACTGCCAGCATTTTTGATGGAAACCAGGAAGTGATTGCGGAGAAGTTTGGTAAAATTAAACCTTTGTGTTGAAACTATATACGCAAATACGGTACATCGGCGGGTGGATTTCTGGAGACTCGTTATAAATTTGATTAACTTAAATACGCAATACAGTGGACCCTTGACTTACAAACTTAATTCATTCGCGAGGGCTGGTTGTAACTCAAGTTGGTTGTAAGTCAAGACTATTTTTCCCATAAGAAATAATGGAAATATGCGTTCCGAACCTCCCACTGCAACACTTACTTAACCTTTTCATAATAAAAAAGGGTTGTATAATTTGCATAATTTACCTAAACACCAATAATCTTTCTAATGTACTAACCAAAAAGTTATCAGAAGTAGGCTAGGTTAAGCTAGGAGCATGGCGGCGCGCATGGTCGCAGCGGCTCAAGGCTCTCCTTTTCAGTGCACTTTTTTGTTGTTTTTGTACTTTTTTTTTTTTTTTTTTTTGCTTGTTTGTGCACGATCGGTTCGGCAAACATCTGCTACACCCATCGGAACCTTATAGACATCGGTTTCCAGAGCCAGACATCTGTTTCAAGTGTTTTTCATCACATGCACAACATCCCAGAAAACATAGCAAGACCAGCGGGCTCTCCGTGGATTGTTGTCAGGTCTAGAAGAAGAATGAAACGGAAGGTGGTTATTGTTTACAAGGAGCCTCCTTATGCAAATCTTTTCTTTGTAAAATTGTTGAGATGGTGGATTTCGACATGCTGTACATATTAGCGAGATTGGTCACACGAACAGCACTCTCATATTTCCACACAATTTCCATCTTCGTTTTAATTGTGATTGCTTTCGTTACCTTCTCTTACTTCCTTAGCAATTATGTGTCTTGCTTGCATGGTCTTAGTGAATTATATATATAGGTAAATCACTGCAATGACCGAAATTACATCCACAAACACATGTATCTGGGCTCCGACTGACGCTTACTAACGCTCTCGGTTGTTTGTTTACAATCGCGCAAGCGGATACACGTGACCGCATTCGGGTCATAACGCAAGATGTTGGTCGTAAATCAAAACAATGATATTTTATTTTAAACTTCCCGATAATTTATTATAAATTTTATTAATAAAATCAACAACTAAAACACTTTTTTGAATAAATTCTTTATTTAATTTAAAGTACCGGCATGCAAAGTTACTTCGCTGTGGTTTCATCATTAATTACTTCTGTATTCATCGGCAAAACCGGCATTGCGCTGGAAATCTTGAATTTGAAACGATACTCGTTGTATAAGCCGACCCCCAAACTCCAAGCCAAAAATCTAGGACAAAATTTTCGGCTTATATTCCAGAATCTACAGTAATATTATAATGTGTGTTTTAAAAGAAAGACTGCAATCAAAGATAGATCCTGAGTTTTGTGCCATTTAGTAAAACTAATTTATAGATGTAGTAACTTAAAAAAACGTTACTGAGTCTTGTTAAATTCTGTATCATTTTTGCTAAATAGCATTTGTTTTTCTATATTCAGACTTTGAGAGTTATCTGTCCACTCTTTCAATTCATTGATACAATTAAGGATACTGTAGTAGAAACATCATTTGGTGTGAACTAAAGGTACAGCTGAATATCATCTGCATATGAGTAAATGTGAGTGTTACATATTCTAAAGATTTTTCCCAGTGGAAGCGCGTAAAATGGAAACAGTAAATGTTTGAGAATATTAAGCGTTGTGGGTTGACATTTAAGCACATAGTGCATTGCACCATATAGATGACTTAGAGGAGATCCCCCACCCCCGTCCCCACCTTATCTTAATGAAATCATTTGTGCTGTGTTTTCCAAACTGCTGTAAATTATGCCATCATCACGCATTGGCTGAACATGATTTACACAGGAGAATCACAGAGGTCATCAGGTGGACTCTCTTCTCTCAAATGATGTTTCTCTGGATTCAAGTCTCATGACACCGAGAAGGTTTCAACATTGTGTATGACGTCTTGCACGCACCCCCCTCCTTTCCAGCTGTACATGTCCAGCAGCAATCTAATTTTTCCCAGCCTTTTCAGAATACATATTGTACAGGTGCTCCTCTAATTCCTCTTTGGGCCCTTTTAAGTCCCCCCTTTCTTTTGGTGTACAAACAAAGACTTTTTAAATTTAAACAGGTCACTAAAAATGCTGCCCTTGCACTTTCCTCCTCCTTCCTATTTTTTTCCTCATGTTCTCTGCTCTCTTTAGTGTTTCCAATCTCAATGTTTTCCTCTTGTAAGACCTCAATGCCCTGTCTCTGGAAACCACAAGTAGCTCTTTTCCACAGCTTCCTCCTTTCTAATCTAACTTTTGAAGATGATGAACTACTTTCAACACATTTTAGAACATCCAACACTGTTCTAAAATATGAACTAAACCACACAACATTGCCTAAAAGCCCAATGTAATTTCCAGCCTAAAATATGTAACAGAATAGAGCAGTCAATAGTATTCCAGATTGTGTTGCATAATCCAATAGTATTCCAGATGAGGTTCCATTTCCACACTATGACTAGTGCCAGATTGGAATTTCTAAAGTAAATAGTAATTTTTAAGATGAAACTGAAGCCAACTTGAGACTACTTTTACAAGTACTTTAGAAAGATAAAGTACATTTCATATAGGTCTATAATTAAGCATTTTTGGGTCTAGCTGTAGTTAAACAGACCAATGTTGAGAAACAGACTTTTAGTATATTATGCCATGTACCATTCATTAATGATCTGTGGATAATGTTAAGAATGAGTGCTGTCAGAACAGCAATTAAGCTTTAGTAGGTTTCATTTCAAAAATTAGTCATTATTTCATTTTCTGTTGTTAAGTTAAAATTAATAAGTAAGTGTGCATAATGGGAGGTGATGTTTGCAAATGTAGTATGTCATTTAGGGGATTATGGCAAAATCACAAATCTTATATAATCAGTTATCATAAAAAAGTTAATAAAATCAGTTCAAAATTTGCATTTGTCAAGTTAAAGTTAAACACTATTCTCAGTGGTCAAGAAGCATTATTTTACTTTTCATCTATTACTTTAGTATAATAGTCAGGCTGGGCCCCCCTTTTTTTTTTTTTAACCGGTCAAAAGACCTGGAACTTTTTTGCTTTCTACCTACACCTATAGCCATCCTTAATTTATAAGCTTAAAATGAATGTCATTTTGAGCACATTTTTGACTAAAAGAATCTCTGCAGACATGTCAGGTTATCCTTATGTTACACTCATTTTATCAGACGGAGTACAGTGTTTGGTAGTTTAGCCATTATTTAGTATTAATTCTAGAAATAATCTGCATATTGTGGTGAATACAGATGCCTTCCTGCCTCCCTGCTAAGTCTTCTGTCTTAACAGAATTTATGTGCCATTGAAAGCCTTGCAAAATGGCACAGTGATACCTTATCCTATAGCACACAGTAGCAGGAGTCTGTAGTGGCTCAGCTGAACTGCAGCCTAAACCAGGTCCACCTGCTTTTTTAGTAGCAGCCAACCTCTCTGAATTGCTTGCTGGCAACCAGGAGTATGATATTAAATGAATGACGACAAGCATGTATATGTGAGAAACTGTGATGAGAGTCAGTTTCTAAAGTTTTGGAATGCCATAGTCTAAAACCAAAGAGCAAAACCAGGAGGGAGGACTAAATGAGAATTTTCAAAAGCTCTTAACTAACAGACAAGTTGTCACTAGAACCAAGATGCTGAAAGCGTGAAATTATTAAAGAAACAGAATGGAGGCTAACTAAAAAATTTTTAACTGTAAGCTCAAGGCTAAGATTTTTTGAGGTTCTTATCTGTAATCTTAAACATCAAACAATGTGCTGGGTTATAAAGTGGAGTATTGTGACATGGCACATGGTGTGTCTTGTGAGACAGGTTCTATCAAAACATAGCAAAATACTAAAGCTACAAAATGGTAATGTGACCTTTATAGGTTTGTAATTTAAAAAAAAAAAAAAAAAAAAAGTTATCCTGCTTGTGGCAAATTTTGGTTTCAGATAAACTTCAGCATGTATGTGGAAGATAAAAGGCAAGACAAGTTGTAAAATCTGATCTAGCCCGTAGCTAAAGTGAAAAGCTTAGTTATACTTCTACATGAACAAGGCTGGACCGGTCCTACAGTATGATGCCTAAATATAGAAAAGAGTCACACTACACTACAAAGCACTGGTTTAAGAGAGTGTCTGGCATCACATAACTGGCTTAAATTCAGCACTAACAGAGTAGCTTGGGGTCTCTGTTATGCCATCTGTACAGTTCCATGTCATGTCTTTTGCTCTATGCTACCAGAGGCTATGGCGTATAAAGAGACCAGTACAATAAAGAGGCACCTGGTTGTCCAAGAGTATTGGATTGGATGTTTAGATGCAAAACAAAAACTGCTAATCAATCATGTTGTAGTTGTATAATTTTGTAATACTCATTGTACTCTACTTTTATTTTGGGCATATGTATAATGCATAAATAAAAGTATATACTTTCTGTCCTGTCGGTTCTGATACTCTGTAGCTGCCTAGAGTTATAGATGTAAAAAAAGGGTGAAATATTTAGCTACAATGGCAGTCATCAAGCTGGTAAGAATAAACATACAAGGGTTTGATAGGATGGGATTTGGGACATTCTATTCTTATCTATTAGTAAAGAGTATGAAAGTAAGAACAAGGTCATCTTAAGACCCTAATATGATGAAATTGAAGCCCATAACACCTTGATCAAAGACAAGACTGCTCAGACAAATGCCTGTTAATCAGAGCACTAAGTGCCAAAACCCGAGTGTTGACAATATGGTCCTATTATGCAGTTTGAGGCTATACAGTGTCAGTACTTAATGCTGAGTTGGTCAGGCAACTAATGCATCAGCTTTAAAGACCCTGAAGACCAAAATGAGTTGTAAGGGTATCCAGGACTCTCCAAGGGGTGTCTTCTTCCATGGTGATTTAAGGTTTTGCCTCTCGTGTTTTGTAACTTGTCATGATCATGATATCTAAAGGGACTCTGGAGTCACCAGTCACCTCACTTATGGAGGCATTAAACAAAAACCAGTAATAAATGGTGGTGGGTGCCTATTTTTTTGGATATTTTAGTTACCATAGTCATTTCTGAATAACTTTGGTGAAGGAAGCATTGAAGTTATATTAATGAAGAAGGCTTCCATACAGTGCTAGCCTGTATGAGGAAGGAATTTAGACAATGGAGATTAATGTTTAGGAATCTTTCAGCAGCTTATTGTAAGCTAGTAGACACTTGGAGGTGAGCTGATAGGATGCAGGACAAGCTGTTCTAAGCAGTGATTAGGAATCTTTAAACATTAGATGCTAGACATTTTGTTGGATGTTTTAAAAAGCACCCTGAAGGATTTTGTAAAGGATTTCAAGTTATGGGACCTAAATTTATGAGGAGTAAAGAATCTTGTTTCTGTGACTGCGGTTGGCTGGTAAGACGTTCTACCGTGCTAAGACAGCAGAGGTGAGTTACATATGGGTGAAAATGCTAAAGGTGCTAGATATTATTAGGGGTTTCTTTTTATATATTCTTATTATTTTTTTATTGATTTTTTTTTTTTTTTTTTTTTTGTAGCAAGGGAGGCAGTGTACCAATTACTGAGATCATCCTTTGCCTGGGCCACCTGATGGATGTGCCAGACAGGAGACTCAAATAGTCAACTAAGCCTTAGAGACTGAATAACCAGTCAGCATTGATTAAGATCTTTACTGATTGTGAAGTGATTACAATAAAAATGTATCTATGCAAATGTGAGATCAGAATTCAATTCCAGGAATGTTTTACTTCCTGTCTTTAGGTGAGGTGTTAGTTACTACCTGAATTAGAGGTGCTTGATTCCTTGGGGTCTTGTTTATGACTGTGGATGGAGGAGATTAGACTAATAGATTCATGTAGTAGTACAAGTGTAATATTAGATCATTATGGAAATGTACAGAGGATTCAGAAAGTATTTACCCCCTTCACTTTCTGTACACCTTATTGTGTTGTAGATGTAATTTTAAATTGATAGATTTACAATTTTTGCCCATTAATATACATTCAGACTCCCTGTTGGGAAAGTGTTTTCAGAAAGGTTTGAAAATGTATTCAAAATCAAAACTTAAAATCTGTCATTCATGTAAGCATTCAGACCTTTGGTGAAATGCTTGGTAGAAGCCCTTTTGACAGCAAATGTAGCTTTAAATCTTCCTGGAAAAGTCTCTGTAAGCTTTGTGCATCTGGATTTGGGCAGTTTTTCTAGTTCTTACAGGCAGATCCTCTCAAGCTCTGTTAGATTGGATGGAAAGCTTCTGTAAACTGCCATCTTAAAGTCTTTCCACAGATTTTCATTGTGGTTTAAGTTTGGGCTTTTTTCCCCAAAAACACTCCAGCATTGTCTTGGCTCGATGCTTGAGTTAATTGTCGTGCTGAAATGTGAACATCGCTCTAGTCTCAGGTTGCATGTACACTGGAGCAGGTTTTCTTCAAGGACTTCTCTATATTTGGTGGCATTCATATTTCTCTCAATTCTGACCAGTGTCCCTGTTTCTGCTGCTGATAAACACCCCCTTAGCATGAAGCATCCAGCACCAAAGGGGTGGTATTAAGCAAGTGATGAACAGTTCCAGGTCTTTGCCAGATATAGTGCTTGGAATTCTGTCTCCGAAATGGTCATTTCTTGTTTTCTCAGACCAGAGAATCGCTGACATGTCATGTGCCATTTTCTAAAGAGTTGCTTTCATCTAGCCACTCTACCATAAATCCTTGATTGATGGGGTGCTGCTGAGATGGTCCTTCATATAATTCTCAGGAATTGAGGAATTCTTTTGGACTGACTAAGCCCATTCTTTACTCGTTGCTTATTTTTACTGGATAGCTAACTCTGGGAAGTTGGAAGTAGGGAATTTTCCTAATTATTGAGGCCACTTTGCACATAGGTACACTCAAAGCTTTCAAAATGGTTTTATACTCTTGCCTTTATTTGTGCCCTACAATGAGTTTAGGTTGCTTGGATTACATTACTTTTTTTTTTACTTTTTTTTTTTGTCCTGACATTCAGTGTAAATTATGGGATCTTGTATAGACAAGTGTGTGCCTTTCTAAAGTATGTTATATCAGTTCAGTTTGCCGCAGGAGGATTTCACTTGAGTTCTAGAAACACATCAAGAATAACTAAAGCAAATAGAACACATTTGACCACAGTCTGGAGTGCCACAGCAAAGGGTTTGAATACTTACATGAATGAGAGATATCAGTTTTTGATTTTTAATTATTTTGCAAATTTTTGCTTTGCCATTATGAATTACTGAGAACCCTGGACACACTGGAAGTTATTGGGGATAAGAGGATGGGGGGGGGAAACTGGTTGCAGGTCAGGTCAGATTGGGTAGAACGCACTGGTACATCGCGTTGCCACACCCACTACATGACGAAACAGTTTGAGATCCTGGTTGGCAAACCCCCCAGGCAGACATGCAGTCTAGTCCTACCCTCTGACCCTACAGAAATTACCATCTCACTGCCCCAGCCAGGAGATTGGTGAAATGGCAAAATTATTCAATTAAAATTAAATATACAATACAATAAAGTGTTCAGAAAGTGAAGAGGTATGAATAATTTCTGAATACACTGTACAAGCTTTAGCCCTCACGTGAAGCTCATAATTTGCTTATCAGTCACCCTTTATCACAAACTTTGGGAGATGAATGAAAGAATTTGACTGAAGTCATGGGTGAATGTTGAAAGTCCTTGTGGTAGACATTAAATGATTACATTTTCCTTTTTGTATCTGGCAGAACCCGAGATTAATTTCCCTGAAAATAATTTCAAGGATTATTGAATTCTTTACATAAACTGCTTGTAGTACCACCTTAAATCTCACAAAATAAAAAGGTACAAGAAATGAGAAAGTGATGGCTTATGTTTGTTGTGATATTTGATATTTCTTTACTTGCCTCCAAGCCGAAGCAGTATTGCCATAATTTTCTTTCTTAAAAAAAAAAAGTGTCCCGTCTTTTCTATATTGCCGTATAAAGGAACAGCCCTTGGGCTAGATGTAGACAAAAAAGGTAAAAAAATTGGCCACCTTGTGTTTCTGTTTTTTTCCCCTTTAATTTTAATTAAACAATATTAATGTTTAGAGTATTAATCTAGGTTTACCCGAAAAAGTACAGTTTTACTTTACACATCTTAAATCCTGATTAGCTGTTATGACTGAAAGTGAAAACATTGAGGCATCCAATGATTATTATCCTTAATTATACATTTTTTTTATATTATTATTATAGATCTGAAATGTAGTCATAAGTCCACGATTGGTCAAATAAAATTGCAACAATATAATTGTGCAATCATTATATGCATGTGTAATTTATTGTATGAATTTTTGCAGTCATTTATATTGCTCTTTTCCTTTCTAAAATACATACAATTTTTTTGTTTTAGGTACAGGAAAGAGATAAAGAAATAGAAAGACTTGGACGCGCACTACATGGTGGTCGACCTCATGATGTTATATCATTGGAAGCACGTAATAAAAGCAATGAAAAAATCATAGCACATCTGAATGTACAGGTAATATAGCACTCTTAGACCTGCTTAATTCCAGCAACAGTAATGGAGCATTCATGCTAATCCAATTAGCATTGGGTGCAAAGTAGGAAACAACTGTCTGCATGGCTAACTCACACTCTCTAGGGGCAGTTTGGAATTGCCAGTTAATCTGTACATCTTTAATGGTATGGATAGAAAAACAGAGTTCACAGAGGAAAAACATACAGAGCAAATAAAAAAAAAAACACAAATTCAAATGTTTATAGTTTACCTCGTATGCATCATCAGCATGATGGTCATCAATGGGGTGAAGGTCTTTGTCTTAATTTACACAGGTTGGCAATTTATCCCATACATCTTTTTCCTACAATTTTTGCAGTCTTATGCATCTTTAGGGTGAGAACCATTCTTCTCATGTTATGTGAATCTTCCAACCACATTTTCTTTGTCCTCCTTTTGCGCCTTATTCCCTCTACCTCCATCACAGTGCACCTATCTATCAATTCATTCTCCACTTGCTCAAAACACCTTTGTCCATTTCTTCTCTGTTGAGCACCTATAGCCTCCACGTTGGCTCTCAGCTCTGTACTTGTCTTTCTCTGACACACCTGATTATTTATTCTTTTTTCCTTTTCTGCCTACTTCGACCACATTTCAATCCCATACTTCATACTAGTCCACCCATAGGTTTCATAAACTTGCCAGAGAGGCTCCTTTTCAAGTCAAAATGAAGGACATCTCCTGGGATTTCGTCTATGTGCCTCTCACACTTGTTACTGTTGTTACTGCACCTTAGGCCGGAGTTATACTTCATGCGACGCATGCTGCAGCGGACGCTCCTGCTATGCAAGCGTTGTAGTGTTCATACTTGCGCGTGTACTTTACGCAAATCTGGAGGAATCACGGTGAGAATATGTTCGGCTTCTCTGTGTTGTGAATTGCCTAGAACACTCATTAAATTATGATGACACCTTACCGCAATATCTCTGAAAATTATGTTTATTGATTAAATCCATCAATCCAGGGATGTGTCCATTCCAGCAAGCATTGGGCACGAGTGAGAAACAATCCCTGGACGAGGCCTCAGCTCATCGCAAGGTGAATACAAGCACTCGCATACACTAGCGTCATTTTAGCAGCACCAAATCCCCAAATCTGCATATCTTTGGAAGGAAACCAGAGCACAGTGTGGAATACAAGCAGGAAATACCAGCAACATAACTCCCTGCGAGACAGCAGTGCTATCACTCCACCACCGTGACACCCCCATGTGTGTAATTATTCCCCCCATGTGTGTAATTATTAACGGTATTCATTATTTAAACGAAATTATATGTAAAATGTAACATACACACTTTAATGCATTTCATCATGAAAGTGGTATCAAGTACAAATCTAAAGATTCTAATTGTGCAGAGAGTTGAAATATCATGCATTTAATTTGTTCTGTGTGGTGATCTATTGCTGCTTGCCGCTGCTGTCAGGTCCAAAAAGCTCGTAGCGATTAAAAACTGGGATGACGTTTATGATACTCTGCATTAATGATAAAGTAAACTACGAGATTAAAGTGGACATTTCGAGATTAAAGCCGAAATTTCCACTTTAATCACAAAATACACGTTTTCACCGTGTCCTTTATTTTTTTCTCAGTGGCTCAAATACAGCGCTATACATTATGTTGCTGTTGTTAAGTTGCAAAAATAAAAAAAAAAAGACGGCACAAAAGATGGTATGTGAGACTTTTAAAATGTATTGTGTCATTATGATCGGGAATATGTGAATATGTGACGCTTGAATATAAAAGCACCATGAATGCATCTGTATGTCGGCATTTTGCTTCACCACATCGAAGCATTCATTCCATAGGATCTGCATAGAAGCTTTCTGTCGCATGTAGATAGTAAACAGAGACACTGACGTCACGTTCTAACTTTTAGCACACTGCGCCCCCTGACTTTTTGCTGGTACTGCAACTCGCGCACGCGTCGCACTAATTTCTGAGGACCTGCTCAGAGGAAGCGTGAAATGAACGCTGGGAACGTGTGGCAGCCATGATGCGGGCGCGTACGCGTTCTGAGCGTGAAGTATAAATCGGCCCTTATTTTTCACTTTTGTTACCCGAGTATCAGAACTTCCCTGCTTTCTCCACAGCAACTTAATTTCTGTTTTCTAATTCTACATTTAATACTTTAGTGTCACACTCTTTTTACCAACAATTGTCACACTCACTGCCACCTCTAGCAACATAGAGTCAAAAACGTTTTTCAAATCTACACATGAGCAATGTATTTTTTCCCACCATTTGATGCTTTTCCTGCATTTTTTCTGGCAACAGTGACTCAGTTGTTACTTTCAAAGACATGAAAACATAGCACATTTCGATAAACTTTACCTAATCCTTTATTGTTTTCCCTAGTACTCTTTCAATCACCTTCATTGCCTACTGCAAAAACTTAATCCCTTGACATGACCTGCACTTTAGTGAATCACCCTTTCTTTTGTGGACTGAAATTAATACAAAATTTTCCAATTTTCAAGAATCTCCTTGAGAACCCTTTCTCAGTCTTTAATATTTTGGGCAACATTCCATTTGGGCCAATTTTTGTTAACCTGTTGTCTTCTTTTTTGGTGCCTTTTCAAATTTCTTTGTTGAAAACCTACAGCTAGGTGGGTTTTTTTTTTTTTTTTTTTCCCCACCGCAAGTGTCATTCACCCGTTCATTTTCCTTATTCTGCAGTTTTTTCAAGTACTTCTTTCAGGTATCCTTAATTCAATTACTAAAAATCATGATGTTCTCTTCAACACTTTTCAAGTTATTTACATATTCTACATCTAGTCTTTCTTATTCTATTTGCTTTGTGATCCTAAACACATTCCTCTTTCCTTCTTCGTTTTGTAACTCATTTCTAAACTTTCACAGTATCAATGCTCTGTTTTATTTTTGTTTGTGTTTTAAACAGATATAAAATTAATTTCAGTCAAATTTAAGTCATAAATGTTGCAAAATGGTAGCTAATCTGAGCAAGGGATGTCTCCAATGTTTGACGAGTAGTTTTATGTTTTTAATATTTTACAGCATTATTTATCATTATTAGACTTCATGTACTGCTTACATTAAGTTTGACATTTCAGACTTTCCATTGAATTAGAGGGAAAAAAAACTTTTTTTTTAACAACTGAGTCTGGTTTAACTGTTGCAATAGGCCTGGGCACTAGTAGCAAGAACAAAAACAATCTTTAATAAACAAATAACATTTTGTGTAAAATTACAATATATATTTCATTTCAGCAGTCTTCCTTAATCAAAAATGAATTCCAATATCTTATTACAAAATTATGCATCTGATTCATAATCCCAGATTCGGCAGTTCTTCAATGCCAGCACACACATCCTCTGACTTTATACTGCCATAACACAACATATATAAATTTTATTTATTTTTTTTTTTTATTCATCACATATTCATTCTTGCCCAGTTTTTCAACATGCATAACTTGAAACATCTTAGATATATGCTGCCCCTTTCTATAATGTTATAAATTTTAAATTGCATATGTGTATGTTTTTCCCCCCAGATTGAATTCCTTCAAAAATCTAACCATGAGCTAGAAAAACGCATTCAGGAGCTCCAAGAGAAAAAGCATAATTCCACCAGTGAAATTGCAAATTTAAGTGCAAAAAATGAAGAATTATGCCAAGAACTTACTGAGATAGATCAGCTTGCACAACAATTAGAAAGAGACAAAAACATTGTTCTGGAAGCAGCTGATCAGGAGCTTGAAGAAGCAAAGGTATAATATGGTAGTCTGTCTAAGCACTGACAGACCCAGTTATTGTGGACATGTGACTTAGATAATTTTTAAATGTATAACTCATTTGTGTGACTTTTCCCTTTCAGAATCACAATAAGGAATTATCTGGACATTTTTGAAAAGGTTTTGTGTATTTTACAAGGATAAAAATATAATGTGTGTTAAAAGAAGCTTCAAGACAAATTTATTTTATTATGCTTTCAAAAGTGGGCGTTTTTGTTTTTTTTTTATTCATGCTTACTTGCGTCTGGTGTGTGGATGGATGATGTCCAGGTTCAGTACTCCTAATCCTACCATGGAAAGTTTGCCCCATTTTACCATGTCACCTGAAAGCCAAAATGATGACAAAATAACCAACACAACAACACTTGATAAATTTATACTTGTATTAAAAGAATTATTATGATACAATAATAATTTAAGTGTTCTTGATGCTCCAGCCTTTAATACATTTATTTAATTATTATAAATTTTTAATAAATTTGCAAAAGTCTCAAGTAAACTTTTTTCATGTTGTCATTATGGGGTGTTGTGTGTAGAATTCTGAGGAAAAAAAGGAATTTAATCCATTTTGGAATAAGGCTGTAACATAACAAAATGTGGAAAAAGTGATGCGCTGTGAATACTTTCCGGATGCACTGTATGTATTCTGGATTCTGTCATTGTGTAGTAGGCATTTGTAGCATAGAATGTTACGGAGGGCTGCAATTCAAAACTCCAAGTGAAATATTCATAGATTATTAATCCCAAGGGAAATTCAAGTACTAGTAGCCAAATATTATACCAAGTTAGATACAAACATTTAAGGTGACCATTTCCACATAATATTAAAGTAAAATAAAATAAAGTGACATGGCATATGCTGATAGGGCAGCATGTTTAAAGTGACACATTATGTAAAAAGGTTGTATAGTAGTGACCAATTAGAGATATCAGATGTTCATAAGCTTATAGCTGATATAGTTTATGAACAGAGAAGGAGCATCAGGCCCAGAACTCAACCACCCCCACCCCTATTGGGAAGAATTAAGGATTGTAATGGCTATGGCGATAAAGCCATGTATCTGTCTGTACTGCAGTTCTATGATAGCAGCCTACAAATAAACAAACTCCTCTGTTTAATTATTGTGGTCCATAGTGGGTGATGTTCATTGTCTGTAATAGATGGCAGCTTGCATGGTGTGATATTACATTATTATTTTTATTATATTAGTAGTATAATTATGATTATATTATTATTAATATAAAATGTGTTCGCCATTTTCTTTCTTTTTCACAGTAACCCTTTTGTTTTCTTTGCTTTAATAAGGTATTTACATTTTTTAAAAAAACTAAAATTTAAATTGCACGTCTACAAATTTTTAAAATCACTTTAGTACATCCCCAAGCTAGACAGCCATGTGGAAGTATTTGTCAGACTTCTACATTGTACTTGACATGGTGAATGAAAATGACTTATAAAAATTCTAAAACATCTTTTTACAGAAAGAAATTCAGAGACAGCACAGAGAATTGGAAGATTATGAAGATATTGTTTCAAAGATTAAAATGGTAAGTTTATTAGTCCTTCCTGAGCAATAAATTATATAAGTAAACATTAAGCTTACTGTTAATTTTTGCTCTATGACAAACAGTTATATTATTAAGAAAAGTCAGGAAGAAATAAGTAAGTAATGAAATTTGTGGGTGGGGACACGTGTTATGCACTCAAAGCTAATGTTAATACTGAGACTCTGAAGAAAGTAAATGAGTGGGGAAAAAAAAGAAAACCATGGTTCATGAAAGAACTTAATTAATATGGCTGTGTTTTGGTTTTAGGTAGAGGATATTGGGAAAGAGTATCTGCAAAGCAACTGTTCCTACTTTTAAAATGAGTCATTTCTTGAAAAATAAATAAAGCATGGGGCGGGGTGGGGAGACTTTACCTCAGTCTCAATCCAAAGCAAACATAAGGATGTTCATACTAGAGAGCACAACACCAGTTCACAATTTGCTGTATGGCTTTAAGGTCAAACAATCAAATTAGTGGATTCTTTAAGACTTTTTAGGGATTCATGTTGATAGCACTGTGACAAACCAAATCTTTTTACTTGGGACTAGCAGGACCAGAACGTCTAGTAGTTGGGACCAAGCACCAGTGAATCGTTATAGGAGTCCAAAAACACCAATGGGTTTGTACAAAAACTGATTTTTTTTACTGTACCACAATAAAAAAAATGGTCCAAAACATACTTAAAACAGCTTGGGAAAAAATATATACATACCAGGGACAAAAACAAAACGAGAGAGCAAAAAAATAGTCAACATTTCAAATGGTTTTTCCACCGTTTATCTCCAGAATGTTCATAGAGAGAAAGCATTCTTTTCACTTCCACACTCTGAGTACAACTCCTTTTCATTTCACGTAAACAAATTAACAGTGTCTCATTTACACTTGTGTGTCTTACAATATTAAAGTAAGGCTCCTGCACAACTGCAATGTCACATGCACACCCATATCCAACCAGGTGCACACCACACGCTGCACAGGGTAGAACCGCCCAGCATCCTGTCCCACTGCACTCCCTCGTCATGTGGATTTCCATGTCATCTGCCACAGTGCGGTACACACATACAACCCACCATAGCTGTTTGATTTACCCTGTGTCAAGGTTGCAGTGCGTCTGCACTGGACCTGATATCAATCCCAGTTCGAGGGCCCTTTGGACTGTGATGCATGAGCCACCATCACATTCCAGTCTGTAGGATTCTGGATCTAGCCACAGCAGATGCTAGCACCCTTCCATGCGAACCCAGGGAAAAAAGCTCAAAAAACATCCTGGTAAGTTAAAAGCAAGAAACATTTTCTTTGTCTTAGTCCATCATACACGTTACTGTGTACCCTACATAAACGGGAAAACCTTTAAAAGGTTCTTTTCCAGCTGAAAAAAACCTACATGTCTAGATGCTTGTACATTTTTACACAGGAAATAATACTGAAATGCTAATACTCTGTATTGCAACAGGATATGGTAAAATTACTATGCAAAATGGAAAAAGGCTGGAGAGAGTGGTGAAGACTGTGAGGGAAATGATATACTGTATTTTGTAGGGTAGTATGGACTATTGGAGAATAAAATTATATATTGATTTTTTTTGTATTGTTTGCAGGAACTTACTGGGTGCCAGCAAGAAAATAGTAAACTGCAGAATGATCTTCTTGAAAGCAAAGAACAAAATAGGAAGATTGAATGTTTGTTGAATCAATTTGAACAGGAAAAGCAAAGGCTAATGGACAAAGTGGAAAATCTTTCTGTATCTGGTAAAAGAAAAGACCCCTTTCTGTTCATAAAATAGTTAAATTCATAAGTTGTTTATTCTACCTTTTTGAAAAATAGCCACAATTCCATGGAGATGGATTTATAAAGCTCAAATTACTACTAGGGTCTTCTGAGAATGATGTTAAATTAATACATATTTTGCTATTCTATCATATTAGTTGGTATTAGTGGATAATGGGTGAAAGCATTGCAGAGAATAAGTGTCCATCATACTGTAATAATTATAAAGAAGTTGAACAGAAACAAAGTGGGGTAGTGACATGAGTGTGCGATCAGGCCCAGACAATTGTGAAGCAGCTTTGAATGTGCTTAAGCACAACACATGTACTCTCTAATTTACTCTTCATGTTGTGTGGATTAGTAAATGCCAGGGGAGCTTATAGGTCAGTCATGCAGTCAGCTAGTAAATGTAACTGCATTCAGTTATGAAAACAATGTGCTTCACAAACCTGAACAATTCTGATAATCATTCGCAATTTGGTAGTTTACAAATTAAGTAGACTTTTCAGATATTTTTACAAGCCAAAATGTTCAATTACAGCAGGATTTTCACATGTAAGTTGCTTCATTTACAGAAATTGGATATACTGATCATTTAAGGGTATCCTCAAGCTCAGATACTGGAAGTCTGCAGTGGCTTCAGGTTTTCTTTTTAGCCACTTCCCTAATTAGCAACCAATTACTGCTTATAATGAAACATACTACTTTTGGCTTTTAATTTTAATTGACTTTTCAAGCTTCATAATCTTTAACTTTTTTTTCCTTAACCAGCAACCAAACAGTATTAAGTTGTATCAGCAAAATTTGGCAAAGAGTTGCAGAGAATATGCTGTGTTCCTTGGTTTGCGTGGCCAGTGTGACATCACAAATCTTTCATGCATGCCTGTTTCTAGTTTCACAAGCCCAGTTGTGATTTATTTTTATTTTTTTAAGGTCACAAATACACAAGGGGAAAAAATGTTGTTTTAGCTGCTGAGATGCACTGAAACACCCCTCTCTTCAGTCCCCATGCACCATATCACTTGACAATGCTCTGTGATATTTTATTGTCCCCTACTGCACTGTTTTCTTCCATTTGCAGTCATTTCAGTCCCCAGGGCTCTTCAATTTATGTGGGTCATCAGCAAATTTGAAAAGGTAAAGTGTCCCAAAGCCACAATGGTTGAAAAACACTGACAGATTGCAATACCGCTTGCTTTTTTTTTTTGTTATTTTTAAAAAAAAAAAAAAAAGTAAATAAATAACTTAAAGTATTATGGCTACTTCTGCTGAATATAATGTATAAAACTGACCCCTCTGCTGGCAGAAGCACTACATGGCTAATTATGCATGTTAATTAGCCATGTTCCCAGCAACATCTCAAAACAAGCCTTAAAGGGCCCCTCCCCCGCCTTTATCATAAAACACGGGATATGCTTTGAAATAAAATAAACGAAAGATTTATTACGGTTTACAAGGAGTTTGTTAATGGAAGAAGTGCAAAGCATCTACACAGATACATGGGAAACAAAACAAGATGTTCCTGCTGTGCCCGGAGCTGCAACTTCAAACAGTGAAAGGAACCAAGATGGGAACACTGAGCATAATGATATAAATTTTAATTCTTATTGCTGGTTTGTGGCTATTTATTTGTATTTTGTTTGTTATATTTATCTGTCTGTGTCTTCTTTTGTTTAAGGCATGGTAGCACAGTGATTAGTACTACTGCCTCATAGCTCAGATAACACATTCAGGCACAATAATCGGCCTAGCATAGTTGGCAGATTTTTTTTCTAGACCTCAGGGTCATTAAAAAAGGCTATTTGCACCATTATAATCTACTCAAAACTAGTTCAGTTCCTCCTTGCTCATTGACTTCAATGCATTTCATGGAGTTCAAAAAAGTTTGCAAACATTTCTGTGATTTCACCAACTCTAGACAAAGCAAATTCTGAGGGGTTCGCCTATCACTAGTAATGAGAAATAAAGCAAGCCAATAAATTGCCAACTGACTTGGGCATCTTGGAATACTACTGGTTTGACTCCAACCAATTTCTTATTTAGCTGCTACTGAAGCACAATTAGTCCTTTTTAATACAGTTAATGGATTGTTAGTACTGTACTCTTATTCTAATACACAAGACATCTCTGCAACTATTGATTTTTTTGTGTACATTATCCAAGTTTTTTATGTGCTAGAACAAATCAGTGTTTATCAGACCTTTACCTTTTTCTTTTTTAATATCTGTTTTAATATTTGTAATGTTTTATTGAAGCAAATAATGCACAAGTGTTTGTCTGTTGATTCACTTAGAATGTCTTTGACTGCTGGTTAAAGAAAATTTAAGTAGTTAAAATTCAATCAGTACAAAACAATTCAATACCAGATGTTCCAATAGCATTAATAATTTGTTGCTAACAAAGAATGTGACCTGAACAAAAACCTAAAGACACTGTGGCCCTCCAGCATCTCTATTTGACCACCTATTCTGTGTGAATTAGAGAAGTACAGATTCCTTTCCCATCTAGGAGTGGTAGGGTAACTGTTAAAGGAGGAGCCATAAAAGGTTACAAAATGCATTTTGCTTGAGTGAACTGTTTGAAGCATATATAAAACATTCCTTAACACTCGGCAGGAATCTTAATGTCATTAGGACACAGAGCATCTGCTTTACACTTTAAACTTACTGTAAGTGTTATTAGAGATAAAGTTTATTTATGAATTAGAATGTATGACTTATCACCATAATTCTAACAAAAAAAAACATTTTAATCAGTTGAGGACTGGACCAATAAGTCTAAAATGTAAAAGTTCCAAGGTTGCAAGAAATAATGTGGCTGAATTAATATTACATTATTTAACTAATTTTTCATTGGTTGGAACATTAGTTGTTCTTGAATTGTTACATTAAAGTCATGTTCGATAAAAGTGTTAGCAAAATATTGTTAATTATCCCATTCATTTTTAAAACCAGTTTGATCCATCAGATGTTTACCTATAGAGATGGACTGTATTAGAACCGTTTTTGAATTGGAATGCAGAAAGCAACTGTTTACCTTTTGCAAGTCCCTCACAAGGAATCCACATACATTAAGTCAGTTATAGGGCAATAGTTCAGAGACATCAATTACCACATCTTTTTCATGTATGAGGAATCGGTAATATCTTTGAAAAATGCATTCCATAATTATAGTGATGGAGCTGTAAATCAAATCCAGTCCTGGAAAGTTGATGCAGGAACTTGGGAATATTCGAATATTCCCCATGGTGCCACCAAGTTAAGAGTTTACTTGTTCCCTGGTGGAAGTTTCGTTTTTTACAGAAGCTGTTTAAATAAATAGATATTTATATATAATAGACAACAGAATAACTGAAAAGGAAGAACATTTAAAAAGAAAAACTTCTGACTTGGCAGTCACAATCACGGTGAGGCATTATGCTGCTTTATTGCTGTTGGTATAAAGGAAACCCAGTAGTGTTTTGATGCACTTCTGCTGAATAATTTGTTGGCTGTATGTACTCAGTGTTGGTGTGACAGAGATGGAATGTGCAGCATTATTAATAATGACACTCAGTTTTGTTTTAGTTTTCTCCTTTGCTACTACCTCCAGGGGATCCAGAGACTGTGTCTCATAATTGAGCCTGTCCTTTTAATTAGCTTGTTGACTGAGAAGGTGGAGGAAAGGTCCTAAATTTAAATCCGGAAGTGAGCTGATATGTGACATATGCGATAAAAATTGGTTATAAAATGAATATATACTTTTATTTTGTCATATGCATTAATTTAGATTTTTCTGCACACAATTACCAGTATGTTTAAGTTGCTGGCCTGCTCTATTAGTAGCTATTTAAAAAAAATAAAATACCCGATGTGGGTTATTAGATAAATGAATCAAGTCAAAATGTGTCATATTAAGTATGCTTACATTTTTTGCATGCCTTATAGAACATAACTAATTCAGCTCCTTAAAGGGGATAATACGCTTAAAAAACCTTCACACAAATAATAAAATATCACAAAGTCCAGACATATCAATTTAGATACCAGTATTGACTATGTCTTTGTTAATGAATGATGCCATGGCTATTTTAGCCATCTTTGCCATTTAAGAGAGCGCTTCAAAAATCACTTTGTTTATTGTGACTGATTGCAAAATTGCATGCTATACACTGATTAGTCTTTGAAAGTCGTAATATAGCTGAGGACAAATGTTCATATAAAGTACAGCATTGATGTAATTAAAACACTAAATATGTATTCATGCAAATAGTTATTACTTGTGATATAATCTTGCATGGAGAATTTTTATGGTTCTGTCAGTTGGTGCTTCCCCGAATGTTACCTATGAAATGAAGCTTTCAGCAGGGTATCATTTACACAATGGTAAAGTTTACGTTAATGAGTGGATTTCTTCTTTTTCCTCTGCAGAAAAAGAATTAGTTTTAGAAATGGAAAAAATGAGGCTTCAGTTTGGTGTGTCTAAAGTGGATAAATCTCCATCCCGTCTGGATTCTTTTGTGAAGAATTTGGAAGAAGACCGAGATTTCTATAAGTCACAAGTTGACTACCTACAGAGAACTGTTAGAGCAGGAAGAAGTCCTTTACGAGGCTTGAGGACTGGAAGGAGTCCGTCTGTTTCACCTGCTAAGGTAAAGCTTCTAACTTTTGCTGTGAACTGTTTTTCTACTGTACGAAGGATTTACAAGGAAGAAATGATTATGTATCATTGCCCTGTGTTCAAAAATGAATGTAAATGTTAACATCTACCACTGTGACAGACTTATGTCCTTGGTGAGAAATCTTCAGTGACAGTTTACATTTTTTCCTTTAATTATAATACTTTCCAAATATTCTAGATCAATTGTGATCAGTTTAAAATGTAAAGGTGGTTGAAATTGAAGTCTAATTGTTGTCAACAAATTATATATATTAATGACAATTTTTTTCTTATTTAATGGAATGTAAATCATATTAGATTATAAGTACAGTATTGTAAGAGCTAAAAATCAGATTATAGAATTTAACCCTATATGTCAAGCTTTATGGTAAACTAGCAGAATACCCGCGCTTCGGAGCAGAGAAGTAGTGTGTTAAAGAAGTTATGAAAAAGAAAAGGAAATATTTTAAAAATAACGTAACATGATTGTTAAT
>JANRMT010062821.1:30225806-30332946 GCA_026402145.1 Polypterus bichir lapradei | reverse complement strand
GTGTGTGTGTGTATATGTATATGTATATATATATATATATATATATATTATAATATAGCACATAGTCCTGACCCACGATGTGTATTTGCCCATTAAAATGGGCAAAGTGACATAATTCAGTCTACTTTGGCCATGTTGTAACTGTTCATGCCAGGTGTGATAGTTATAGAATTTCAAAAACATCTGCCTTCCTAGGTATGTCATCCAGTACATTCTCTAGAGTTACAGAGATTGATATAATAAACAAAAAAGATCTAATAAGTGACCTGTATATAGGTCATGCTAATTTGTCAGGTCAGTTGTGAATGACCAGACTAACAGAAATGCCACAGCTATTTTTAAATTGGCATGGAGTACGGCATCTCTGAAAATGCATCGGAAGCAAATGGGTTACTGGTGCAGAGTCCCATGGTCTCTTCCAATCCTGTAAGCTAAGAATAGAAAGTGGTCACGTGATCACCAAAACTAGCCTGTTAAGGATTGACAAAATGTTGCTGCTTCTGACAAATCTCAATTTCTGTTGCAGCTTGCAGATAGTATGATAATAATTTGGTATATACAACATGAATGTGTCCTACAGTGAGTCAATGGTTCAGATTATTGGTGGTAACCTTATTCTGTGGGAATGGCTTCTTCATATGCATTTGCCCTATTAATTCCTTCATTAGCTAATTTAATGCCACAAAATAGGTAAGCATTTTTACAAACCATGATCATCACCATATAGACACAGTCAACACTTTTCAAATGAATTATTGCAGCTGGGTGACATGTCATGCCACAATATGGTTTTATGAAAGTTTCATTGATAACAGTTTACTCTAATGAACAGCACTATTCCCAAATCTCAGGACAGCTGAACACCTTTGGGATAAGGTGGAACAGAAGATTCAAAGCCTGAATGTGTAACAAGTCACATTTTTAGGAGCTGATGTTGTTGAGTAGGCATGGACCGCATTTGGAATGGATATTTGTCTGTATGCCAGGTTGTTAAGCTTTAAATACAATGAGTCAATAAATCTCAATGAAACTTGACATAGTTAGTTACTAGCATTTTAATTGGACATCAAGAAATGCGCATTGATTGCAAATGTTAATTTTATTGCGCCCAACTGCAGCACAGTTTGGGTGTTACTTTTTAAACAAAATATTATACTTAATTTCATCCACATCATAAAATTTAAACCTGCATTATTTTAATGTTAAGTTCACATCTTTATATGTGGAAAGTCGTGTTACTTTCATTTACATTGTGCAGTATGAGATCAATGTGTATGATGAAGCACAATAAAACTATGTGTTACCTTTAAACCCAGCAGCTTTCATCCTTTCTATAGCAGTTTTTATCTAAAAATATGAAACCCTACAGTATTTGAAAATTAGGGTTTTCCACAAATCATGTACGTTTTTGAACTGATGGGTGCTTTTCCAACCAGAAAGCAAACAAGGCTTTATGAAGATCTTAAGCAAAGCATTACCATGTCTCTCAGGTCAGTGGAGACAGCAGCCCTAACCTGCAACAGCTGAACTTCAAGGGCATCTGATTTCTACTTGACAATCACATGTTAATACATTAAAAACGGCTATTTTTGTAATTTTTAGAGCATCCTGTGATACCAAAGGGAGCTTGTGCACAAAGTAGATGACACCAATATCTCCATAACCTGCACTGTACGAATCATATTACTGGCATTGTCAGTCATGATAGCTGTTTCTTTTTCTTTTATGTTCCATTCATCCAGTGCCGCTGTCAACAAGCATCAGCTCTAGATCCTCATTTTAAAATGTTTCCTTTTTGTCTGAGGAGGAAATGTAAAGACAAATTTTTGAAAACTGATTGAGACTGTTGCAACAAGCAACTGAAGATATGTGTAACTTGTTGAACTATAGAAAGACAAAAGTCTTCCCGCTGTACAGTGCATCCGGAAAGTATTCACAGCACATCGCATTTTCCACATTTTGCTATGTTACAGCCTTATTCCAAAATGGATTAAATTCATTTCTTTCCTCAGAATTCTACACACAACACCCCATAATGATAACGTGAAAAAAGTTTACTTGAGGTTTTTGCAAATTTATTAAAATTAAAAAAACTGAGAAATCACATGTACATAAGTATTCACAGCCTTTGCTCAATACTTTGTTGATGCACCTTTGGCAGCAATTACAGCCTCAAGTCTTTTTGAGTAGGATGCCACAAGCTTGGCACACCTATCCTTGGCCAGTTTCGCCCATTCCTCTTTGCAGCACCTTTCAAGCTCCATCAGGTTGGATGGGAAGCGTCGATGCACAGCCATTTTAAGATCTCTCCAGAGATGTTCAATCGAATTCAAGTCTGGGCTCTGGCTGGGCCACTCAAGGACATTCACAGAGTTGTTCTGAAGCCACTCCTTTGATATCTTGGCTGTGTGCTTAGTGTCGTTGTCCTTCTGAAAGATGAACCGTCGCCCCAGTCTGAGGTCAAGAGCGCTCTGGAGCAGGTTTTCATCCAGGATATGTCTGTACATTGCTGCAGTCATCTTTCCCTTTATCCTGACTAGTCTTCCAGTTTCTGCCACTGAAAAACATCCCCACAGCATGATGCTGCCACCACCATGCTTCACTGTAGGGATGGTATTGGCCTGGTGATGAACGGTGCCTGGTTTCCTCCAAACGTGATTCCTGGCATTCACACCAAAGAGTTCAATCTTTGTCTCATCAGACCAGAGAATTTTGTTTCTCATGGTCTGAGAGTCCTTCAGGTGCCTTTTGGCAAACTCCAGGTGGGCTGCCATGTGCCTTTTACTAAGGAGTGGCTTCCGTCTGGCCACTCTACCATACAGGCCTGATTGGTGGATTGCTGCAGAGATGGTTGTCCTTCTGGAAGGTTCTCCTCTCTCCACAGAGGACCTCTGGAGCTCTGACAGAGTGACCATCGGGTTCTTGGTCACCTCCCTGACGAAGGCCCTTCTACCCCGATCACTCAGTTTAGATGGCTGGCCAGCTCTAGGAAGAGTCCTGGTGGTTTCGAACTTCTTCCACTTACGGATGATGGAGGCCACTGTGCTCATTGGGACCTTCAAAGCAGCAGAAATTTTTCTGTAACCTTCCCCAGATTTCTGCCTCAAGACAATCCTGTCTCAGAGGTCTACAGACAATTCCTTTGACTTCATGCTTGGTTTGTGCTCTGACATGAACTGTCAACTGTGGGACCTTATATAGACAGGTGTGTGCCTTTCCAAATCATGTCCAATCAACTGAATTTACCACAGGTGGACTCCAATTAAGCTGCAGAAACATGTCAAGGATGATCAGGGGAAACAGGATGCACCTGAGCTCAATTTTGAGCTTCATGGCAAAGACTGTGAATACTTATGTACATGTGCTTTCTCAGTTTTTTTATTTTTAATAAATTTTCAAAAATCTCAAGTAAACTTTTTTCACATTGTCATTATGGGGTGTTGTGTGTAGAATTCTTAGGAAAAAAATGAATTTAATCCATTTTGGAATAAGGCTGTAATATAACAAAATGTGGAAAAGTGATGCGCTGTGATTTCTTTCCGGATGCACTGTATCTTTAATTTTGACTAATTTAAGATTATTTTAAATGTCCAATAGGGGGATAAATTTGGCTAACAGTTTAGTTGAAGGATGTCTTCATGGAGATTAATAGCACGTGAATAGGTTATTGAAGTAAAGTATTTTATTATAATAATATTTGCAAGTTGATATAGATGTTTTATAAAGTAGATGCCATTGCATTGTATTAAAAGGAGTCACCCTAATATGTGTGGACTCTGATGTGATGATACATATGTTATGTGGCGTACGGCTCGAGCACTTGCCTGGCCAGGGCGCCTCCACGCTGGAAGCACTGGGGGAGGGAACTTATCCAGAGCAGCCCTGTTGGGTTCTATGGGCACCACCAGGGGGTGCTGCAGCTGCTGCTGAGCCCTTGGTTGCAGCACTTCCGGCACACCCAGTTGTAGGTCAGTGAGCACCTGGAGCACTCTCGGGTGCCTTATAAAAGGAGCCAGCAGCCACTACTGCAAGAGCCAGAGTCAGGTGGGAGAACACGAATAGGAGAAGTGGAGGCGAAGCAAGAAAAAGAAGAGTGTTTAGTGCTGGACTGTGCTTGTGACAGAGCTGTACAGGTGGGAAACCGGGGAAATAAAAAATAAAAAAATGTGTATGCTGAACTTGTGTCCCACGTCTTGTCTGTATTTGGTTTGGGTGGCAGGAGCGCCCCCTGGTGGTCCACAGTTAGTTGAATTATGATGAATTTGAAATGTTTTTTTTTTTTTTTTTTTTTTTTTTTTAAGAGCAGTGATATTTTGTTCCACATCTTCCAAATACTGTTTTAATTGTTCATTACTAATCAAGTATTTCTTCTTAAATGTCATTCCATGCTTTTGCATATGTAAGACGTCACTGTATAGACACCTTTTAGATTTGTCACATTATATTAATGTTCTCTGTGCATCGTTAAGTGATCTCTTTAAAAAGCCAGCACTACAAATATCAATGCACGCCAATTCAATCAAGATGAAATTGATATCCAATCAAATCAGGATACTGTGTAAATGAAATGTAATTGAACTGGGGCATTAGTGCCAGTATCCAGCCCTAGCAAGTACAGACTAAGCAGTTCATGAGTAGCCCTGTATTAAAGATGACTTTATAAGTTAAAAATTAAGACCTATAAACTTGCATGTATATTAAGCTACAAAGTGACAATTCATTGTTCTTGCGTTCATATGAGTTTAATACCATTCAGAACTTTGAAGTGATGCAAAGTTTTTGTAAATTTTCAGACTTGTCTGTCTATAGCTCATAGAAGGGTAACAGATCTTTTTATTTATTGATTTTTATTTATTTTTTGAAATTGCAGAGAATTCGTACAGAGATGGAAGAAGCTATGCATGAAAAAGATGAGCTGAAATTAAGAGTTCAGACCTACATTACTGAAGTTGCCAGAATACAAAATTTAATGACATTGAAGGTAATGTAATTTTTTTTTTCTAAAAATAGCTACTTAGGATAGCTTGGTATTTTTTCACTTTATATTGTGATATTTTACACTGTCATCAAGTCCTTTAAATTATTGGAATTATCATAAAACATAAACATTGCCAGATACTTGCTTGCACTGTACACTAAAAAATAATTATGAAAAAAGTTCAAACAAAGATAAAGTCTTCACCTCTTTTATATGTTTACATTTTGAAGATTTTTGCAGATTCTTTTTTGCCCATTTGAAAATTATCAAACAAGGGCTTTATCAAATTATTCACTATTTGTATAATAAAATGGGAGTATTATTATTATGTTAATCATATATATAATTTAAATTGTTTTCACATGGGCTAAAGTTTAGCATCATTAAAATGAAAAACTAACTGGGGAATCTGAAAGTGATAAAGAATTTTATATTAAAAATACAGTAAAAGTATTATTGTAAAGGAAGGGTTATAGATAATAGTGAATGGTAATATAGTAATTTTGGAAAAATAAAAATGTTATTACAGCGGGTAAAGTATGTTTAATGATCAATGAAATAAAAAAAAATCTAGAAAATGTAACAAAAAAAGGTTTATTAAAAATATCACTACAGATGTTGAACTCAGTATAGAAAGTCAACCATAAGATTGCAAAATTACTGTCCAGGAGAAGCAGAGATTTAAAAAGACTCATGATGCATATATATACAAATGAAAATAAAGGCCCAGGTTGTACCCGGGAACATTTTATTATTATTCAATCAAAACTCAAAAGAAAATATGATGGAACTGACAATGAAAACTGTATATTTTAGTTGTATGCCTACAAATGGCAGTGTGTTCATAAATACAATCTGTCAAAATGTTGAGGCATTACGAGGGAGAGACCTTCAGGCTGTTATTCTTTTAATGTAAAATAAATCACTTTGTGATAGTCATATATGATAAATGCGTGACTGTTTAACATTAAATGGTTAAAGATACTGATGAATCAAATGTTTTAAAACAAAGCCATGATTGTATCTGGAGTAAAGCTCTGTATTAAACATGACTTACCAGAGTATATGGTTTAACATAAAAATCTAATACCTATATTGAGATTACAACAGGAGATTGAGTTTCACAATCCTCCGTATATTCAGTTTACTGAATATAGGTAGTCTACCTATAGACTACCTTTGGAGTCTTTAGTTGCCATTGTTTAACATGAGAACAACAGATGTGCCAATGCAATTCAAGACATTATGAGGCTGAAAACCAAGAATAAAACCACCAGAGACATTGATAAAACCTTAGAAATACCTAAATCAACTGACTGGAATAACTTTAAGAAGAAAGAACACATTGGTGAGCTCAGTAATCACAAAGCAACTGTTAGGCCCAGGAAGACCCTCCCTACTGATGTCCGAAGAATCCACAAGATGGTAAAGAAAAAGTCCCAAGGCCCTGTCCAATAGATTAGAAATAGTCCTCAGGAGGCAGATGTGCATGTGTCAGAGACTACTATTTACAGAAGACTTCATGAACAAACATACAAAGACCATACTGCAAGATGCAAACCACTAGTTAGTCACAAAGACAGGATGGCCATTTTTCAGTTTGTGAAAAAACACTTAAAGAAGCCTGCAGAATTTTGGAAAAAGGTCTTGTGGACAGACAAGACAAAGATGAACCTATATCAGAATGATCGCAAGAGCAAAGTGTGGAGATTAAAAGGAACTGCCTAAGATCCAAAGCATATTGCCTCATCTGTTAAACATAGTGGTGTGGTTGTTATGGCTTGGGTATGTATGGCTGCCACGGGTACTGGTACACTTATCTTAACTGATGATGTAACGGCTGATGGCAGTTGCACATTGAATTCTGAGGTGTATAGAAACATTTCTGCTCAAGTTCCACTAAATGCCTCCAATCTCATTGGATGGTGCTTCATTCTGTAACAAGATAAGGATCCTAAACATACTGCTAAGGAAATACAGGAGCTTTTCAGAGCTAAAAATTCTTGAATGGCCAAGCCAATCACCTGAATTAAATTCAATTGGGCATGCCCTCTATATGATTTAAGAGAAAACCTAAGGGGACAAGCCCCCTGAAAGAAGCAGGATTTGAAGCTACCTGCATTAGGGGCATGGCAGTGCACATGATGTCTCTGAATCGCAGACCTCTAGTAGTCATTGCTTGCAAGGGATATGCAACCTGCTATTGCTATGTCCCAAAATGGGTCCTTGAAATTGGGGTGTGGTAGAAATTAAACATATTAAATAACGAAACAAACATATCCTCTACCAGGACAAATCTGATAAAACCTTTTTTGAGTCAGTAATCATGCAGGAGAAAACATTGTCCCTCAGTGTCCTTTATTACTCTTTCAGCAACGTGCTGAAGAGGAAGTATTCGTCACAGCTTGTGTTACAGCATGGTCAGAATGATCAAAGAAACAGAAGATAGAGGGTCATTTTATAAACTATTGAATTTATATATAGTTTCAATGAATGCAAGCATTTACTCTGGTTGGTTTTTCGGTTTACACACAAATGACATATAAATAAAAGTCTCTTTTATTATACTTCTGTTCTTCCTTTAGGTTTAGCTATTATCATTGAAATTTCTGGTTGTGTGACAACTGTCTAGTCTTGTTGCTACAGGACATCTGCTGATCTTAGTCATCTTTTAGTACATTTTGTGTATTATATCATTGTTTATTTAATCTTCACTTGACCTTTATCTGGTTTCCTGATTTTCCTGTACAGGTTTCTGACATTTATTAAACATTTAAGCTATTTCTTTGATGAATGCTATGTTACCCTAAAATTGTTCTCTTACAGCAGGACCATATAGAAAGTGTAATTTCTACATGGTGTAACCTAAATATAATAAACTTGAAGTTTTAAACTGTGGAGCAAAGGGGTTTGGTTTATAAAGGAAAAATGTGTCTTTATCTCAAACATCATGGGAGGCACTGTATGTTCCTCTTTTATGATATTACTTTATTTCATGTTTTTTTAAATGCTAATTTTTTTTAGGAGAAAGAAAATATTGACCTCTTGGAGCAGTTCAGAATGGCACATAGTCAAGCTGAAGACTGGGAGGTTAAGCTTCAGCAGATAGAAGGGCAAAATAGCTCCATTAAACTGGAATTACTTTCTACAGATACAGAAAGAAGACATTTAAGAGAGAGAGTCAACAACCTCGAAAAGGAAATCAATGAGGTAAAAGTAACATGCTAGTTGTATGTTAAATTAAATCTGCAAATATATGTTAAGCCCAGTGCTTCTTTTTAAGCCAATAACGCACCTATTTTGTTGTACATTTGCTTCACAGCCACAGCTTCAAAATGTAATTTTAATTAAGTAAATTCAAGCAATGCCTCTGTTTCTTTCCCTGTGAAATACATATTTAAGCAAGTAAATATCACACTTTTTTATGAAAGAGACTGGTTAATGTTTTCTTTGGAGACAAAGAGAGTGTCTCTTTGTTAATTGCAAACAGCAGACAGTAAACCGCTTAGTGGAATGAAGGCATGGTATGACGCTCAGTGCGACATTAAATTTATGTAATCAGTTTTAATTATCAACATATTTGTGTGATGCACCTTGTGTCCTACTGCAGAGGATTACATGAAGTAATTGTAAAATAGGATATTCACTCGCTTGTATAATTCATTCAGGTAGATTGTGTATGAATTAACCCTTTCTTACATATACACTAGTTTGTCATCCCGATTTATGTGGAGTTGCTATTATGTTAATTTATTCAACTGTATTTAACATAAAAAGACAATGTCAGGTTTTTACAGTGTATGATATTCATAAATTCATTTGCAAACCATGTAAACGAATTCTCCATTAGAATCCTGTATCAGGATAGTATGCATTTTTAAGGCATTTGGTGCAACATAGGAGTTTTAGAAATTCTTGATTTCAGATAGATTGATATTGCGTACACTAGGTTGTCTCAAGGTTGAATGGGGCTAGAAAGTGGTTTGCCGGTTAATGTCTATTGCCCTGAATTTGTCAGGACTCTTACCAAGCTAGTAGCCCACCTAGGTAATATTTCTCTTTCTTTAGATTTACTTGGAAGGGATATTGTGAAGTTGGACTGGTTTCCTGTCTTACTTGCTATTATACAGCCCCACAGTTACAGCCAGGTACTAGATCAAATGAAATATCCTCTGGGATATTGGGAGTTTAGTCCAAATGTCAATAATATTTTCTGTGTTTCCAATTAAAATGCCTTCATTACCTTCACATAGATAATATTTCAAAGCTATACACATCTATATATAGTAGAACAAACTATTCAGCCTGCCTGCTCATATTCCATTAAGACTTAATCCCAAATCTAACCATTACAGCTGCCCTTCTGCTTCAAATCTTGAAATGTTAAGTGAACCCAAGCATAATATACATATGAGGATTATTGTCTCTTGGTGGCTGACAGCTGGGATACAGTATGTGATGAGGAAATTGGTTTCCGTGTTTACTGCTTAGGTGGTAACAAACTATACTTGATCTTTATCTTTGAAAACATTTTTTGTCCATAGATATCCTTTATCATCTGATGTAATGTAAAAAATACCTTTCACTACTGACAGTTTTCTGCATAGTTAAGTCTTGTAGTTACTTGTAAATGCAAATCAGTATTAAGGTGGCCTGTCTATATATCACCTCCTTTTAGGAGGGAAAGTAAATTTTCTAATGTTTTAGTCTTATCCCCATTATTATTATTCTCTTAAAAATGTGTATTTGTATTATTCAAGTTCATTTAAAAAAAAGGTTTTGTTACTTGTTTTCTAGCACATGAATGCACAACAAGCATATGAGACACAAATCTCATTACTCACTAGAAACATGGCCAAGTTGGAGGAAGAACTAAAAAAGGCAGATGCTGACAAATCATCTATCATATTAGACCTAGCTTCTGTCAGGGAGCTTTGTGTTAAGCTTGATTCTAACAAGGACATGTTGTCTCGGCAGCTAAATTCAAAGAATATGGAACTGGAAAGGGTAAGGGTTAATGTTATATTGCCTCTAAACGTGTTTTACTTAAAATGCAAATTTAAGTCTTTTGTTTATTCTGTTAATCCAGCTGCTTGAAGAACTGGAAGGTGTCAAATCAGAGGCTGAACATTTAAAGAATAAATTATTCAGTGAGGAGTTAACCGTGAAAAATCTTGAGACACTTCTGTTGAGAAATCGTGAGAAAGAATTTCAAAGTCATCTCAGCACTCATGAGAAGGAGTCTGAAATTACTCTTCTCAGGAATAGACTTACTTTGGCAGACAGTAAAATGTGAGTTTGCTTTCATGTGTTTTGCCTTCAATGTAGGCTTTACAAGGTTTCCATTTATCTTCAGCACATTAAAATTTACTCTATTCTGCCACCCTTTCACAGTGTAAGCCAAACAAGAGAAACCGGGCAGCTTAGAAGTAAGGTTACTCAATTTCAGACAGAAGTGGATGTTCTCAGAAGACAACTTACTACAGAGAAGTTTGAGCGGTAAAACATATTTGATTTTTTTAGATATACTTAAGGAACATAGTTGATTTAATTCAATATTCATTTTTTTCTAAAAAATGTATTGGAATATTTTATAATTTAATTTCATGTTTTTTGTAGTCATTTTGAAC
This sequence comes from Polypterus bichir lapradei, assembly GCA_026402145.1. NCBI lineage: Eukaryota > Metazoa > Chordata > Cladistia > Polypteriformes > Polypteridae > Polypterus > Polypterus bichir. Next base: position 30,322,338 of record JANRMT010062821.1, on the reverse strand, counting down.
ATAGTATCTGGTTTGGTTTTCCTTTTTATTTTAATTCGGAGGAACACCAGAAAAGTTTTTTCTTCATTTTCATATTAATTCACCTAGTGTGGCTAAATTACCAGACCACATGAAAACGCAGAATGAAAATCTCTGTTAAAAAAGAAAAAATTAAGAGGGACCCATTTAACACGTAAATTGTTGCTAAATAAAGACTGAAGTCTGAATGTTGCTGTGGGCTGCTAAGAGTTCATTTAGAAACATGAAGGGCATAATAAGCAACCATGAATAACAGCTATGTTTTGACTGTTTGCATGCAGACTTTAAATTTACAGTGCAGGATGTCTTTGAATTTGTCAGCTCACTTTGGCAAGTGCTCAAATATGCTTTCAGTGAAATCATCATTTCTAGATTATATATGTAAATGCCTATGGACACAAAGGATTCCAGTACTGGTGGGGCAAAAAGATGTTTGATGCACAATAGCGGTTTTGATAACTTCAGAATGTTAAGGGAGACATTTGATTACTTATGGCAACGTCCTTGTTTTCAAAAAAAAAAAAAAAGTGCTTAAAGTGTGACATTTCTGAAAACCCTGGGTAGAACTACAGTAGTTCTTGTAGTTTTGTTTTTAATCCGCCAGCCTAATGGGTAACTTCTTGTATGGTGATGAAGACTGCTTAAACCTTTAACATAAAGTCCCATTAACATATAAATTTAATTTACTTTTATTTCCTTAAAATAAACTAACTAGCCTAATCTAATCACATCATTAGATGAAATCAAAGGATTTTGATTATCTTTAAATATTTACCCTTAATTCCTATTTACTGTATTCTTGCTTATGCATGCAAATGATGTATTGTTTGGGTGGTGTTAATACATTATGTCGGAGAGTTTTTCTCTGTGAAAGACTGACTGTGGATAACTTTTTAGGAATGCTTGAAGTGAATGGCAAGTTGTAGATGGTGAATAACAGGATGAAATTTGCATAGTTGTAATGCAAGTTTTAGTGTAAGCTTATTTGAGAAATGGTTATACAGTAGTTTGAATTAAATCCACCTTTAGCATTGCATTCAAAGCCAACAGCTCCATTCCTGCTGCCATGTTGATGGTTTATTTTACTTTTCCAGCATCTGCAGTTCATATGCTACACCAGCTATCATCATCATTACATGTATGCTTATAATGGGTTGCTACCCATGTGAGTTGCTTAAGTACCATATCTAAATATTTTTGCTCTTACTATGAAGACTAATATACCTGAAATTTATTTTCACAGTAAAAGATTATTCCTTCTGGTATTATAATTGTAGGCAAGTAAATTGCAATATAGAATTAAATTATAAAGCTTAATATATTGCAAAATATTTTATAAATTGCAGTATTATCGTTAAATGACATAATGTAAGAATTTTACTCCGAGTCTATAACAGCAATACTATTGCAAATTAAACTAATCTTGCAGTTACCATGGCAATTTTCATGCATGTTATATAACTAGATTAACGACTTTTACTATTCTGATAGGCATGGGTATTAATAGGTACAAGAAAAACATCTTATAATATTTATACCTATTAAAAGTTTCCTATTTAAATGAGTAGTTGACATGTATTTGTTACAATATTTGTTATTGTAGCTTCTGCATAAACCCTTTATTTCTTTTTATTTTTGATAGTGAGCGTGCCATACAGGAAATGAAGAGGCAAGGACTTTCTGTTTCATCTTTAAGAAGTTCTTCTCCCCTCAGTTCCTCTTTTAGTCCAAATATCCATTCACCTGATCGATCCATCTTGAAAACACCAGATTACTCATCTGAAAAATCTGGAGAAAAGTAAGATTTATTTAATTCTAAGTCACTACTGGTTCATATCTGCTGATCAGTATAGTTATTATATGTATTTTAAGTTTGTACCTGTTACAATAAATTGCAGTGCATGTTTTGCTTACTTTGTAAAACTTTTTTTTTCTTTTGCTAATATTTATATAGAAACAATCTTTATTTCTTATAATGTCATTTATATTAAACACGATTCCATAAAATGTTAAATAGCAGCAATGAAAAAGTAAATATTTTCACAATTCCACATTTTTTATTTTTTTTTTTTAGTAGCAGGCTTTACTTTAACTATAACTTTATGACACTGCCTGTTTAACTTCATGAGTGACCAGTCTGTACAAACAGATTGTAAATGAAAATGTATATACTTGTGAGAATTAATGTATTTTTGTGTTACTCCTTTCAAAGTAGAGTGAATGGACAGTGTCATAATTTGCTAATATTTTCCTCTCTATACTTTCAGAAGTGTGAGTTTCAAGGAATAAGAGCCATTAAAGACTTTTTGACACAAGTCCCAGGGATTTTTCAACAATCATGCACTCCTGCTCAGTATTATCTTCCATATCAGATCAAAATTGCCTGTACTGTGGAGGAAAAATACATTTAATGAAAGTTATATTTAATACTGGGAGATGTATCTAATATTCTGGAACAAGAATTGTCATTTATCATGTCTTAATGAAGATATTTGTAACATTTATTTAACTTTGTAATTACTGTATAGAAACATTTTTGTATTGTTTGTGTATTGTTAAGACCACATTTTAACAAACACTATCAATTGAATGAAAACAATTTGCTACAAAGTTCCCATGTGTCAAAGCAAAAGAAAGTTTGTGTCTGCATTAAACCGAGAATTCCAATACTCAAGAGCATTTTAAAAGTTATTGTCTAAAACCCCAGTCTTTTTGTTTATCTGCTGAACCTTTAGTACCTGATAATATTTAAATGGGTCAGAGAAGGAAAAGCACTGCTTAACCCATTTTAAGATGAATCCAAGATTTTCAAAACAATATATAAATTGTATAAATGTATGCTGTGCTGTAAATTAATTTGAATAAATTATTTTGTGATATATTTATAAAAATGTGCATTGCTTGTAAAGTTATTTTTTTCCGATGATATAACATAAATTGCATTTTAAAGCTTTATGAACGCCCTTTCATGATGAAGTATGCTAACAATACCTATTGTAAGTTAAAAGTGTACAGTTATAATCTATTCATGTTAGTATTTGGATATTACAAATTTAGATTATCATTAATATTAGTTTGAAAGGCTCAAGAATTGTAAAACCATTTGCATCTAATGATTTAGCTCACTGGTATCTCTGTTTAGCACTGAACTGTAAAGAAGTGAATGATAAAACCTGAAGAAGGCCTATTGGTATACCGGAGCAGGTGCTCTTTAAAAACCTAATTTGAAATTATAGATGCACTGTGTGTTTTAATCTTCATTTAAAACAGAAGTTTGCAACTGGTGAACGTTTTTTATGTTGCCCAAAAAAAGTTATTTTGCAACCATTTACTGGAAAAATACTGTAATGATGAGGTGCGTTCCTAACTCGACTTGATGGTAAGTGCTGTTGCTATAATAGGGTTTCTTAGGCTATCTGTAGAGCACTGTAATAGTCATTCTCTTGCAGGAGTTAACATTATATAGACACTTGACATTGGTAAACATTGTTCCCTTTATGAGCTCAAGGCTCATGCAAGAAAGAGACTCGCTTTGGAACTAAAATTATTTATTTTACATATGTTGAGAGACTACCGTATGCTGGTAGAGTTAAAAATACAACATGGAGATAGATAGCATCAGCATACTGTAAATCAATTGTGGTCCAGGACATAATGAAGGAAGAACATTGCATATCTGAAGCTAGGAGGTAGCAAAGAATTGTAGCTGAAAGAAGCAGAAAAATTGTTAGCTGAGCAGGAACCTCTTTCTCCACATAATGCATACATCAATAAAAATGAATGTATCTAAAATGTGCACCGCTTAAGATCTATTAGATATTTATTATTCTGTTAATCTTTATATTTCGTAAAATCACAATGTGATGGAAAAATAAAAATAAAAGGTAGTTATTGCTTGAATAGCAGAATATTATACCAAAATATGACAAGTAACTTTATTGGTGTGCAAATACAAATTTAGTTATACCTGAAAAATCTCACTTGAACAAGTAATGTACATAGTTACAAATCTGTAACCCACATTTTCTGATCTTTCTAAACTCTGTTCTCATTTTAAAGTCAATGTTGATTGCAAATTTAAGAACTCGACTGAGTTCATCTTTATTGATGAAAGTGGTCATGTTATTTATTTATTTATTTATTTTACTTTTTTACAGTAGAGCTGACCAGGTGGATCACCCCTCAAGAAGCAATGGAATGGTGCCATATGAGTTCACCATGTGCAAGGCAAAGAGTGGCATATAAGGTGAGAATTCTGGTGGGGGCAGATGTGTAGGAGCTAGATTTTTAGAATGGAAACTACATTATTTGATATGTGCCATTTCAATTAATTTTAGTTTCACTTTTTATGATTGATTACTCACATACAATAACAAAATCAAATGCCTGTTGCATTGTTTTTACAACATAAAAATAATCAAAAAATGAGAAGTAATTTACCAGGATCTTTGTAAAGGCCTACTCATTAATATATAGAATATTGAGTTGGTTTATTCTAAGTTAACGAAGTCCTATGAGTTTGTGGAAAGCAATATTAATAAATACAGTACATATCCTGCCTTATTTTACCTTTTGCGTTTTAAAATAGATTATTCTATCATGATACAGAAGGTAATTTTAAATTTTGATGGAAACCTTAGCATTCAGATTGGCATTTTTATTAGTACCAATTAAATATTTACGTTTTGTATATTTATGTACAGTATGATGACAAGGTAGTTGGCATTGTGTTTTCATAGGTTCCAAATCCTAGGTTCAAATCCCAATCCTGTTGCTGTCAATGTGTGTTTTGTACATTACACCATAGCCCTTCCCCTTGCCCACCATTAATAAGTATGTTAGTTAACATTCCCAAACTGTATGTCAGCAGGCAGTCATTCAGACATAATCCTGAGATTGCCCTGCTGCCCTTCATTATATCCCACCACTCTGGAGCAGTGCTGTTCTTTTGGGTGTTTCCTGGACAAGACACTTTAGAGTTACAATTTGGAAGTGGATAAGTTAGGTGGTCATGCTGATCGTCGCAACAGAGAGTAGTGACATATTAGGCATATGTGTAAAATAATTACAATGAATCTTTGTATATCTGAGTTATGATTCAGAACACTTTTTAATTTTTGTCTGGGTTTTATATATTAATTTCTGTAATTAGTTTGAGGATTTAAGGACATTTAAAGAGACCTAAAAAAAATTGTAGTTCTTGGCGTGCTGCCTTTTTTGTTTTCTGTAGGCTTCTCCAACTCTTGGTAGGATTCCTGTATGTTTCTATAGCCGATGCTTCCACGTGACGACAACAACAACAAAATTTATTTATATAGCACATTTTCATACAAACAGTAGCTCAAAGTGCTTTACATAATGAAGAATAGAAAAATAAAAGACACAGTAAGAAAAGAAAATAAGTCAACATTAATTAACATAGAATAAGAGTAAGGTCCAATGGCCAGGGTGGACAGAAAAAACAAAAAAAAACTCCAGATGGCTGGAGAAAAAAAATAAAATCTGTAGGGATTCCAGACCATTAGACTGCCCAGTCCCCTCTGGGCACAACCCAAAGCTGTGATGTGTGAGATTGTAGATGTGGTATAAAAGTCAGCATCACACACATCCTGGCTGAATTTTGTTGGATTACAAACAACAAAAATGTTTGCAATAATAATGTGTTAAACAATTTAATAGGCTTTGAATTTATTGCATGAATTCTTGATTTCAACTTTATGTGTTAGGCTTTATTTTTGGTAATTTATTCTCTTTAACAATCCTGGCCTGTACTTATATTAAGTTTTCCCTCATTGATCTTCTGAACAAATTAAATATGAAAACAAAAATCTTTCATTCCTTTCCTAAGGCAGAACATATAGTCCAGTCAATAAGTATTTGAACAATGACGCAATTTCCATAATTTTGGCTCTGTACGCCACCACAATGGATTTGAAATAAAGCAATCATTATGTAGTTTAAGTGTATGCTTTCAGCTTTAATTTAAGGTTTTACCAAAAATATCTTATGATCTGTTTAGGAATGACATCTATTTTTCTGCCTGGTTTTCCCCCATTTTCAGGAGTTCAGAAGTACATGAACAAGCTGACAAGTTGTTTCATAGCCAGCTGCAAGCAGTTCCCCCATTATTTCATTAACCATTAAGCAAGTAGATGGTCTGAATTGATTTCAAGTGTGGAATTTGCATTTGGTAGCTGTCACTGTAAAAACTCAGCATGAGATCCAAATAGCTGTCCATGCAAATAAAAACGGTCCTAATTAGGCTGAGAAAACAAAACAAACACTTTGAAGAGAGCAGAAACATGAGGAGTGGTCAAATCAACCATGTGGTACATTGTTAAAAAGAAGGATGTATTGGTAAACTCTGCAGCACCAAATGTCTCATGTATAAACGGTGCGTATGCCTGTTTCTACACTCACATCGTGATGTATAAAAACTAAACTTGGAGTACAGCCATGCACATTCTCATGACACAACATTTAGCCAAACCATGAACACTCTCCTGGAGGCAGTCTTATCATTGCCAAAGATTACAATCAAGAGAAGTCTTCATGCAAGTAAAGTTGGAGGGTTTACCCACAAGGTGCAAACCACTAGTAAACATCAAGCATAGGAAGGGCAGATTAAAAATATTTTAAAACCCAGTCCTGTTCTAGAACAATTTTCGTTGGACAATGGAAATTAACATCAATATGTACCAGAGTATTGGAAAGAGACGAGTAAGGAGAAGAAAACAAATGGCTCATGATCCGATGAATACCCCAACATCTGAGAAACATAGTGGTGGTAGTTTTTATGGCATGATCATGTATGGCTGCGAAAAGAAGTTTGTCACTAGCGTTTACTGATATGACTGCTGGCAGAAGTAGCAGAATGAATTCTGAAGTGTAAAGAGTCATACTATCTGCTCAGGTTCAGCCAGAACCGAAAGAACGGTGCTTCACAGTACAGATGGTCAGTGAGCCAAAATATTTTGTCTCCGTATAAAATTCTACTTGCTGTTTTGTTTGTTTTTTCCTAATGGCAAAATTTTAAGCATGAATTAAGAGTAGTCTGCATTGGTTAAATGTACTCCAGCAATGGCAATTCAAATGTTAATTTCAAAAAAGAGCGAGTGTGCAGAGAATGTACATTTGATGCAAAATACCAAGACACTTAACAGCACAGATGTCACTTGCATGGACCAATTAGAGTCACTGAAGTTGTGCTCATGCTCCACAGCTTTTCAAAACTTCAAAAATTAATTGCAATGCCTAACATTGAGTAATACCTGGACAGTTTCTGTCCTTAGTTGCTGTTTTGTGTTTTTGGAACAACTACAATTAAAAAAAAAAAAAAAAAAAAAAAAAGCTGCTACTCTAAGAGTGACTATAGATAAGGACAATCAATAAGGCGTGATACTGAAGATGGATCTTAATTTTGAAGCCAAACATAATCTGCGGTTTAGGTTCAATTTGGTTTCAAATCAAACAATAAAGTAGCTATCTGTCGACACTTTTTCAAAAACGCAGTCTTTACATTTTCAAAGGCAAGTGATTTGTGAACACACCTTTAATACAACCACCCTGATGCTTTTTCTCACCTGACTTCTGATTCGTCATTGATATAACATGCCAAATCTGGTGCACACCACTTGTGATTCATTTTTATAAGCAGTTACAACTTGTAGCCTTATATTTATTTGCTATTTATAGGCTACAATTTACAGATAAGTGTTTGTTTAAATATAAACTTGCCTTGTGATGTTTTTATTAAAACAAACTTTTGTTTAACAAATATACTTTTGCTTATCCTATGGGTTGGTGTAGCTAGTGGAATGATTTGTACTAATTTTAACTCTTTCAAGACAGGCTGACAAAAACTGACATCAAGGGGTAAAATGGAAAGTTGCCTGGAATGTATTATTTACTTTTGTCCACTAGATGGCAGAAAAGATCACAAGATGAATTGGCTCACACAAACGTTGGCCATTCATTTTCCCTGCATCTTCAAATATTGGCAGTCGGGAGTGATCTCCCCTAGAATTTCTTTCTGATATGGAGATGGTCATTTGAGGAGTAAACCGCAAAACAATTATAATATTTTTATTTTATGTACATTAAGGAACCGTCAACAACAAATCAAATAAAATTAATAATGTATTGAACAATTATTAGAAAAGTAAAAGTTGAATAAATCTGACCCTGCAGCTGCATGAATAAAAGGTAAGATACCACTTCTGGTTAATGGAAAAAGTTGATAGAAATCTACGTTTTTTTTTACCTAATACTTGTATGCAAAATTTGGTTGATGTAAGTGAAAGCGTACTCAAGTTATTGTGTTTACATTCACGCAGACATAATTCTAAAAATGCCATTTTCGAACTCTGGAAGGTCTTAAACGTCTAGATTCATCAAAATAACATAATGGAATTTTTGGAGGATTCCAATACTTTCCCTATACTTTGTATACGAGAAAGTAAAAAGGCTTATTGTTTATTGTTGATGACTCTGCGCTGTCAAAAGAAGGTGGCAATGAGAGTGCTATGAAACAAAAAAAAATGCATTAGAAGTGTATTACAAACAGCATGACTTAGCAATTAATGCACTTAGATGCTTTGAAGTGGTGACATACTCTTCAAAATTTATCGAGTGCTCATATCGTACATTGTTAGTTGTGTGTTTTCCACAATTTGTTTAAAAAAAAAAAAAAATAGTGCAGTTGTGCCTAAGCTGTGGAGCAATGTTTATTTTACACATTTCGATTCACAGCATGCTCCTGCATGTCAGACTTTACAAAGCAAACAAGAAACCAGTATTACATGGCACACGGAAACTAAGCAGGATAATAACAGTCAGGAAGCAGAAAATAACAGTGGGGGAAAAAAAATTATTTATTCGCTTAGCAGATGCTTTTATCCAAAACCACTTACAAAAGAGGTCAAACAAAACCGAGTAACATCAGCCTGTGGACTGTTTTAAAACAAATGTTAAAAGACAAGATTACAAAGTTGATCATCACAAGTAAAGAGATCTAAATCAAACAGAGCAACACAAGACTAGTTACTGTTTTCTTACCGACCAAGGATAGAGTATCAGAACCATTATCAATTAGAAACATAGTCACTGAACAGGAGCTTCTTAAACAGAAGGAAGGAATTAGCAGTTTGGATGGAGGTGAACAGCTCATTCCACCAGATAGGAGCTACATGTGAGAAGAGTCTGGACTAAGATTTGATGCAATGCAGATTTGGCATCGCCATACACTGCTTACTGCTAGACCTGAGTGGGTGAGAAATTTAGCAATTTCAGATAGCAACATGGATTATAAATAAACGTGACAGCAAGCATCATCCAGTAAAGGCCTTGCAATTTACAAAAAACTATGAAGTTAGGTATATTGCAGATTAAAGATAGGGTGAGTTGTACAAAAGACAATGTGACAAAGTATTGTCTGACACAGTAAGATGGATTTATAAGTTCATGTGATGTATGCAGCTGCAACAAACATCCTGCATAAGAACACGCCAAGGGGTTATGTGTTCATGATCTAGAGTATTCTACACTTGTAACCCATTCAGCCTTCACACAAGAAAAACATTACAATAAAAAATAACATTAAATAGAAGTACTAAACTTCTTGCAAAGTACATCGTATCTAGTGGTAGGGTTTGGAACTCTGATCTTTCATAGGTGATAAAGTGCAACAATAAATGTGATCACTGAGAAGATGAGATCATTTTGAAAGACCCAAGGTTCAAAGTTAAAACAGTTTAGGAAGTTCTGCCAGACACAGTAAATTTTTGCTGTTGAACCACTGAAGGAAAACCTTATTTTTTCCAGGTGGTAAAATTACATCAAATCTCTCACTGAGTAACAGATTGCTTCCAGTGCAGCAAAATCAGGCATTGTACCAACAAAGTGACAGGCACCAGGGTCTTTAACTGAGTATAAGATAAAATGGAAGTTTCAGGAACACCAAAGATAGCTATAAGGGGACAATGGACATATCTAAGACTTTTGAAAAATATCCCAAAATTGATCTATTGTTGGACACGACCAATACATGTGAAGGAGGGTAGCTGGGGTGGGCTTGCACACATTTTGGATCAATATCTGGAAAGATTTTACACAATTTAAGCATAGAAAAGTGGATAAAGTCTGGAGCACAGATCTTGTTCCCATTGAGATTTCACAGTGGCCAGCACAGCATTATTTAGAGAGAATACACTCTTAACATTTCGAGTCAACTTAAGAAAACAATCTACAGTCATTATTGGAGACAGAGCATTGCAAAATACAAAAGCCATTTGTGGGAATAAAGTGCAGACAAATTCACTAACACTTGGCTCAATTACAATAAAAGAATTCAATCAGAAAAAAATTGCTGATGAATTTCACCCATCATAGAGGATAATCGCAAAAATACCAAAAAGAACCTTAAATGGAAGTTATTGAAAAATGTAAGAGTTTAAGAACATTCCTGTCAAGATGACAAAATCCACTACTTTCATTTGTTTACAAAATATTATATAAAGAAAAATATATTTAAAAATAACCTCTATCATAAAGCTTCTAATTACTTAAAGTTCACTTTTCCACAATTGGAAATCTTAATACAAGGTCAATGTAATAAGGATCAGAGGAGAAAGAAAAATAAAGTAAAATCATTACCTTGTTCATGGATAGCCATTTAAATAAAGTGAAGTGGGCAATGTGCGACTCCAGATCTTTCTTATGGAGATGTAACTATCCCTGCTGTTCTGGTGTGCAAAATCTCTAAATGTTGATCTATATTTTCATTATATTTTGCTCAAGACAAAATAACAGATGAACTTAAATACAGGACATTTGCAAGGAATGTTAACTTCAAAGGCAGCCTGTTTTCCTGAATTGTACCAATATCAGTCATAGTACCATCTGTTTGAACTGAGCAGGAATTCAGGAGATGCCACAAGCTGTATCAACGATTTTATCACCTGTGAAGGGAAGAGCACCAGGACTAAATTGGTTTACACCTTGGGAAAGGAAGACATGCTATGGTTCAAGCTGTACCCGATTACTTTACAACCTGCGAACAGAAGGTGATGCCGTGGGACTGGAAATTACAGCTTGAGACAGGAGATTGTTAAAACATTACAAACTTCATTGCTTGGAAAAACAGACGTTTTCAAATAGATTAAAGAGTCTGAGTGAATCACGTGTTGCGAAACCCCAATAGAAATTTTATAATAAATATGCCTCATCTGAGAGCGACACAGGAAAAAGAAGAGAACAGAGCGTGTGCTGAAGAGGAAACCGCAACGACAGAATAGCATGCCTGAAACATGCAGCCATTTTCATCTGATCGTCCCCAAAGCATCTCATGAACAACTTCGAGTGCTAGATCACAAGCCGCCTAGGACATTCATCCTTGACATCTTTACTTATGTGTAAGCTTTTCAAAAAGACTATATCCAGACTTTACTATCAATCTTATTTTCTATTATTCCTTGTTCTACTGTATGTGGTATTATTATTCATGTAATAAATACCATGCTGCTTTTAACTTTCTATACTTTTATCTTCATATTTGGAGTGATTCAGGTAATAAGATAAGTTTATTAAGAGCAGCTAAGACGTTTGCCATACACTCTGATCTGCAAAGTTTATTGAGCTGCAGATGAAAAAGCTCTGTCCAAAACTGAACAGTGTGTTAAAGTAAAACATTCACCGGTTGATGTTGAGCCTTTGTATGTTTCAATATATTCACGGAGACCAAAGGTAATATTTAGGTCTGAGATATACGAGGGATTTTCAAAAGGTCTCCGCACATTTTTTTTTTTTTTTTAACAACACCTCTTTATTAGGAATTTCAAAAACAAATTGCCTCACTTTTCTACATAGTCACCTTCCTTTGTGGTGCAATTTTCCCAGCGTCATGCTAACTTTTTAATGCCCAATTACTACTCCCCCTGCCTTCACCATTTCCAACGAAAATATGAAAGTGCAGAAACTTTTTGAACGTCCCTTGTATTCCATGTTGTTTGTGCCTATGATAAGTGAGTCCTTGGAGTACTAGGGAAAGCGGACTGTGCATGTGTTAATACGGTACGTGTTTGTGTATACAGTACGTCTTTCACCCGGTACTTTTGTGGTTAAGGTCTATGTGTATGCGTATATCTATATGTGTGTGTTAACCTGGTGGCATGGATCATGGACTATCTTAAAGACAGATCTCAGTATGTGCGTCTTGGGAACTGCAGGTCTGACATTGTGGTCAGCAACACAGGAGCGCCGCAGGGGACTGTACTTTCTCCGGTCCTGTTCAGCCTATATACATCGGACTTCCAGTACAACTCGGAGTTCTGCCACATGCAAAAGTTCACTGACGACACTGCTATCGTGGGCAGGAGGAGGAGTATAGGAAACTATTCAAGAACTTTGTTAAATGGTGTGACTCAAACCACCTACAACAGAACACAAGCAAAACCAAGGAGCTAGTGGTGGATTTTAGGGGACCCAGGCCCCACCTGGACACAGTGATTATCAAAGGTGACTCTGTGCAGAGGGTACAGACCTATAAATACCTGGGAGTGCAGCTGGATGATAAATTGGACTGGACTGCCAATGCTGATGCTCTGTGCAAGAAAGGACAGAGCTGACTATACTTCCTTAGAAGACTGGCGTCCTTCAACATCTGCAATAAGATGCTGAAGATGTTCTATCAGACGGTTGTGGCGAGTGCCCTCTTCTACGCGGTGGAGTGCTGGGGAGGCAGCATAAAGAAGGACGCCTCATGCCTGGACAAACTGGTGAGGAAGGCAGGCTCTATTGTAGGCATGGAGCTGAACAGTTTGACATCCGTGGCAGAGCGACGGGCATTGAGCAGGCTCATGTCAATCATGGAGAATGCACTGCATCCACTGAACAGGATCATCTCCAGACAGAAGAGCAGCGTCAGTGACAGACTGCTGTCACTGTTTTGCTCCACTGACAGACTAAGGAAATCGTTCCTCCTCCACACTATGCGACTCTTCAATTCCACCGGGGGGGTAAACGTTAACATTATACAAAATTATTGTCTGATATACCTGCATTTTATCACTCTTTAATATTGGTTTTTTTTATCTTTTTTTTTTTTTTTTATCAGTGTGCTGCTGCTGGGGTATGTGAATTTCCCCTCGGGATTAATAAAGTGCGTGTCTGTCTGTCTGTCTGTCTAATAGTGTGACACTAGACCAACCCAGTAGCAAACTTCAAGAATACACTTACCTTAAAGAAAATAGGTAAAGGGTAAGCAGAGGGAAATATCACGATAACATATCTGGTTAATCAGTTTAAAAATAATTAAAATGTTGTAAAACTTGAGTCACTTAAAACATAGATTACAGTATTCTAGAGATGGACAACATGACAAGATCACTGTAATCTATATTGTTCAATGCACAGTTGACTGACTGACTCGCTCACTAACTCATCCACCTAAACACTTTCCTTTTTCATTAAAAGGCTGATATTTGGTAGGATTGTACACCTAGGACAGTAATTATCCAGTAAGAAAGGATATTTTGATATATCAATATTTAACGGTAAAACCTCCCCACAATAGAAAAATGAAATACAGGTACTCGTCGACATACGACCTATGCAAGTTACGACTGGTCGACTTTACGACCTGTTGGACAGTTTCCTCCGCCAGCTGTTGGCAGCTTCTGTTTCCCGCAGTCCCAAGTCTCGCTACGCAGCAGTGTTGCCCCTCGTGTGTTTGTGTCTTCTTGTTTTGGCAGTTTTCGATAATAATATACCCCTAACATGTCTGCCAAGAGGAAATTGTCTCTGTCCACTCCTCAGCCTGCCAAAAAGGTAAGAAAGGCCATTGATTTAGATACCAAAATGATAATAAAACAGTATGAAGGAGGAAAGAAAGTGAATGCGATCACATGTAATATAAAGTTATCACACTCTACTGTGTCGACTATTTTAAAGGACAAAAATAGAATTCATGAAGCTGTGAAAGGTTCTGCACCTTTGCGATCAACAGTGATTACGAAGCAACGTACCGGGCCCATCCATGAAATGAAGAAATTATTAAACATTTGGATGGAAGATTAGATTCAAAAGCAGACGCCGTTAAGCCTCTTTACGATACCGTCGAAGGCTAGAAGTCTGTTTGAGACTTTAAAGCAGGGCTTCCCGATTCATTTTACCCTCGCACCCCCTGTGATGGACAAGGCCGATTTCGCACCGCCTTAGTTTGAGAAGAAGTATGAAAAAATATGAATTCATATGATAGTTCATAATACCCACGCAGCACTAAGTGTGCGTAAGAGCGGAAGTCATTAATTTTAACAAGCACTGATACGAAATAGCCTGCCCATTTAATTATTTAGGAATGGATAGATAAATTAAGATTTTGTACAAATAATGTTTTTCATTTTTCTTCCTCGATGGATTCTGGCACCCCCAGCAACAGTTGCGAGCACCCCCAATCGGGAAGCGCTGCTTTAAAGGAACGCGCCGGAGAAGACACATTTCGTCCTTATTGCGAAATTTATGAAAAGAAAAAAAAAAAAACAAACCAGACGAAGCTCACTATGTTTATGAAAAGAGCAACTCCTCCCATCACCCCGTCCGCAGCCTCGTCTGATGAAGGCGATATCGACAACCCGCAGTCAAGCACCAGTGGTGCCAGGAATTAAATGTACAGTATTTCTTATTTTTGTATGTTTTCCATATATTAAGCCAATTGTACTGTAGTATGCTGTGTTTGACTTAGAAAGTAAGAAAATGTTAATAAAATATTACTTTAACATGATTACAGTATCATTACCCAGTCTAATATTCTTACCTTTATTTAACATAGGCCGACTTACGTCCAGATCAACTTACAACCAGTCAGTCGGAACCAATCGCGGTCGTAAGTCGACAAGTACCCGTACTCCAAAATCTCAAAAATGATTAATATTTATTGGTGATGTAGGAAAAAAAAGCTGATTTTTTTTTTTTTTTTTTTTTCTCCTGTGATATTTATCAATAATACCGTTGTAGTGTCTGGGCTATTCTAACGTACCTTGTCCTATTCAGGGCACAGCGTAGAAGAGATCTTGCAGACTTATGGGGCTTGCAGATATCAAAAAGTAATACAACAACAACATTTATTTATATAGCACATTTTCATACAAAAAGTAGCTCAATTTGCTTTACATAATGAAGAAAAGAAAAATAAAAGACAAAATAAGAAATTAAAATAAGCCAACATTAGTTAACATAGAAAAGGAGTAAGGTCCGATGGCCAGAGTGGACAGAAAAAAAAAAAAAAAACTCCATACGGCTGGAGAAAAAAATAAAATCTGCAGGGGTTCCAGGCGACGGGACCGCCCAGTCCCCTCTGGGCATTCTACCTAACATAAATGAAATAGTCCTCTTTGTAGTTAGGTTTCTCACGGAGTCACTTGATGTTGATGGTCAAACAGACTTCTGGCTTTTAATCCATCCATCATTGTTGGAACATCACGGTGCTTTGAGTAGATGGTGGTGGCACAAGCCACCACTAAAAGGATACCGGAAAAGGAAACAGAAGAGAGAGAGTAGGGGTTAGTACAGATTTTAGAGCCACCATGAATAGTTATTATAATGAGTTGGATATACAGAGTATCAATATTTTAATTACAGCGAAGTTATGAGAAGGCCATGTTAAAGTAATGTGTTTTCAGCAGTTTTTTTAAAGTTCTCTACTGTATTAGCCTGGCGAATTCCTATTGGCAGGCTATTCCAGATTTTAGGTGCATAACAGCAGAAGGCCGCCTCACCACTTAAGTTTTGTTCTTGGAATTCTAAGGAGACACTCATTTGAGGATCTGAGGTTACAATTTGGAATAAAAGGTGTTAGACATTCCGATATATAAGATGGGGCGAGATTATTTAAGGCTTTATAAACCATAAGCAGAATTTTAAAGTCAATCCTGAATGACACAGGTAACCAGTGTACTGACATCAAAACTGGAGAGATGTGCTCAGATTTTCTTTTTCTAGTTAGGATTCTAGCAGCTGCATTCTGCACTCGTTGCAAATGATTTATGTCTTTTTTGGGTAGTCCTGAGAGGAGTGCATTACAGTAATCTAGTCAAGTGTAAACAAACGCGTGAACTAATTTCTCAGCATCTTTCAATAATATAAGAGGTCTAACTTTTGCTATGTTTCTTAAGTGAAAAAATGCTGTCCTAGTGGTCTGATGAATATGCGATTTAAAATTTAGATTACAGTCAACAGTTACTCCTAAGCTTTTTACCTCCATCTTGACTTTTAATTCTAATGTATCCAGTTTATTTCTAATAGCCTCATTGTATCCATTATTGCCAATCACTAAGATTTCAGTTTTCTCTTTATTTAACTTGAGAAAGTTACTATTCATCCATTCTGAGATACAAGTCAGACATTGTGTTAGTGAATCAAGAGAATCGGGACATCAGGTGCTATTGATAAATACAGCTGTGTGTCATCAGCATAGCTGTGGTAACTCACGTTATGCCCCGAGATAATCTGACCTAATGGAAGCATGTAGATTGAGAAGAGCAGTGGACCCAGGATAGAGCCTTGTGGAACACCATATAGAATATCATGTGTCTTTGAGTTGTAATTACCACAACTAACAAAGAATTTTCTCCATGCCAGGTAGGATTCAAACCAATTTAAGACCAGTGCCAGGGAGGTCCACCCATTGACTAAGGCGATTTCTAAGAATATTATAATCAATGGTGTCAAATGCGGCACTCGGATCTAAGAGGATGAGAACAGATAGATGGCCTCTGTCTGCATTTACCCGCAAATCATTAACTACTTTAACAAGTGCAGTTTCTGTGCTGTGATTTGTTCTAAAACCTGACTGAAATTTATCAAGAATAGCATGTTTATTGAGGTGGTCATTTAACTGCATAATGACTGCCTTCTCTAGAATTTTAGTTAAGAAAGGCAGGTTAGAGATGGGTCTAAAATTTTCAAGAGCCGAATGGTCGAGATTATGTTTCTTAAGTAGGGGTTTAACTACAGCAGTCTTAAGACAGTCTGGGAAGACCCTTGTATCTAATGACAAATTTACTATGTCAAGAACATTATCAATTAGCATGCCTGATACTTCTTTGAAAAGTACTTTCGTGAATGACATAAACAAATGAAAAATGTGAACATAATGAAATAGTAAAAATTCCTACTGATTACCCATTTCAATTCCAAAGAATACTTTCCTGGGAAATTTTGTTTTGTAGTGACTGTCAACAAAAGCCAATGGCACTATCAGTGAAGTCTGGTCACACTTACAAGTGATCTAACTTAGACACCGTTAAAATATCCGACTAGGCCACCCAGCTTTATTAAGAGACTGGAAATTCCTGAGATTTACAGCTGGTAGCACACAGGACTCTTTAAATTGAGCAATGAGTAAACACACAATGAAAGACACATCAGCAATTTCAGAAAAAGCAACAGAAACTTGTATTACACATGAAAATATAAAGTACACCAAGAAGATAAAAAGAACATAAGAATCTAAAAATATCAGGAATGAAAACCTTTTAGGAAAAATACACACAGTCCACGCTCTAAAAGTCTGTTAAAAAAAACACAACCGTGGTGACTACAACTTTTAGTGATGTGAAGTCCAGTTTGCGTGCTGCATACCAAATGTCCACAGAAACATTCTGCTCGCTAGACCCTTGTTTCCCAACAGAGGCTTTGCTGAATTGTCGAGTCCCTGTCCGTGTCACTCCCTCGTGGAGTGAGTGTTCTTTTTTTTTTTTACTTCTAGGCTCCTTGTGTTGTTATAACAACTTAGGCACACCTCGCTTCTTGTCTGCCAGTTTCACTTAGTCCATTCTTGAGTCTTCCGTCTCTTGCTGGACCCAAAACCGGCGTCTCTGATTGAACTGTTGTCTCTTCCTCCCTGGAGGTAGGTGTCGCCATCTGTGTACGTTACGTCTTGCCAGCCATGTACCCTCGTCTGTCAGTGAGCCCCTGTCCTCTGTGGAAGTGGTCCTGGCAGTGCTCTCAGTGGACCCTCCCTCACTTTAGGCCAAGTGAACACCACCCACTGCCCAGAAGTATATATCCACTTCAGTCTCTGCCTAGACCAACATGATGAGGGATCAAACAATGGTACAGGTCAGTTTCCTGGGCTTGATGAATAATGTAAAACAGGTTAAACAAAAAGTATTGCTGCCAACTATCAAGAAGGGGGGACACATATTGCTGAGTAGTAACCAATGTTCAAATTTCAGTTCAAATTTCAAAGTAGGTGACTTTATGGCAATCAGGCAAATATATATGTCCTGTAGACAGTCATCACAGTAACCAGCAAGGACATTGGCCTTTTCACTTTTGCAATCTGATCTTCAAAGCATGTGACTTGTTTGCAGCATACACATCGAGAATGTTGTCATATAACAGCATTCTTCTGAAAATTTGCATAAGAGAAAAAAAATATTCTGCATTGTTCAAAATGTTCTCCTCTGATAATTGTCTTCGTTAATTTCCTGGGTGTAGCTGGTAACACACCTAGTTAGTTTTATAACCAAAAAATCTGAGTGATCTGTCCATACCAGTACAGTGCCACTGAGAGTTGTTATCCTGAGATGAAGAACAAAGTGAAAAGGGTATTCATGTTATCATTTCATTCTTGCAAAATGCTGCTGCAACAGTGGACTGTTTTTTTGTTTCTTGAGCTACCAGCAGCCAGGCAGGGTATAGAAGGCTGTATTTCACTCGAGAGCCACGAAGCTGTGCTTTCACTGGGCCACATCAGAACCAAAATCAGAAAATCATATGATTTCACCTCCCATGGAAAACAAGTTGCCCCTTTTCTCTTGTTGTTTTTCTTTAACGTGGATCCACTTCTTTAGCCCATAGTAGTGACAAGTGACGTGCCTGATCCAGGACAGGACAGGACAGGACTCCATTCATCATTGCTCTTGTAAAGCACTTTGAGAAACATTGTTTGTTTGTATGCAAATGTACTTGAGAAATAAATATTTTTGTAATGTATAAACCCTGAAGACAACTGACATTCATTATTGGGTCCAGGGAATAGAGCATCTAAGATAACTTTATCTCCTTAAAACATTAGGTGTGCACCATCCAAGACCAATTGGAAGTACTGATACAATTCGTCAACTTTGTTCATCTTCAATGCAGACTGGCGTCAAGAATTTGCTTCCTGCAAATCATCTCTCTAGTCACACCGAGGAAGTTTGTCTTCCAGTGACATCCTAAGGTTATAAAAAGTTATCTAATTTAACGGTTATCAGAAAGTACAGAGGTGTGGTAGCATTGCCACATAAAAATGTATATGTTTTTTTTCTTCTTCTCTCTATGTAAAATCCCGTTGTCATTTGAAAATACAGAAGATAAGATAGGCAGGTTGGATACAGAGGACCTTTTGGGAGGTACATGGCTGTCATTTGTGATTTCCGGGAGTGCCATGGAAACGGACGCACTATTTAAATATGGGCAGGAAGAGAAAGAAGAAAAGACAGTCCGAGTTTTTATGGCGAAGGAGGAAAGGACATGACCCATCTGAGTCCAGGAGAAAGATTTGTTTTCGGGGAGCACCACAAGTCCATCGCAGTCTGGGGTGGCCACCTCGAAGATTCCAGATTTGCTGAGGTTACCGTGAAAGGGATCAAACACAGTGTGAGCCGTAAATCTTTTATTCTGGGATTGGCATGTCTAAGGAACAGAACTATGGGGAAATAGGAAAACGGAAAAAAGACTAAATCGAAAGGACGGAGGGGAAAATTTGTGGATACAGTGGAACCTCGGTTCACGAACGTCCCGGTTCACGTACAACTCGGTTCACGACCAAAAAGCTCGCCAAACTTTTGCCTCGGTTCACAACCACACACTCGGTATACGAACAAGCCAGTTTCCCTTGCCTGCCTGCCTGCCCGCCTGCCTGAGCTGCAAGAGAGAGAGAGAGAGAGGAAGAGCGAGCAAGCATGTGCCGGCTGGTGAGGGGGAGGAGGAGACTGCTGCACATGTTTGCTGGACAAGCCAGTTTCCCTAGCCTGCCTCAGCTAAGCTGAGAGAGAGAGAGAGAGAGCAAAAGCAAGCAAGCACGTGCCTGCTGGGGAGGGGGAGGAGGAGATTGCAGCACGTGTTTGCCTGCCTATCTATAGGCAGCCTGAGAGAGAGAGAGAGCTGCCTGGCTTTTTCATTTAAGCAAAGCAGACGTGCACTCTCTTTGTGCTCTACAGTATTTCATGTGCTTTTGCAGTTAACTATGGCTTCTAAGCAAGTGAAGAGTTGTCAGAAGAAAGCTTTGAAGAAAATTGAAATCGAAGTAAAGAAAGAAATTACAAGAGGTGGAAAAACTGTTTACCAGTTTACTCATTTACCAATCTGAGAACCCTCGTGCTTTCAAGCAGCATAATGTAAACAAAGCCAGGCTGCCAGTAATGTGGAGGGTCACAAGAACTTTCTTTTTGGAATGGCTGCATGAGGCTTTCACTCCCACCAGCTAAACAGCTAAAAGCACCAGAAACCCAAGAAATCACAAGAGAGAAAACACCTGAAGGAAAACACTTCATGCCAGAACTCGTCTCATGCAAGGTTAGTTTTCTTGGTGGTTTTTGTATTACGGATTTTTCAAAAGTTAATTTTTTAGTTCATAATGCGATTTGTTGCAATGTTATTTTTCTCTTTTTTCAAATGTTCGCTTTTTTCCTTGTGCTTAAAACTCATTAAAAAAATTGTTTACATGGAGGACTTCATCGTGTGATTTGTTGCAATGTTACTTTTTTTGGTTGCTTGTGAGTTGGTTTTTAAATGCAGTTCGGATTTGTGCGATGTTTTTTTCTGCTGTGCTTAAAACTCATTTTAAAAACATTGTTTACAGCGATCAGGCTTTAAGTTTAATAGCGTGATCTCCTGCAATGTTACTTTTTTGGTTGCTTGCGAGTTGGTTTTTAAATGCAGTTCGGATTTGTGCGATTTTTTTTTTTTTTTCTTTTGTGCTTAACTCATTTAAAAAAAAAAAAAAAAAAAAAATGCTGCTCGAGCACCTGCTACAGAGAGATTAGAGAGCCCGAGCGAGCAAGCGCAGAGAGAGAGAGAGTGAGAGAGCACGGGCAGCTGACAGGGAAGGGATGGGGGGGGATAGGGGTGGGTGTGTGTGCGCGCGCTACAGAGAGAGAGAGAGAGAGAGCACGCTTGAGCCAGGCTGCTCCTGTAGCTGAGGTAGGGAGGGAGGGGCTTTGGTGGTGTGTGTCCTACAGAGAGAGAAAGAGAGAGCGCGAGCGAGCCAGCTCGTGTAGCTGATCAGGGAGCCTGGGTGTTTTGTGTCAGTGTTATTCAATGTTTTTACATTAGTTTACTATTACACTCTGCATTCTATGGTGTAATTAACTATATTTGTGCTTAATCTTTACATATTTTTACATATTTACATACAGTTTGTACGGTCTGGAACGGATTAATTGTATTTACATACAATCCTATGGGGGAAACTGCTTCGGTTCACGACCAACTCGGTTTACGACCAAAGTTCTGGAACGAATTATGGTCGTGAACCGAGGTTCCACTGTATATATAATTTTATGCTTTGTGTGCATTGTATATATTGGAAGTTGGGGGTGTTGTAAAAATGTATTAATTATTATTATTTTTTTTTTTTTTGCTGTCGCATTTTTCTCTGTGTGGTGTAGTTAATACCGCTTTTATTATTATAAATCATCTTTCAGCGCTGTAGGAAGAGGTTGAAGGCAGTTTGAGGTTGACCTGCAAATCATCAGTATAATTTTTCAGTGTAAACTTAGTGAAGTGTAGCTGAAAAAAATCTTTAACGTGTTGTCTAACAATACAATGAAAGGCATCATACATGCCGATGGGCCTCTGCTCCTCTTGGGTGACTGTGTAGTCTGGCAGTTTTTCACA
Organism: Polypterus bichir lapradei; assembly: GCA_026402145.1. Lineage (NCBI taxonomy): Eukaryota > Metazoa > Chordata > Cladistia > Polypteriformes > Polypteridae > Polypterus > Polypterus bichir. The sequence continues at coordinate 30,300,438 of JANRMT010062821.1, read as the reverse complement.
GCTCTCGTTTCATTTCTTTATTGAGCTGGCTAAGAAACCAGTAGCAATCACAGCACAGGTGCAAATGGAGTCTGTTATGTGAAGGACAAAGGAGCTAAATACAGTACATTGACATGAACTACACCACTCTGGGCTTTACTCCACAAAAATAAGAAAACTGTTTAAATTGGTAACCTAAACCTCTGCTCAGCATCTTGTTTCACTTCTTTACTGAGCTGGTGAACAAACCAGTAGCAATCACAGCACAAGTACAAATGGAGTCTGTTATGTGAAGGACAAAGAAGCTAAATATGTTGACATGAACCACACCATTCTCAGCTTTTCTTAACATCAATTAAAATAAGAAAACAGTTTGAATCGTTAACCCGAAGCTATACCTACCGTCTCGTTTGACTTCCACACACCAGGCAAAATACAGCAAGATGAAGCAGGCAGATCAGAGGTTTATTCAACAGTAGTTAATACAAAACATCCAACTACTTCTGCAATGTAAACCACGCAGCCAATTCAATGAGAAAGGAGTGAAGAATGCCTTTTGTGAAGAAACATCATCCTAACAATGGTCTTCCTACCTTATGTGTAGTTGGATTTCCATAAACAGTGAAAAGTAACTACAGTATAATGAAACATCACCTCTGGGCCTCACAGTGGATATCTACAGCCAGACCCATCTCTAAAAGGTTAACCAAAGCTGGGATAGAAATACAGTCGGCTCACTTCCCTCTGCTACTTCTGCCAATAATGTGTAAGATTGTCCCTTTGACCCTTTGTATCCAAGTCTTCAGAATTTTATGTTTAAGTGCCATGTTTTCTTCAGAGAAGTTCTTGCACGTGGCCTCCAAATCCGTAACCCTGTTCGGTATATTGTTCAGAGCCTTCTCGTCCTCCTCAACTTGGCTTCCGTAAGAGTCACTGGTGTTTTGGATCCACCAGTTGTCTTGTGATTTTCAATTTTAAGTCAATAGAAGCTTGGATCCTGGTACCTGAATTAATGAACTAATTTGCACATTGTAATGAGTGTTGCGACAGTGGAGACAGACATGCACACACACAAATGGACCTCCGCATCCACTGGGCTTCACACATTTGAGAAGTGCCTCTGTCTGCTACAATGTGTTTCTGTCATTTTTAGCTATTGCATCACTGTATGAGATAACAGCAGAAAATAGAGTTTAGATAAGCATTGCGGTCTATGGATGTACAACGTGTTAAAACGCTGCGGCTATTTTGTCATGGTGTGTTTGCATTCCCAATTAGACAGTGACGTTAACTTCCTTTAGTTATTTGTTCAGACGTGCAGTCAGAAGGTGGATGTTATGCAGCCTCATCTATGCATCTACTGCTGTTGTTAGGCAGATTTGTTGATTCGGGTGTTTTGAGCACTGAAATCTGCATCTGCTGTGGCTCTTCGTTATCAGCTCTCTTAACGGCAGTCATTTTGAAGGAGTGTGGCACAACATTTACTTGAAATGCATGTTTTGCAGTTCATATTTTCACGAACTGAACTGCCAGTTGTTTCAAGCTGCCATCGACTCCTACACTGTTGTTTTGTTCTGTTCTGTGTGTTGTATTGTATTGTATTGTATTGTATTGTATTGTATTGACCCCCTTCTTTTTGACACCCACTGCACGCCCAACCTACCTGGAAAGGGGTCTCTCTTTGAACTGCCTTTCCAGAGGTTTCTTCCTTTTTTTCCCTACTGGGGTTTTGTTCCTTGTCTTCTTAGAGAGTCAAGGCTGGGGGGCTGTCAAGAGGCAGGGCCTGTTAAAGCCTGTTGTGGCACTCCATGTGTGATTTTGGGCTATACAAAAATAAATTGTATCGTATTGTTGTAACGCTGAATAACAGAGAGCACACACGGCACTTGCAACAACAGACGGTGTCATTCATGTTTACTGTTCATCCAATAATGCCATTGAATGCCAATGTATAATCTGATTTTTTGCCATGCATCAGGTTATGATTATTTTTAAAACAGATTATTTTTATTTTTTAAACAGGCAATGTGCTCTCTGCACACGTGGCACACATTTATGTGTCTCATAGGGTTATTTTAGATTTTTTTAATTGTAAACAGCGGCGGCACGGTGGCGCAGTGGTAGCGCTGCTGCCTCGCAGTTAGGAGACCCAGGTTCACTTCCCGGGTCCTCCCTGCGTGTCCTCCCCGTGTCTGCGTGGGTTTCCTCCCACAGTCCAAAGACAAGCAGGTTAGGTGGATTGGCGATTCTAAATTGGCCCTAGTGTGTCTTTGTGTGTGGCTTTGTGTGTGGGTGTGTTTGTGTGTGTCCTGCGGTGGGTTGGCACCCTGCCCGAGATTGGTTCCTGCCTTGTTGGCTGGGATTGACTCCAGCAGACCCCCGTGACCCTGTGTTCGGATTCAGCGGGTTGGAAAATGGATGGATGGATGATTGTAAACAGAAGCTGTTGGACCAGGTTAACGAGAGCAGCTCTGATCTTTGCAGTTCAAAATCACCACCTTTCTTTGGGTGCCGCCTTCGCATGATGTTGGATTGGTTTAGAAATGTGACACTCGGTGACCCGTCTAATCATTCCCACTTAGTTTTAAGCAAAATTCACTTATGGTTGTCTTCAGACGTCTGGCTTCAGCAAGACTAGGATTTTTGAGGTGTTATGTTGCCACCTTAAATAACAGTGATGGTCACTACTGGCAGTGAGCATCTTAAATACTGATAATAGCTGTACCAAAATCGTAATGCTAACATAATGCAGCAACCCTGAAATGAAAAGACAAAAGGAGAAGCTAGAGGTGTAGTTAATGAACAGGCAAAGGTAAGAATACCAAAAGCAATTGAATATGCGTTCATTAAAAACCCAAAACCGGAATGGTGCTCCTAACACTTAGAAGCTCCTTTTGGCTTCAGTTAGGAGTAAAGAGAGAAGGTTAAGGGATTTAAGAAAGAGATTCAATACATGGATGCCAGGATCTCTGCTCTGCCTTCTTTTTTTCTTAGGCAGATCAAAATGACTCATTGTGTCATGTGACCTCCGGCAATGGGCATAAAAATTGTAAACTGAGCAAATGTAAATTATGAAATAATAACAAACTAACATGCAGGTTTTATCTGCTCGTAAGAGTATCCCATTTGTTACAAAAGTCTTCCCACTTTGATCTTTTTTTGTTTGTTTGTTTGTTTTTCTATGTAGCATAAAGCTTTTAATTACTATGATTATGTTTTAACAGGCAAAGCAGAACAAATATACAGCACCGATTATGCACACTGCTGGGGTGGGCTCTGGCCTTTTGTAGCCCCGAATTAGCTGCACAAATTATTAACTGATTCCGCACCCCATTGCTTTATTTCTTTATCTTTGTGGTGGGATACAAATCTATGAACACTACAAACACTATATACTAAATAAACACTATATATAACACTATGCACAACATTAATCTCATTCGTCCCTCCCTCACTCTCCACACCACTGCTATCCTTGTTCATAGCCTTGTCATTTCTCGTCTGGATTATTGCAATTCCCTTTTCTTTGGTATTTCTCACAAATCTCTTTTTAAGCTTCAACTGGTCCAGAATTCAGCTGCCCGCATCATTACTAGAACCCCCTCTATTCACCATATCACTCCTGTTTTGCAGCAGCTTCATTGGCTTCCAGTTCAGTTCCGCATTCAATCCAAAATTCTTCTGTTAACTTTTAAGGCTATCCACAACCTTGCCCCTCCATATCTATCCGACCTCCTCCATGTTGCCATCCCTCCCGTACGCTTAGATCCTCTTCCTCCATCCACTTGACTGTCCCCTTTGTCCGTCTTACCACTATGGGGAGCAGAGCATTTAGTACTACCATTTTTCCCTGAAGGCAACACGATTTAGACGATCTACAGTTTAAAGTTTAAATCCAAACAATATATTCGATCCCTTTTTGCTGTTCCGTTATTTCACCAAGTAATAATTTCCATTTGTTTGCACTAATGTGATCTTTACTATCATTTTTTTGAGACTTTCGAATTTTAGTGTTTTCATTATCTGTAACTTGCTCTCATGTGTATCGCGCCAATGTTTTTGAATTCTATACGACATTCTACTTTGTCATCTACTCTTTGTCTTTTATTCCTGGCTCCGAGCATGGTTAAATCTCTTGGCACAAAGTCTCATCTCGCAGGACGTGAAAGTATCTCTCTGAAAAAGTCACGTTTCGTCCCAGGCTAAAAAGTCTCATCTCATCGGTGAGGACAACAAAGGAGTGAAACCTCAGATATAAATTTCAAAGCAGTGACAACTATCCAACCAACCATCCAAGTGGTAGGTGAGGCTACAACGATTTTTTTGCCGAGCGTACTTTCGTAACTCCATCGTTATGTCACTCCAATAAAATGTCACTCCTTTAATACGGTATTTATTTTACTCCTTTGTTATGTCACTTCTTCGATACAGACCCCGTTTCATCACAGGATTTTTTTTTTATTATAATAGAGACCTATGCATTCTTTGGCCAAAGTCTGTTATGTCTTCATTAGCCAAGTCAGAAGTATTTTAACTTTTTTGTCATTTTTTTTTCTCAAGGAGGTTGTTGTTGTTGTTGTTTGTTATAATATTTCCATAAAGTTCTATCTATTTATTTTAATTAATTTCTCATTTCAATAGTCGTTCAGCTTTGTTTGCCAACAGATGCATGTAGTGACAAATGTGAGCCCGAAAAAATGAATGCAGAATCAAATGCATGCAGCTTGTGGGTTCTTCTTTCCATCTTGGACCAATACTGTGGAGAATAATTCAGGATTGTAATTTACTGGAAACTTACAAAAACAATTAAAAAAAAGTTCCTCGCAATTTTAAATGCTATTAGCTTTAAGTTTTGTGTCGTTTTAATGAGATGGTGGATGCCCTTCTCCAGAGCTAGAGGTGTCCAAAGAAGAGTGGGCAGCAAACAGGTTGATCCTGTGTACTGGATAACATTCTTGGATTTGAAAAGTAACATTGTATACAGGAAAAACTTGCAAATATGTTTAAAAGTAAAATATAGCCTTTTGCAAAACATTCAAATTTATGCATGCAAAAAGTAATGGAAAATGTGATTTTGTCAGTGTATTAGTGTCTTAAAGGTAATATATTTGCATATGGATTAACATTGCATGATATACTAGTAGTGAAAAATGACTGAAAAACACAATTTTTTCAAATGGAACAGTACCATAGCTATGGTGGCGCGCACGGACGCAGCGACTCGGTGCTCTTCGTTTCAGTGTTTAGTGCGCATGTGTGTGCTAGTATTACTACTTGTTTTACCTGCTCCTTGTTGAGCCAACAACATCTACAGCCAACAGGAACTTCTCAAGATTGGAGTGTGCAGCAAGGAGAGTGTTTCATCAGAGTTTCTCCGCTCCCACGACATTCCAGCAGATATAGCGAGGATTCCCGGCCCTCTGTGGATTATCATCCCCACAGGCAGGCAACGGAGGCGGTGTAGAGAGAGAAAGAGAAAGCAAAAGCGAGGCTGCAGGGCTGGCATGTTAGCGAGGTTACGCAGGCAGCCTATTTAACTACTGCTCCCCAGTGTTTTTCTCACCAGTGCCAGACCTCTTGTCAACAAAATCGATGAACTGAGGCTACAGGTGGCAACAAATAACATTGTAAAGAACAGTTGTGTTCTGTTGATCACGGAATCCTGGCTTCACTCATTGATCCCAGACTCTGCTATCCAGCTAACAGGCTACACTGCACAGCGCCATGACAGGACAAGTGTTCCCTGGTAAGAGCAGAGGAGGGGGGCTGTGTGTGCACGTAAATAATAACTGGTGTACAAATACAGTCACTGCTCCCCGAACCTGGAGTATGTGACTGTTAGATGCAGACCCATATATCTCCCTAGACAGTTTACTGTGGTCTTGATTACCACTGTTTACATAGCACCTGACGCTAATGCAAACTCAGCTATTGAACTTTTACAAAACAACATTACCAGTCAGCTGACCAAGCACCCTGATGCCGTGTATATCGTTGCTAGGGACTTTCATCATGTGGATTTAAAACCTTTGCTCCCTAAATTCCATCAGCACGTCAAGTGTGCCAACAGAGGAGATAACACATTGGATAAAGTCTACACAAACATTAAACAAGGCTACACCGCTACCTCACCTGGGACAATCTGACCCCATGTCACTGTTTTTAATTCCAGCATACATCCCACTCAGGAAAACTGCCCCTAACAGCACAAGGACAGTTAAAACTTGGCCAGATGGAGCTTCTCAGCACCTGCAGGACTGTTTCATTAGGAACAACTGGGACATCTTTGAACACCTAGACCTTGAAGTGTTTATTGACAGTGTACTATGTTACATTAAGAACTGCACAGACACTGTCACAGTGGATAAACGTATCCGGGTCTACCCCAATCAGAAGCCCTGGATGACCAGGGAAGTCCAGAGGCTGCTGAAAGAGAGGAACACTGCCTTCAGGTCTGGTGACAAGGCCCTCTACAGCACAGCCCATGCCAGCCTAAAGAGGGCCATCCAAGAGGCCAAGTCAGACTATAAAAGGAAGATCGAGGAACATCTGGATAGCAACAACAGCAGGCAAGTGTGGATGACTGTCCAGCATATGACCAACTACAGGACCAGTCCCGGAGCTGTTGGAGGTGATTTATCGCTGGCTGAGGAACTGAACCACTACTTTGCTCGGTTTGAAGTGGATCCACAGAGACAGCCAGACCCCATCCAGATACCAACAACAGCCCCATCTTCACTGTGGGGTAGCACGAGGTGAGACACATGCTGCGGGCTGTCAACCCACGGAAGGCAGCTGGACCTGACGGTATCTCAGGACGCGTGCTGAAAGACTGTGCAGACCAACTGGCTGGGGTCTTCACCAGGATATTCAACCAGTCTCTGTCTCAGTCCACTGTGCCATCCTGCCTGAAATCCTTATAGTGCCTCTGGCCAAGAAACAGACCATCACCAGTCTTAATGACTACAGACCAGTTGCACTTACCCCTGTGGTTATGAAGTGCTTCGAGAAGCTCATTAGGAACCACATCATGTCATTCATTCCTCCCATGTTTGATCCACACCAGTTTGCCTACAGAGCAAACAGGTCTATGAAGGACGCCGTGGCCACTGTTCTCCATGCTGTTCTGTCCCATCTGGAGCTGCAGGGAGCTATGCACGGTTGCTCTTCATAGACTTCAGCTCTGCCTTTAATAACATCTTACCCCACAGACTGGTGACAAAACTGTCAGACATAGGACTTCCACACTCCACCTGCCTTTGGATCAAGGACTTCCTGAGTGATCGCACTCAAGAGGGTTAGAGTAGGCCCCTACATCTCCACACCCATCAGCCTCAGCACTGGTTCCCCACAGGGCTGTGTGCTGAACCCCCTGCTCTATACCCTCTACACCCATGATTGCATTCCTGCCCACCACAGTAACACCATTGTTAAGTTCGCGGATGATACCATGGTAGTAGGGATCATCTCTGGGGGGATGAGTCTGCCTACAGGGATGAGGTGGAGCGGCTGGAAACGTGGTGTGTGAATAACAACTTGCTCCTAAATATAGCCAAGACCAAGGAGCTCATCGTGGACTTCAGGAAGAAGGCAGACAACATCTAGCCAACATCCAGCCACTCATCATCAATGGGGACTGTGTGGAGAGGGTCTCAGACTTTCGCTTGTTGGGAGTCACCATTAGGGAGGACTTGACCTGGGGAACACACACTGCTGAGGTAGTGAAGAAGACCCAAAAGAGACTCTACTTCCTGAGGGTGCTCAGGAAGAACAACATCCCTGAGGAACTGCTGGTGTCCATTTACCGCTGCACAGTAGAGATCATCCTGGTCTACTGTCTCTGTGCGTGGTTCTCCAGCTGCACAGTAGCACAGAGGAAAGAGCTCCACAGGGTCATTAAGTTCACTCAGCGGATAGTCGGCTGTCCTCTTCCCTCACTAGAAGAACTACATAGTTCCTGTTGTCTCAGGAACATCATGAAAATTCTCCAGGACCCATCACACCCAGGACATGCATTGTTTGAATGCCTGCCTTCAGGCAGATGTTTCAGATCCCTAAAGACTAAGACAAATAGACTGAGAAACAGTTTCTATCCTTCAGCCATCACCATGCTGAATGCTGCTAAGTGGTCAATCTGACCAAGTGCACCTTCATGTTTACAATACAGCCCTAAGTTAACATTGGATAAGGGACAAGTGCAATATGACGTATGCATGAGTGGAAAACATTGTTCTGCTGTTATGGACTATTTTGGTACTTATTTTATTCCCTTTTTATTTTACTTTTAACTTGAGTAATTGTGTTTTGTTTTTTATTTTATTTTTTTGCACTGAAAAAATTGCACCTAAAAGTTCGTTGTACAATGTCTCATTGCTACAATGACAATAAAGATTTTTGATTTGATTGATTTTGATACCAGAAGTAAACGTTATTTTCTACTCCACAACTTCTACTGCGAAGCAATTGAGCTGTCATGGGTTATCACGTGATCAAGACTTCAAGAGGAATCCTTTGTTGTTTCGACACAATTAATGCTTCACGGGGGACACCCTTTGTTTTGATGCAATCCAGACTATTTGGAGGACCCATCTCCCCCTTTGTTGCTTTCACGCACGCTGGATGTTCCAAATGTTTTTTTTTTTTTTTTCTTTTTTTTTTTTAGCCAGTACTAAGATTTGAAGGCAGGCGTCGATACCAAAGTTAAACTTTTACTACTGATCCTATACTAATATGGATCCTATACTAGCATGTGATTTTACCTTGAGAATTATTGCAATGCTCTTTGCCTGCACTTGGTGAAGAACGCTGTGCAAGAACAAAGTCGTTTGTACTATTGCATTGTATTTCTGAAGTGGCAATGAGATATTGGCTATCTAGCTCTTGTCACAGGTGGCTGGTGGGGCAACCCGGCCGGGACGCCCCAGAGGACCAGTGGAGGGCTTATGCCACCCCCAGACCACGTGGGGGCAACCACCCTGGTGGCTATGGGGACCACGGGTACAGAGCTTTGAAGCTCAACCCTGTAGGGGCCCGTGGTCAGCGCCTGGGGGCGCCCCAATACCTATGGAGCCCTGGACCCGGAAGTGCTGGGGGGAAGGGGATCGGGGACACCCGGAGTGCTTCCCCAGTGTGGCGGAAGCGCCGGCTACGCACCTGGAGCACATCCGGGTAATTATAAAAGGGCTGGAGTCAGGAGCGAAGGAAGACAAGATCTTGGAGGAGGAAAGGAGGCGGCCTGGAAAGAGAAATAGGCATTGTGAGGCCTGGACTTTGGGGTTGTGTGGCACTTGTAAATAGTAAATATGCAGATGAACGTGTGTTGGGTGAACCGTCGGTGTCCGTGCCATGCGCCACACTCTATAAAGAGGATTACTTGTGTTCTATTTTGTGTATTGAATTTAACCCCATTTTTTTGACATCCAATGTACGCTCAACCTACCTGGAAGGTGTTCTCTCTCTGAATTGCCTTTCCCAAAATTTCTTCCATTTTTTCACCTAGAAATTTTTTTTATTTTTTAAACATGCAAACTCCACACAGGGAGGACCTGGGAATCGAACCCGGGTCTCCTAATTGCGAGGCAGCAATGCTACCCACTGCGCCACCGTGCCGTCGCCATTTCTTCCTCATTTGTTTAACCTTCCCTATTATATTTTACAAGATATAAAAGAAGTCGGAGTTCAGGGTGATGTTTTTAGATGGGTGCAGAATTGGCTCAGACACAGGAAGCAGAGGGTGATGGTGCGAGGAACTTCATCAGAACTGGCCGATGTTAAGAGTGGTGTACCACAGGGGTCAGTGCTAGGGCAGCTGCTATTTTTAATATATATAAATGATTTAGACAGGAATATAAGTAACAAGCTGGTTAAGTTTGCAGATGATACCAAGATAGGTGGATTAGCAGATAATTTGGAATCCGTTATATCATTACAGAAGGACTTGGATAGCATACAGGCTTGGGCAGATTTCTGGCAGATGAAATTTAATGTTAGTAAATGTAAAGTATTACACATAGGAAGTAAAAATGCTAGGTTTGAATACACAATGGGCGGTCGGAATATCGAGAGTACACCTTATGAGAAGGATTTAGGAGTCATAGTGGACTCTAAGCTATCGACTTCCCGACAGTGTTCAGAAGCCATTAAGAAGGCTAACAAAATGTTAGGTTATATAGCACGATGTGTGGAGTAGAAGTTCAAGGAGGTTATGCTCAACCTTTACAATGCACTGGAGTACTGTGTGCAGTTTTGTTCTCCAAGCTACAAAAAAGGACATAGCAGCACTAGAAAAGGTCCAGAGAAGAGCGACTAGGCTGATTCCAGGGCTACAGGGGTTGAATTATGAGGGAAAAGAGCTGAGCCTATACAGTTTAAGCAAAAGAAGGTTAAGAGGTGACATGACTGAAATGTTTAAAATATGAAGGGAATTAGTACAGTGGATCGAGACTGAAATTTTAAAATGAGTTCATTAAGAACACGGGGACACAGTTGGAAACTTGTTAAGAGTAAATTTTGCACAAACATTAGGAAGTTTTTCTTTACACAAAGAACAATAGACACTTGGAATAAGCTACCAAGTAGTGTGGTAGACAGTAAGACGTTAGAGACTTTCAAAACTCGACTTGATGTTTTCTTGGAAGAAATAAGTGGATAGGACTGGCGAGCTTTGTTGGGCTGAAAGGCCTGTTCTCGTCTAGAGTGTTCTAATAAGATCGACATACCATTTTAAATAACTCCTGGTCCTCTCAGCGTCATCCCAAGTGTGGTGAGATGCCAGGAGGACACCCCTTTCATATTGCACAAGTTTCAACCCCATTCAATTCCTATGTATGACATTAAATAAAGAAAAGAATGTACCACTATGAGACCACTAACTGGCAATTCTGAACTGGTCCCATGTGAGCAGGGCTATGTGTGTGAATGGGCCCCAGCCACACCTTCTAGATTCATCTTCATGTTCCCACAAACCTAAACTGGATAAGGATATGCGAGAAGGTCATCTGAGTTTTGGACAGAAGACTGGACCGCGATCTTCAGAAAGACTTCATTATAAGACACCTTGTGGTCTTAGTTGAATTTGAACAATTGTCCACTTTTGCTAATAAAGGTGCATTTCGCGACTACACACTGTTAGAAGATTACATTGAATTTAAACCCCTTTATTATTAAGTTGGTGTTGCAGAATGGATTATGGGAACAATTTATAAAAAATCATTATTTACAACCAAGCATATCTTTAAAATTTTATAAAATAAATGTATGGGATTTAGTTTCCAATTATTCCAAGTTGATTAAAAAAAAACAAACAAGTCCACCATAATATTTTGAAGTAAAGACAGGAATGCAGGAAAAAACCTTTTTCCATATGACCTTTGGATGCCAAATAATTACTTCTGTTAAAAAAATATTCTGCTAAAAATGTGTATGTATGTATTTTATAAAGTGCAAAAAACTGCAATAAAAGCAACAATTACTTAAGGCACTTTTTGGCATACAATCATTTACAAGTAAACCAACTGCTTTTGTAATCAGTTATAATACGTCATCTCAACTCATCTTCTCCACTGATTTCCCGCTGTGTTGCAGCAGCAGCTCTTATTTTGAACGTGATATTTATTTATATATCCAAAGGAACGTTGTGCTTGACTAGAAATATCTGCCTTTCAGACGGCAAAGAGGGAAGCAACACTTTTCAACGTCTGCAAACTGCCCTGGTTGTATTAGGAAGAGGATACATGAAGAGAGAAAAGTCAAACATGTATTTTGGGAACAGTTCTTCAAGAAGCATTTCAGGGACGCTACACAGGTAATATTGCAGAGTTTCATTGGTAACTGGTTTGTACCACGTCTGTCTTTCGGGAAAATGAACATATGCCGGTGCCTTAACACGATGCAGCACGTACTCGGCATCAGCATGCAGTCTTTCGTAAGAGCCGATAAAGTTATATGTTACAGCACACGGCTGACATAAATTGTAAATCGGCATCCAGTGTTCGTTCATCCTCTCCACATCCTCGTCTACCAAGTACTGGAGAAATTCATGAAATGTGACATCATCGCCGTTGGTCCTTCCAAAATTTTTCCTGTATCTTTTGATGATTTCAACCCCGTACCTTTTTTGGTAGGCTGGAATCTCTCCAAACTTGTTTCTATAGGCCGAAAGAAGGCGCTCCATGGGGTCCCTGACAAATAAAAACTTGAAATAATTCTTTAGTCTGTAATTGATTTCTTTTGGTGGCAGGTCTGCTAGAAACACCAAACCATTTTTGTGATCCATTTTACTTTTCACATCCACATTCTCCAGGGCTCCGCTTAGAACTTTCATGATTCGTTTCCAGTTGGAGCAAGCGACTTTTGGCACGTAGCAATAGAGGAACTTGTACTCATCGTTGACTAAAATATGCTGCAGAAGAGTCCTCCGTTGTATTGGAGTGAGGTCCCATACGTCAACAGGCATGTTCTTCTGACTGCAGACACTTTGAAGGGTGTGATTTCGGATTTCTTGAACAATCTGAGAAGAAAAATAAACCAAACAAATGATTACATATGGGCTATGTTAACAACTTGATAGGACGTTATTAAACAACTAGCTGTGTAAGCCCCTGCTGTAAAAAGCCTGGGGTCCTAGAAACTATTAAAATCGTCAGAAAAAAAAAATTGAAATGCAGACATGTCAGGTAATTGAAAGGAACTACTCTGTGCATCTCTCTCCTAGGAGGTTTCGTTTTGCAGACATGCTCGCATCGCTTGTGCATTAACGGTGGGCGGAAAAGTAAAAGGGATACTGTTTTGCCGATGTGCTCGTCTCGTTTGCGTAAGAGTGTCTCTCTTTTCTCAGCGGTTTTACTTTGGCAACAGAGTCGCTTTCTTCTTCCGACTCGTTAACTTGGAGCCGCCTTGCCGGCTCTCTGAGCTTTACGCTGTAGTAGCCTTGCACTTCCAGGCCGGACAAACAGACAACAAACACTTCCACACGTAGACATTTAGTTTTCTGTTTCCTCGGAGGTGAAGCACGTACCCCGAATCTACTTCTCACTTCTGGGCGGACAGAAATGTAGACATTTATAAGCTTTAAGATAAGATATGCTTTAAAATATGACCTAAATGAGGCTGCAGTATTGTAGCGGTCCGGTGCCGCTAAGATTCGCACCATCGAAGAGACGCTGATTTATTTATTTTTTTGGTGGAGACCCAGCCTTGGCCCGACCTCCACACACTCACAAGCAGAGACAAAAAACAACAGGTAATAAAACAATTAAAGAATGTATTAATAAACAAAATATAACTACAAGATAAATAATCCCACCCCAGTCTCCTTACGGCGATGTACAATAAACACTCAAGACAATGTCCTTACACAGTCCAATACAACCAAAGCAGGTGAAATGATATGGTGTAAAGAAGAGAATCCTGAAAACAGCTTCCGTAGAAAATAAATGAAACAGTCCTGCCGGTAGTCCTGAGCAGTGAGGGGTGAAATTTCCAGGAGTGCTCCTTTAGAAGATGCATGACGATAAATCCACTATACACATGACAGGCAGGCACGAGACAATCCATTCATCATAACGGCAAACGATCCAGGGCACAATTGACTTTTTTGACGACACGTTGGATGGGATACACAAAAACACAGATCTCCTTTTGCTCCGTCAGGCCTCCCTTTTCAACTTTCTCATTGGCTTCTTTTGTCCCCAGCAGTCCCTGTGGTGTAGCAAGTCTAAAAGGCCACTTTTTAAATAAATAATTGGCGCACTCGCGGCTTTGAGAGGGGGCGTGGTATGTGTGGCCAAAGTGGTTCCCGGGGTGATTTGTGATGCGGACGTTCCTCGCTTAAGTGCACAGGTGAGGAGTCGTCTGCATTTGTAAATATTGCAGGGAGCCACTGATTGCTACGTCTGATCCACGTCCCCGTAATAAATAGAAGCGCGAGACGGCTAGGAGGGAAAAGAGAGAAAAGAAGAAAAAACAAACGGAGGTTATGAGTGAGGAAGGCAGAAAGCAGCGAGGAGAGAAAGCCAGTGTGTGAAGAAGAGGAGAGCGAGCAAGCACAGGCTCACACTGTATGTAAGTAGCTGGGAAAGGCGAGCCAGAGTGGGGTGTTTGGACGGCACCTGAGGGCTGATGGTAGTGATCGCTCCTGCTGAACGCTTGTTGGGAGCAGGAGCGACCGGGAGAAGGTTGGCTCACCGCAGCGAAGGCAGCGGGAGTCAGAGTTTTGGAGTACAATCCCCAGCGTGACCGTCCTGGCTGTTGGGGGAAGCCAAGTCTCGGTCTGGCAGGGGCTGAACGAAGCCAGGGATCGGGAGGCCACCAGACCAGTCGAGCAGAAGAAGGTCAGCTGCATGTAGGGTGACTCCCCTGGTGCATAGCTTGGAGGGGACGGGCAGGGGAGTCACCAGTAAGAGAAGGAACTGTGCTTTGTGGTTTTAAAGAGACTGCTTCCAGCCATTGTTTTAACCTCCTTGTTTTTAAAAGATTTTTTCTGTTGTGTTTTTATCCTCCACTAATTCACTCATTTTAATGGATTATTTATTTAATGACTTATTTTGATGCACTGCACTTTAATTTGAACACAGTTTTGTTGTTTGAATAAAAGCACTTTTGCACCATCCCCTTGCTTTGTTGTGCCTCACTGCCTAGCTCATCGGTGACATTACCGACGGTGTCTGGTTCAAGAGCTCCCAGAAGGAAGATGGGAGTATGGAGGGAACCCGCATCGTCACAGTCTCTGCTTCCATTCCAGTCATCCTATGCGGGTAACCCCCTTGGGCTGCTGGGAAGTGAAGTTCTCCCCACGGCAGCACTGCTACAGTATGATTCAAAGAAGCTGAGGTGGTGATAAACCACAAGCAAATGGAACTGGCTTAATTGTGTACTGCAAAGAAGGAGGGTTCGGAAAAGTAGGAAGACAAAAAGATCTGCGTCTAATTCAAATCTAAACTGAAACTCTGCCAAATGTCAAAAAAACTAAACTAGTAGCATATCAGACAAACCTGAATCTTAACTGACGTGCGACTCTATGCTAAAGCTAGAATGAGTGTCTTATCGCCTGCTCTAATTATTTTTAGATTTTAGTTGCTACTTTTGTGCCTGTCTGATTATTTTCTTCTTGTTCTTATATTTGTTTATATTTTATTTACTCACATCCATTCCTATTTCTACCAGAAGTGGAATACAGTGGAACCTCGGTTCACGAACGTCCCGGTTCACATACAACTCGGTTCACGACCAAAAAGCTCGCCAAACTTTTGCCTCGGTTCACAACCACACACTCGGTATACGAACAAGCCAGTTTCCCTTGCCTCCTAAGCTGAGAGAGAGAGAGCACAAGAGCGAGCGAGCACGTGCCTGCTGGGGAGGGGGAGGAGGAGATTGCTGCAGTGTTTGCTGAACAAGCCAGTTTCCCTTGCCTCCTAAACTGAGAGAGAGAGAGAGCGCGCAAGAGCGAGCGAGCACGTACCTGCTGGGGAGGGGGAGGAGGAGATTGCTGCAGTGTTTGCTGAACAAGCCAGTTTCCCTTGCCTCCTAAGCTGAAAGAGAGAGAGCCTAAGAACGAGCGAGCACGTGCCTGCTGGGGAGGGGGAGGAGGAGATTGCTGCAGTGTTTGCTGAACAAGCCAGTTTCCCTTGCCTCCTAAACTGAGAGAGCAAGAGCAAGTAAGCACGTGCCTGCTGGGGAGGGGGAGGAGGAGGTTGCTGCACGTGTTTGCCTGTAGGCAGTCTGAGAGAGAAAGAGAGCTGCCTGGCTTTTTCATTTAAGCAAAGCCGCTCCTTGTTTTCAATAAGACGTGCACTCTCTTTGTGCTCTACAGTATTTCGTGTGCTTTTGCAGTTAACTATGGCTTCTAAGCAAGTGAAGAGAGGTCAAAAGAAAGTTTTGAAGAAAATTGAAATCGAAGTAAAGAAAGAAATTACAAGAGGTGGAAAAACTGTTTACCAGTTTACTCATTTACCAATCTGAGAACCCTCGTGCTTTCAAGCAGCACAATGTAAACAAAGCCAGACTGCCAGTAATGTGGAGGGTCACAAGAACTTTCTTTTTGGAATGGCTGCATGAGGCTTTCACTCCCACCAGCTAAACAGCTAAAAGCACCAGAAACCCAAGAAATCACAAGAGAGAAAACACATAACATGTCAGAAACAGTAACTTTTCATGTCTGTGGAAAGTCCCAAAAATGCCTCCTAGGGACACTTCAGTAAATAAAGCACTTGTCCAGTCACTAAAGGGGAACAAACGTGAATGACACATACCTATGGACATTTCGAAAAGGTACACATTCAGGTTTACTTCACATATTAGAAGATTCTGTTGCTTGTTAAGTGAATAAAACTGAAGAATCTGATCAGGACAATGTCTGCATTCAGCTATGCCACAGATGTCTGGTTAATCTCTGTGAGCCCTGGTTGCTGTTCTTTTAACAAAGCATTCCAGTTTACTTTTATCCTGAGCGTGCATGTGAACAAAACACAGAACAGACCTAAGGAAAGATATTTATAAGTTACAGCAGTCCCTGTTTCAGTCATTCTGTTTACACAAGAATCTGACTTTGGTTGAGTTTTCTTAAATATTGTCAATGCACTATACGCTCAACTAAGACAAGTTGCTAACTACCTAAAATAAAGTTATGGCTGACATTCAGTCAACGTAGCTACTATTATGACTAGCATTGAAAAAATGGTCTGTTATGATGACCACAAGCAAAACGATTAGTCAGTCAACGGTTTAAGTCAAGAACTAGGAAGATTAGCATGAAAAATAATGATCATCAAACCCAAAATCTGAAGCCAAAGTCCTGTTCTAATGTCCTTTCCATAACTGAACTCAAAGTTACAAAAGTAGTTTTGTCTTTATGTAGAAAATTCAAAAGCTTGGGCCCCAGGATTACCACACGGCCACCTTTTATAACGACAATGGGCTGCAGCATCAGATGTCATATGATCAGCAATGGAAGGCATCTACTAAACTACACTATGGCTGCTGCCCTGAAACTACCGTATATACTCACAGATAAGTTCTCCCGTGGATAAGTTGGGACTTGATTTTATTGTATAATTTCTGGTATTTTATAACGTCGGTCACATAAATCGAATGCAGAAAACTCACCCTATTGGTCCAGGAGATGATGATATGCTAATGTCCACCTGAGAGAGTAACCATCGAGCACACTGCCTTTTTTTCCTACGTGGGTGCGGCAATGTGCTGTATCAGCACGTACTCCTAACCTCTCTCTCTCTCTACTGAGCCTACGTGACCACACAGTGATACCCGAACTGTTCCGAAGCAACGTTTGCACTGTTTTGTGTTTTTTGTATCTCACACCCTCGTACACCTTTATTGTAAGAGCATCCCTTATCAAAAATAGAGCATTCGATCAGAAGAAAACATGAAGCTGCTTTTAAATGAAAAGTCATTGAAGTGGTGAAAGAAATTGGCAACTGCACTGCTGCAACAAAATTCGATGCGTCCGAGAAACTGATGCGAGATTGGAGGACGCAAGAGATGTAAAAAAAAAAAAAAAAAATTTAAATCTCTCATTTTTGAATCGCCTTATAAGTCGGGGTCTGATTTTATGAAAGATTTTTCGGGTTTCAAGACCCGACTTATACGTGAGTATATACGGTAATTATAACAAAGTCATGTCATTTCCTAACTGGCTTAATCCAGACCAGGGTCATAAGTGGGGGGTGCTGGAGCCTGTCCCAGCTAGCGCAGGGTGCAAGGACGGATCAGGCCCAGGACAGGCACCAGTCCGTCGCAGGGTGAACACACACACACACACACACACACACACACACTAGAGCCAGTTGAGTGTGACCAGTTCACCTAAGATGTATGGCTGTGGACTGTGGGAGGAATCGGGAGCAACCAGAGGAAATCCACGCAGACACAGGGAGAAAATAGAACTCTGGACTCCTTACTGCCACCCTTGTTACAAAAATGGTGATGCCAAAAAGAAAAATCACAAACCAAGTGACATTAGCAATATAACATTAAAAACATTATAATATTAGGAAAAACTATATTGAACATGAAAGTGTAGTAAAGGACTAAATACTTACTTTTTAGCACAGAAAAATGAAAGGGTCAAGTATATATTTTTCCAGAAATATAGTTACAAATATAAGCAAATGCAGTGTACTCGGAATTAAAGCAGCTCTGCAAAGAAGAGTGGGCTAAAATGTCTTAATGATGTGAAAGACTGAAATCAAATTATAGGGTATGAGTTTAGTTGTGATTATTTCATTTGGGGTGTTAAATAACTTCATTCTTTGAATAGATAAAGAATAATGATTTAAAAACTGTATTGTGTGTTCAGGCGGCACGGTGGCGCAGTGGGTAGCGCTGCTGCCTTGCAGTTAGGAGACCCGGGTTTGCTTCCAAGGTCCTATCTGCATGGAGTTTGCATGTTCTCCCCATGTCTGCATGGGTTTCCTCCCACAGTCCAAAGACATGCAGATTAGGTGCACTGGCGATCCTAAATTGTCCCTAGTGTGTGCATGTGTGTGCCCTGTGGTTGACTGGCACCCTGCCTGGAGTTTGTTTCTTGCCTTGTGCCCTGTGTTAGCTGGGATTGGCTCCAGCAGAACCCCATGACCCTGTAATTAGGATATAGTAGGTTGGATAATGGATGGATGGATTGTGTGTTCACTGAGGTTCCCTTCCTCTAATACTGCGTTTTGTCTAGAATCCGATGCCATTCATTGTGTAAAATATGCAAAAACAGGAAGAGGGCAAATATTTTTTCACAGCACTGTTTTATATTTTTTTTGTTATATTAATGTATTTTACACTCTAATTTACCATGACACAAGTCCAGAGACAAACTACTAACAGGACAGAGCTAAAGATCATGAACAAAATCTTTAAAAATGACAAAAATGTATTTTTGTAACAATGGGATAAAAAAAGTAAATGGAACTGTATTAATATATTTTTTCAAGATTTTATTCATAAAATTTAATAAGATGATGAAAAAGCGAGCCCACAATACACAGGGCGACACACTTGATTGCTGGTTGTCTATTTTTCACAGTGGCTTAACATCCGAGTGCTGTCCTGTTAGACATTAAATCAACATTACAAAGTCAGGATAACTTCAATGTTCTGTGATGTTGGAGTGTTTTGTCCTTTTTTTGAAAGCTTTCAAAAAACTTTCTCAAGGAGTGCCTGTCACCATTGCTAGCACATAGCTTTATCTCTCTGTCCCCTATTGTCTTGCTGGTTCCCCACCCACCTATCCTGTGTCACAAGTTCCTCCGGTCAATCTTGCTATTCAACAAAATGCACTCTCTACAAAAGAAAATATGTGAACAACGCTGCAATGTTTAGAAAAATTCTCTTTAAACGGTATTCCATCAATATGACTAGAAAGAACTGATCTTTATGGCAGCTACAGTCCTGTCTGAGAGTGTGTTGCCCTGATTTCCTTAAATTTTCACTTTAAAATAATGCCTTGTTTCCAGAATAAGATAGGAACGCTGACCTGGACTGGGCCAGAACAACAGTGGGACTTCCATGGTCCAACATAAAAGTCACTACTATAGCACAGATTCATTTTGACAGGCCAGTGTTCTCTCAGATTGGAGAGTTTCACCTACTGGACAAGCCCAAAATATTCTGAACCTCAAAAATCATAGAGTGCCAGACAGCAGCTGAGCAGCAATGGCATGTCTGGCATGAGTGAAAACCTGGCATGGTTAAACCAACGGAATGTTTTCTGCCAGTTTTTTTACTTTTACAACGTAATAGTTTTGATTTCTAAAAATGATAAAGAATGGAAATATGAATCACCAGAACTAAACTGGGTGTTGTACTTCCTCTATTCCTTCACAGAAATATGCAAAATAAAACAAAACAAAAAAAAAAATGCTGATACAATCAATTCCTCATGTCTTCCTCAAACGAACTCCTTATTGTTACATCTAGCCTGAAACCAAAAGTTTCTACTAGCTTGAAAGCTATATCATTTTAAATTATTCAAATGATATTTGGGGTGGCATGGAGACCCAATGGCCAGCCTGCGCAGGACATGAAAATGCAGACCATGAGGCTGAAGTTAGCTGTTAGGCCCCCCAGCCTGCTTACAATTGCCTGGATTGATTCACACAGCTGCAAAGCAGTCACTTGTTCTGCATTAACAAGACACAGTGTTTCTACAAGATATTATTATTATTATTATTAATGTAAAACAATTTTATAATAATAATAAATATACATATATATATATTTCGGCTCTGCGTGGGCACAAATAGTTACTTCTCATGTTGGGCCACCTCAATTTTTACAGTTTTGAGATGAGCCATTTTCCTTTGTTAAATTGCACTTGCAAACAGAAGCATGTGGGGTTATCATTTTAGACTATTTCAAGATCTGTGACCCTCAATGGACATCTGTTGGAAGGTGAAAAATGACAAATTTCCATTACAATCGATAATACTTCGACTTTTAAACATTAAACTGAAACAGACATTTTTAACACTTCAAATAATTCACACATTCTTGTTTATTATGTACTTCTACCTCATTAAGTAAATCATTTCCATTTGTTATGAACTCCCCTTATTAGGGTGGCATATATGCTAATTCACACTTTTTTTAATTATTGATCAATTTTAGTGATGTAAATTTAATGTATTTATTTCAATTCAATTTAGGTTATTTTTGTATAGCACTCTTCACTGATTGTTGTGACATGTTCTCGGGTAAAACGCAAATATTACCTTTCTAAATTAGTAATCACATAATGTGTACACATAAAGACACTGATTTGTTTACTGTTAATAAACGAGTAAAAAGAGTCATTTAAAAATGGAGCCCAGCAGTATCTCTCCATTAAAGGATTGTTTAACTGTTGCTAATTAACACCGGAGGAGAATACAGTGACTTGTTAACACAAAATAAGCACCTGGCTTGCAAGAACTGTGTGAATATGTCCAGACGAATTAATAACTGTAAATAAGTAGCTAACTTCACGTTGCCACTCAGGCCAGGATATTTCACATGTCAAGTTTATCTGTTGCTTGTTTGTCTGTGATAGATAGATAGATAGATAGATAGATAGATAGATAGATAGATAGATGAACCTTTTAACAGCATGCACCGACTGCACGATAGCACCACTCACCTGATAGTCGGGCTCCAGAGTGGTCGTCTCTCCCACCCGCAGGACCGTCGTGTAGCTGCGACTGCTATACCCGGTGCTTCGCGGTGGAGGTGTCTGCAGATCATTAAGAATTCCCTTTTCGATCATAACCAGCAAGCCACCGGACGCCACGATCACCGCGAACGTAAGCACCAGCAGGGCCAGCTGCCTCTGCGGATAAACGGGACCGGTGGAGTGTAAACGGTACCTCCCCGTAGATTTACTGCCCTCTTTTAACCTCATGTCGCGAAAACGAGGTTATCACTTGCGGCTGTTGTCCGCTTTGTTAAAAAAAAAAAAAAAAAAAACTCCTCGCGAAACTCTTAAAAAAAACTTTATAGAACTTCCATTCTGCAAAGACAAATCCACTTCCAGCACTGGATCGAGTTATTTCAAAACCCGAGTGATAGTATCTCTGCGGAGCAGCGTTGTATTGTGGGCATTGAAGTTTTTAATCGGGAGTCAATTATCTAAATCACGACTCTGCTATGTAAGTGGACTACGTGTTCCATAATGCTTTTCGGCTCCCATCCTGTTACAACTTGACCGTTCTAACATTTTTGTTAGAATTAGCGCAGCTTTCGGTCCACGTTGGCATTGCTGAAGGAAGCTACTGGAGCGTTTACATTTGGAAAAGAAGTAACAAAACTAAAAACGCTATACTTTACTTTTGTGCCTGAAGAAACCCGTGCTAACGTTTTCCAAGGCTTAGTAACACTGTTTTATCCAAATCGGTAGACACCGAATCAGAAGAGTTAAAAGAATACTCCATCCAAAAAATACATTTTTTATATCACTTAACACGTGCATTTTGTAGCAGTGTCCAAAAAATTATTCTCACGAGTTTGAGGAAAAAAGACATAACGAAGATTCATAGTGTATGGTATCCAATGGTGAACATCTCTGGACAAAGGCAAACAATGTGAAAAACGTCCATGAGAAAAAATAAAAATGTATTTGTTTATGTGCTTTTCGCAGTGAGCAATGTTTTAAATTCTAGGGGCATTCAAAACGTTCCCGTAATTGTTATACAGCAGGAGAGTGAGAGATCGCACACATTGTTGTGGAGGAGAGTGCAGCACATCTGTAGCCCAGCTACAACAGGTCGGTTTCGGCGTGTACTATTGTTTTCGTTACCGCATGAGTTAGAAGTGTGCATAGTGATTCGGCGCAATGCCGCAGTTCGAACAACGTGCTAGCTTCAAGTTCTTGGGCCTTGAAACTTGATCTTGTACTTCCGCTACCCATTAATTGGATGTGTGAGCTACCATCAAAAAACAGCCTTGTATGTACGTACCGTGACTCGCAAGGAAAAGAACATCGGCGACATCTGCTGACAGTGAGGCAGAAGCCAATCAGTTGTGCAACTACGCATTGTTACACAATGAAAAACAACATGAACTGCGACCTCACTGACTATGAATTAGATGTGCTGTGGCGGTGGGACAATGCCACACATGCTAAAGTGAGAGGTCAGATTGAATATTGAGCGAATGATCCACTGTACTGACCGCAGGGCAAGGAAACAGCAGCAGCACCCGCTCAGCTTCAACTGCGACATACACAATGCAAGCGGTGACGGAAGTCAACAAACAACACATTTGTAATGTTCAAAAACGTAAAATACTGTTAAAGATTTAGGATCACCCATGTACGTACTCTATCTATCTATCTATCTATCTATCTATCTATCAAAAGAAATATAAAAACAAACAAAAACAGTTCAACTTGCCATGTGAGATATCCAGGACCTGAGTTAACTGTGATATTTCAGTTCTGACATTAGTTGTAGTTTTAGTTTTTATTTTATAAAATTAATTTTTACTTTTATTTCGTTCTAGTTTTCAGTGGAGTCAACTATTTTTATTTTTATTTAGTTCTGTTGCAAGACCACACTTACAGTTCATAATGCCGTTAAACACAGCTTGACTATCAATGACCAAACAGATTAAGAGGCCTAATGAGTATAGTCAGCAAGATCAAATGTTTCTTCCCAACAGACCAGTTTGTGGAAGCACATTGCTGTTAAGCTTTAAATGAGCACGCATTTCAAGAGATTTGTTCTTGTTACAAAGATGCCCACTGCACAGATAGCCACACAGTGAAAAGTATTCGCTTGACAAGTGCCTGTAATGTAGTTGTACAAACAAGGTCCTTAGCACTATGAGGGACACCAGCAAGGCTGCATGTTGACGATTTCTGCTGGCAGTACTGAAGCAGTGACGTGTGGTGAGGTTGATGGCTGGTGAGGCACAGACTGCTTCAGAGTGAGATTTACAAATATATGAACCCAAAGAGTAGCTTATTTACCATTCAACTGACAGCATGCACATTGACTACTGGTTATACAATACAATAGGTTTATTTTTGTATTGCCCAAAATCACGCAAGAAGTGCCGCAATGGGCTTTAACAGGCCCTGCCTCTTGACAGCCCCCCAGCCTTGACTCTCTACACTGTAAAAAAAAAATAATGTTAAATTTACGGTAAAAAACTGGCAGCTGGGGTTGCCAGGATTTTACCGTAAAAAAGAAGGTAACAATATTTTTTGGTCTACGGTACACTTTAAAAAATAATGTTAAATTTACGGTAAAATACTGGCAGCTGGGTTGCAAAAATTTTACTGTAACAAATAAGGTGACAATATTTTTAGGTCTACAGTATAATTTTGTAGTAAAAACTATTTGGTCCTTACAACAAACTCCAACAGAAGGGAATGTTTAACCATATGCAGAAATTCATGTTGTGTAATAAATATGACAATCAATAAACAATATGTATTGGCAGGGGCAAACCCCAGTACACAGTTTGCATCAGTTAAATAACAACAACCAATAGCAAGCATGTTTTTTTTTTTTTTTTTGTCTAAATTCCATTACTTAAGACAAACACTATTTTGCTTGTCCCCTTTTTCATTTACATTTAATTTTTCTTTTCAGTGTCTTAGCTTTAACCACACACACAAAGTCTGGCCTATTTGCTAATTCACTGTTATCCACCACCTTTCCCCACACGTGCTTTTTTTTTTTTTTTATATATACACTCCCCTTCCTCCCAATAAATATAATCTCAAAAATTCTTTACCTTTTTCCTCTTAGACTCTGTCCTTGTTCACTTTTTCATCCCTGATTCTCCATTCTTCCATTATGTGTCTTTCACATTTCTGTAACAGTCTTTTAATGGGTACATTCTTATTATGTATCACAGTTTCATTCCTCTCCCACCACATATTCTCCTTTATTATATTACTTAATTTCCATTTCTCTTTTCCCATTTTTTCATTTAACCCCTTCCCCACTAACCCATACAGTGCTCTTTCCTTTGTTATTTCCTTTTTCCCTATTACCCCATCCCATTTCTGTAATATCCCTTCCCACACCTCTTGTGCCTTTTTACATTGCCAAAATACGTGCACTGCTGTTTCTGTCTCACTGCATGTTTCTCTCGGGCATACTGGAGATTTTACAATTCTTCGTTTGTACATAGCAGCATTTGCCAGTAACACCTCGTGTGCTGTTAACCAACCCAGGTCTTTTTGTTTGTTTGTCAGGTCTTTAGCAGCGATTTGTTGCCACACTTTTTTTGTCTGTTCTTCCGTTAGTGTGCGGATTTTCACTGCTATTTCTTGCTTTCCGATATATATTTTTTGAGATCTCTAATCCTTCCCCATATTTTGGCCTCTCCTTCCTCCCATTTATATTTCCTCAAACATTTTATTATTGTTCTATAATGTTGAGGTGCCTTAAAGGCAATCGGTCATTTGTTTGCCGTTTTCAATAATTTTGCTCTTCTTAATTCTGCTCCCAATCTTGCCATGTCCGCCATTTTCCCTTTCTTATTCAATGCCATATTAATAACTGTTGCTGCGTGTTTTAATGTCAATTCCTGCTTTATTTTCGGAAAGCCTTTTCCCCCTTTCTCTTTTGGTTTTGTTACTATTTTTCTTGCTATTTTTTCACACTTTGATCCCCACAGGAAAACAAAGCACATTCTCATAATTTTTTTAAATCTTTCGTGGTGGAAAGAACACCGTGGCTAGATATGCCAATTTTGGTAAAATTATTGCTTTTATCAGCAATATTTTCCCCTCCATAGATAGACTTCTTAACCTCCAAAATCCTATTTTCTTATTAATCTTTTTTAACATTTCTTTCCATTCCTTCTTTTCTATGTTGTTGTCTCCAAAATTTACGCCCAGTATTTTAACCGTATTTGAAATCTTTATCTTCCCTTCTGGTTTTTCCTTCCATTTTCCCCACAACACACAGTCACATTTTTTCAAATTTAATGTTGAACCCGATGCCCTACAAAAGGATTCTGTATGTTCAATTACTTGGTTCACACTGCACACGTCTCTTATAATAACGCTTACGTCATCCATATATGCACATATCTTCATCTGTTGTCCTCCACTTCCTGGGACTTCAACTCACCGTATATTTTTGTCCATTCTAATCTTATTTATCAGAGGCTCAATGCTTAGTGCAAATAAAACTGCCGACAGAGGACACCCTTGTCTTACTCCCCTCCCTACTTTTATTTCCTCTGACAGTTTATTATTTACCTCAATTTCGCTAGCAATACCTTTGTATAAAGTTTTTATCCAATCTAACCACACCAAAGGTACTCCTATTCTCTGAAGGATTTCCCACATATATTTGTGGGCGACTTTATCAAACGCTTTTTCAAGGTCGAGGTTAATAACCCCAATATCCATATTTTTTTCTTTCATCCAGAATATACTGTCCCTCAAGAGACACAAATTATCTGCTGCACTCCTCCCTGGCACCACACATGCTTGTTCTTCTCTAATCACATGTTCAATTTTGTCCTTTAAACGATTTGCCAAGACCCTTGCTGAAATTTTATATTCCTGGCAGAGTAGAGTTATCGGCCTCCAATTTGTAATATTCACTGGCTCCTCCTTTTTGGGAATAAGAGTTATTATTCCTGTCTTCATTGTTTTAGTAATTTCTCTCTCCCTCAGGATTTCTCGAAATAGACTCAGCATATCTTCTCCAAGTATCTCCCAAAAAGTCATATAAAACTCATTTGGTAGCCCATCAATTCCTGGTGATTTGCCACTGCTCCCCATTTTCATGGCTTTCTCTATCTCCTGCAACTCTATCTCTAGTTGTAACTCTTCTTTTTGTTCAACTGTAAAAAACTGGTCTATGGTTTGCACAAGTTCTTTAACACACCCTGTGTCTATTTCTTTCTCCTCATACATTTCTTCATAAAATGTTGTTATTGTTCTTAATATTTCTTTGTTCCCGTTTTTCACATTTCCATCTTTGTCTATCAGTTCTTCTATCCGTGTCTTTCTTCTCCTCTCCTTCACCTTCTTGAAGAAGAATCGAGAGCATTTCTGTCCTTCTTCTTGCTCTCTAACTCTGCTCTGGAACTTTATCTTTTCTTCTCTTTTTATATATTTTGCCCAGTTCTTCTTTTATTGTTCTTATCTCTATTTCTGTTTCTTCATTTATCTCCCCCTTTCTGTACAATTGTTCCAGTTCATATTGTAGTATTTTTCCCTCTTCTTTTTCCTCCCTACTCTTTTCTTTACCTTTTTTTTTTTTAAATTCCCTAGTGTTCCTTTTCATCAACTCCCACCACTCTTTTTGGCTTCCACACCAATCTTTTAGGGTTTCCCATCCCCTATAGCGTTGTCTATATTCCTCCCTAATCTTTCTATCTTCTAACAGAGTTACATTCAGTTTCCACACAAAGTCCTTTTTCTCCTCTTCTGTTCCTTTCTCTATCTCTGCCTCTAAACTACAATGATCTGAGAAAAATACTGGTCTTAATGTACAATTCTTTGGCTCATAATTAATATCGACCAAAATATAATCTATTCTGGAGGCCTTTCCCCGTGTTCCTCTCCAGATAAAACCTTTCTCTTCTCTTTTTAATTCCCTAAATACGTCCTTCATGCGACAGTCCTTTTTAATTTCTTTTAATTTTCTGGCAGTTTTGTCTTCCTGTTGTCCTCTTAGTTCTTGATCACTAGAGCAGTTTAAGTCCCCTACCACAATTAAATTGTTTTCTAAAGCAACTGCTGTTTGCAGTGAATTGAAGACTTCCATCCTCTGGACGGGTGTTGTTGGTGCATATACAGTACAGGCCAAAAGTTTGAACACATCTCCTCATTCAATGTGTTTTCTTTATTTTCATGATCATTTACAGCACTCCATCACTCTCCTTCTTGGTCAAATAGCCCTTACACAGCCTGGAGGTGTGTTTGGGGTCATTGTCCTGTTGAAAAATAAATGATCGTCCAACTAACCTGACTTCTGCTTAACACAACTGCTGGTCCCAACCCCATTGATAAAGCAAGAAATTCCACTTAATAACCCTGATAAGGCACACCTGTGAAGTGAAAACCATTTCAGGTGACTACCTGTTGAAGCTCATCGAGAGAATGCCAAGAGTGTGCAAAGCAGTAATCAGAGCAAAGGGTGGCTATTTTGAAGAAACTAGAATATAAAACATGTTTTCAGTTATTTCACCTTTTTTTGTTAAGTACATAACTCCACATGTGTTCATTCATAGTTTTGATGCCTTCAGTCATGAAAATAAAGAAAACACATTGAATGAGGAGGTGTGTCCAAACTTTTGGCCTGTACTGTACATTAATTAAGGTGATCGTATTTCCTGTTACTAACAATTTAATTTTTATCAGTCTCCCCTTCACTATTTCATCATATGCTTTAATTTCGATTTCTTTATTCTTAATTAACACCCCAACCCCTGCGTTTTTATTCTCATTTGTCCCTGAAAAAATAGCTGCACCTTCCTCCCAGTCTTCTTTATATTTGTTATATGATTTTTTAAAAGGTAGACCACATTCTTGAATGCAAATCAAATCCACCAGCAAACTTAAGTAAGAGAAAACAATTTTCCTTCTTTCCTTACTTTGAATGCTTCTTACATTCAAGGTTATTATTTTAATTTTCATTTTTTCCTTATGGTAGTGTAGTCTACCTCACCTCCTATCTTTCCTTTACTTCCAGGAGTTACATATTTTTTTGGCTTCTTGGCCACTTTCTTCTCCGTTCTCCACTCCTCTAACCCTTTCATACCCGTAGCTGAAACAAACCCTTCCATGTCTTTGGATTCTAAATAACAGGAAGCTGTCCTCCATTCCTTTGGTTTTTCTCCCCCTTCCTCTGATTTTCCGGAGCTTGCTGGAGATAATATATCTGGCCCACGCTTCCTCTGCAATTCTGGGTTTATTTGTGTTGTCTCTATGTTGCCTTTCCCTTCCTCCTGCTCTATGTTTTCCTTCCTCACCTGCTGAGGGGACTGACCAAAAACTGTCATTCCACTGAGGATGTCCATAATCTCCTCTGTGTGGAAAAGAATGTTCTGGGAGTGCTGCTCCATTCTTCTTTCTATACTCCGAGAGTCTGTTTTTTCTTTGATTAACGCCAAAAGGTCAATTTCTCCTTCATCCTCCCTCGCTCCTTGTTCGTGCTCTCCCTTACTGTTTACTCCAATGTTTAAAGGGTCTATTTTATCCCTTTCTCTCATGTCACTTCCTTGGATTCTTTCTCTTGTTATGTCTTCCGTTTCCCTTTCTTCCTCAGACTCCTCATCCAATAATGCTATCACTTTCTCTTCTCTCATTGTATTTCTCCTTACCATGTTGGCATAGGAGGCCGGACAGTCCCTAAAGACATGCGCCTCCTGCCCACAGAGGTTACATTTAATAGGCTTCCTACACTCTCTTGTACTGTGGCCCTCCTCTTTACAGTTTCTGCATTTTATTACGCCACACTCTGCCGCTTTATGACCCTCATTTCCACACCTTCGGCATACTTGAGGCTGACCCGAGTAAAAAACGTGCCCTCTGACAGTCCCAATTTGTATGACCGGAGGCAAATGGATCACCCTTTCTGTATCATTCTCCTTTTTGAGAATTACATCAAATTTGTACAACCCGTTTTTTATCCCATCCTCATCCGTCATTTGCATACTAGTTTTTACGTCGCAATATTGTAACAATCAGGTCGAAATATCCTGCAGTTTTACTTTCTCCGTAAACATTAAAATATTTACTTTTCTGTCCATTCTGTCACTCAAGGGCAAAATCAAAAAACTTTTCCAACACTGGGTTAACCAGTTTTTCTTTCTCCACCGTTCTCAAACATTTAACATACAATGCTCTACTCTTAAACACCACCTCAAAAGTAGTTTTACCCGGAAAAGCAAAAAGGTAGTCAATCTCACCCGGTGAAAACTGTAGAATCCTCTGCAGCACCTCCTTACTGAAGTCCCCTCGTTCCATTTGTCCATCCTTCAACTCCAAACGAACCACGTTTCGCCTTTCTCTTCCATCAATCGGAACCCGTGCTGCAGGTCTCCCGAAAACTCCAGGTCCTCTGTTCGTCTCCAAGTCTCCTTCAATCATTCTGCTGTTGACTTCCATCACTTCTGCCATCTTGCGCCTACAATGTTTTAAAACGCCGCGAGCCAAGGGAAGCAGAGAAACAGGGTGGTGGGCATGCCAACCTACCCAGCTCTGGATCCAAAGTCGTGGGGTGCTCCCTACACCTGACAGAAAAGAACCAAAATGGTATCTCCCCTGCCAGGTAAGTATGCAAGCATGTACCATTTAATTATACACATTGAAAACAATTCAATGTTTAAGGAAGTTACAGCATGTTGTCTGGTGGGGAAGTAAAGTTTTCTTATGTGGTGTATGGTGTCCTATTTATCGAATACAACCCACCATAAATCAGCTTCCATAACCTCAAAAAACCTTTAGTACATGGGGAAAAATAAGTCTGCTAACTTAGGTTAAGTTTTTTGCCTACTATTCAAAGGTATGCGGTTCACCAGGAACAATATTGTAAAAAGGGGCGTGTCCTTATGCAAATATCGTAACCGGTTTTACTGAAACAGTGATTTACCATTTTATATTTTATGGTTGTTTACCTTCGTTATTTAACAGTTTTACACTGTAAAATTAACAGATTTTTTTCAGTATAACTGTAATGCATCAATAAACGGTATTTAGCATATTTTGAAGGTAGAAAAATATTGATTTTACAGAACTTGGCTGTAAAAAATAATGAAATTTATTGTTTAAGATATACAGTACAGGTAATTTTCAGTAGAACATAAGGTAACTTTCCTTTTTTTCAGAAAAGGTCTTTTACTTTCACCATTTACAGTATTTGTACCGTTAAATTTACTGACATTTTTTACAGTGTATGAAGACAAGGAAAAACTCCCAAAAAAACCCTTGTAGGGAAAAAATGGAAGAGAGACCTCTTTCCAGGTAGGGTGGGCATGCAGTGGGTGTCAAAAAGAAGGGGGTCAATACACTGTTTCATATCTCATCAGCATTCTTTACACACACATTGGTAAGGCACATATTTGGCTGAGAAAGAACGTTATGTTTATAGCGGCAAGAGAGAGCGCATTTGCTCTGCAGCCTCCATGTATTCTAAATTTGCCGTTGCAATTTCACATTTCATACTCAATCAATACAAATGAAATTATAGAGTGGTGTAAAAAAACGGATTTGACCTTAATTGAAATATTTAGTTGTTTTTAAAAGCTTTTAATTCTGATGTTTTAATCAATTTTATTACAGACCGTTCAACACAATGATAACAAGAAAAACAAAATAATATTTTATTTAAGGTCAAAATTTAGTTTTTAAATATTGGATTTTTTTCTTAGTCTCATCCCATTTTTTTATATAATTAAAAACCTTTTATGGTTTTACCTTTATTTGTAAATGAAGCCCATGCACCTATCCTTCTCCATGAAAATCTCTTTTGCTTTCTTGTATAGCACAGACCAGTGGACAAATTTATGTTATCATTATTATTTTTTTTTTACTTTTCATGAGTGCAGTCAAGGTAGGGTTGCCAGATTAGAAAATTTGAAATATGAGACACTCTATAACTATAACAACACACTTTGTTGACACTGTATGTTGCAATGCTGATACAGAACTGCACAGCAGCGTGGCTGGAGAGCAAAATGGTAACAGTGTTGCTGTCCTCAGCCAACCATAACAACTGAACAAGTTTCTCCGGGTGCTCCGGTTTCCTCCCACAGTCCAAAGACATGCAGGTTAGGTGCATTGGGTATCCTAAATTGTCCCTGTTGTGTGCTTGGTGTATGGGTGGGTGTGTGTGTGTGTGTGTGTGCCCTGCAGTGGGCTGGCGCCCTGCCCAGGGATTTGTTCCTGCCTTGCGTCCTGTGCTGGCTGTGATTGGCTCCAGCAGACCCCGTGACCCCGTGTTAGGATATAACGGGTTGGATAATGGATGGATGGACTAAATATGGGACATCTGGGTGTCCCTGAAAGATCAGTATGGGACAGGGGACAAAATTATCAAATATGTGACATGTCCCTTATATAAGGGACATCTGGGAACCCTAAGTCAAGGTGCTAGAGAAGTGCTGGCCTTCCACTAAGTACTGATCCAGCTAGTCCTGCACTGAAACTCTGAGACTCTTTTCTTATTCTTGCACGCTACATTTGCTTTTATTATCATCTGTGCTGTAATTAAAGCATTTCCACACGTTACTTTTTTTGCTTTCTATCCGAAAGCATCTGTGCAAAACTCGCCATTGTCAACCACAAGTGCTCACTACTTCAATCTGACGAGCCAAATGCGCTCAAACAAACAAACAATGGTCCTTTACAGAAGTTGCGCCACGTGACTATAGTAAGCCCAACATATGAGTTCACCACATAGTGAAGAGGGCGACCTACAAACAAAGCTTCTGTACAACCGAACCAGACCGAACGAAAATGCTATTGTTGTTTTTTTTCGTTTTTACTCAATTTTTGTTCTCATTTTAGTTCGTCCACATATCACTAATTTTTATTTTTGTTTAGTTTTAGTTTCTCTGTTTGCCTTAATTTCAGTTGACGATCTTGTAAAACAAAAAACAATATTTTAAGTTCTAGTTCTTGTTTTCGTTATGAAAATATCACTGGGGAAAGTGAAATTAACTATGTTTTGATAGTTATAAATTTGCCTGGACATATTCACACACCTTATGCAAACCAGATACTTATTCTGTGTTAAAAACAACAAACTATTTACAAGGCATATATGGTATCAACTGCTGTGAGCAGCGCCTAACAGAAGATATTTAATACAGGATGTAGAACGCAAGAATGAGAATAACAGAGGCATACATCCCAAGAAAAAAGCAGTACTTTGGGCTTTTAATGAGCACATAAGCAACCAAAGAATTGGAGGTTAACTGGGTTTTGGGTGCTTCGCAAGTCCTACACTACGAGCGCAAAAGATGGTTATACATGCTATTAGGGTTAGGGCATGAAAAGGTGGTGGCAGAGTGACCTGATATTTTGGGTTTTGCATGAAGCCCATGAACCATATTTTTTCAAGGACTGGAGCCCTAAGTGCCTCCTAACATGTAAACATAGTATTAAACTAATACATTCCTGTTCCTTTGTACATTCAACAAATGAAGGCTACACAAAGCTGAACCTGAAAAATATTGTTTTAATTTCTAACAATTTTTTGTTTTCAGCTTTACATTGTCCCTATACATTCTAGTGCAGACTTTTTATGGCTCATTGACTACCCCTGGCAGATACTGTTCACTGATTCTTTCAAGTTGCATACCGTGTCACACGATTCTCATTCACGTAATTCTCAAAACTGATTCAAACCCATTACTCTATGATAGTTTGCAATCTACACAACAAATCCCAAAACCAAAGTGTTGTTAGCAGTCAAGAGATGAATGCATCATAAGTAAGCAGAATTGCGAAGATGATTCATTTTCTTATTTTAACTATGTATTTTTCAACATATTTTTGGCCCACTGTTTATTATATAATTTAATGTACACCACTGAATATACTGTATATGAATTATTTGATTTGTCGCACCACACATGTGCATCTGATGGTCACCTTTCAGACTCATCTGAGGTAAGCGATATCACTTGGGAACACCAGGGGGTGCAATTGCTAACTCTTGTATCTCTCTTATTACCCACAGCCCAGAGAAAACTCCTATTGAAGGTAACTGACCATGCCCCTTTCAGTCCAGGAGCTATAAAAGCAAGATTCTCCCAAGAAATGGTATCTCATTCAGGAGATAAGTGCACCGCCTTATGGAGCTGTGATCGTGTGAGAAGACCCCTTTCCAGAACTTATCACTTATGTATACCTATGTAGCCAATGGCTAAAACTTTACCATTTGTTAACCTTGCATTATCACCGTTTTCAGTTGGTTTTTTTTCTCATTTCAAGTAAATGGTGTGGCCCCCCAACATTTCATTGGTATCTTGTCTTTCACTGGACCAATGATAGATTATATATCTGTGATTGATCATCTCTCACCAACACCATCAGTAATGTTGATGAATCAAATAAATTGATTCATTTAAAGTTATACTCCACCCAAAATGGCATTTTTTATCTGCTACTTACTCCATGTAGTTTGTAGTGATGGCCAAGAAGAAAATGTTTAATATATTTTTTTCATAAAGAATTGAAATGAAAACGTTTCTGATATAATTCAATGGTGACCAACGTTGAACAGCAGCAAACAATATCAAACATCTATGAAAAAAATCTCAGTGTTACTCGTGTTGCATAATCCGCACGTGAAGTCATTCAGACGTATGCTCACAACATTTCAAACACATGCACCTGTATTTTTACTAAAATACTGTTAAATAATTTACTTCTGGAAAATACTGTCATGAACTAAAATGAAGTGTGCTCAAAGACGAATGAGCATCTGATTGTTGTGAAAAAAGGAAAACAATATTGCATTATTAAAGTGTTAAATTGTTGTCTGAATCAACATCAAGTTGAAGTAATATGTAATCATGCTATGATGGCAGGCATAAAGGACCATATAGTGTACAGTTGTGGCCAAACGTTTTGAGAATGACACAAATGTTAATTTTCACAAAGTTTGCTGCCTCAGTTTTTATAATGGCAATTTGCATATACTCCAGAATGTTATGAAGAGTGATAAGATGAATTGCAATGAATTGCAAAGTCCCTCTTTGCCATGAAAATGAACTTAATCCCGAAAAACCCATTTCCACTGCTGTTGTGAAGAAGGCTTCAGGGCGCCCAAGAAAGCCCAGCAAGCACCAGGACCGACTCCTAATGTTGATTCAGCTGCGGGATCGGGGCACCACCAGTGCAGAGCTTGCTCAGGAATGGCAGCAGGCAGGTGTGAGTGCTTCTACATGCACAGTGAGGTGAAGACTTTTGGAGGATGGCCTGGTGTCAAGAAGGGCAGCAAACAAGCCACGTCTCTCCAAGAAAAACAACAGGGACAGAATGATATTCTGCAAAAGGTACAGGGATTGGACTGCCGAGAACTAAGGTGAAGTCATTTTCTCTGATGAATCCCCTTTCCGGGGGCATCTGGAAAACAGATTGTTGGGAGAAGAAAAGGTGAGCGCTACCATCAGTCCTGTGTCATGCCAACAGTAAAGCATCCTGAGACCATTCATTTGTGGGGTTGCTTCTCAGCCAAGGGAGTGGGCTCACTCACAATTTTGCCTAAGAACACAGCCATGAATAAAGAATGGCACCAAAACATCCTCCAACAGCAACTTCTCCCAACCATCCAAGAACAGTTTGGTGTCTTTTCCAGTATGATGGAGCACCGGGCCATAAGGCAACAGTGATAAGTGGCGTCAAAATTTTGGGTCCATGGCCTGGAAACTGCCCAAACCTTAATCCCATTGAGAATTTGTGGTCAGTCCTCATGAGGACAAACAAAAACCCACAAATTCTGACAAACTCCAAGCATTGATTATGCAAGAATGGGCTGCTATCAGTCAGGATTTGGCCCAGAACTTGATTGACAGCATGCCAGGGTGAATTGAGAAAGAGGGGCCATCACTGCGAATATTGAGTTTGCATAAACTTAATGTAATTGTCAATAAAAGTCTTTGAAACTTATGAAATGCTTGTAATTATACTTCAGTATTCCATAGAAACATCTGACAAAAAGATCTAAAAACACTGAAGCAGCAAACTTTGTGAAAACCAATACTTGCGTCATTCTCAAAACTTTTGGCCACGACTGTATGGGTGCACTGCTATGTATTGCCACTCCCTGGTGCCCAGTACTGTGCTGATAGACACAAGCCTCCTCCCATAACCCTGCACTGGATAAGCAGTTTGAGAAATGTCATGATTGGGTCTTCAAAGGAGAAATATTAAAGCTGACCGGCAGCTTCAAATTCCTGGAAGCACTGCATGATTGCACTTTTAACAAACTGTCTTTTTCTTTTCACTTTTTTTTCATCTGCTTAAAATTGCTGGATGTAAAACCACTACTTACCTCCAATGAGTCAATTGCTCATAGTGTCAAATTGCATGGGTTCTGTAAAGTCATGCTCAATGGTCTTGCCACACAATCATGGGGTATTGTTCAAAGGTCTGCAACCATTCATGAACCTGTATAATCACATACTGTATGCCTGCTTCAGATCAGCTAGCAGTACAAAGTAGCTGTCAAATGTGATGTCGCAACACATGAGAAAACTGCATAGTTATGTCTGCCTTAAGTAATGATCTTCAGAGAGTTCATTGGTGTTTGTTGCTCTGTTATTATGTTGTTCTTGCCCTTCTCTTGCAGAATTAAAAAATAATAATAATAAGGAATCAATTACACGATACAGGAAACAAGTTCTAAAGCTTGTCACTGTGCAATGCTGCTCTGGTCCCAATATCAATTGTGCCAAATGTCTGGTTACTCAAATGTGCTCAGAAATTGTTTAGCAAAGTTGAAAGAAAGTTTTGCATATCTGTGAAAATGTCCACTCGGGAGAAATCAGCCAACTAAATACAGGTGGAATCTCATTGTAACAAAACTCATGGGACCACAAAAATATTTTGATACAATGGAAATTTCGTCATAACAAATATGGGGAACACAAGTATACTATTGTGACCAGAATCACCAGCGATTTGCCATCTCTAATAGCTGCTCTGCTGCATCTGGTAATCAGTAAACCAAAGGCAAAGTTGTCCTCTGCAGGATCAAGCTTACCACGTAACGTGTTTGTCACACCGTGTTTAGAACATTTAACAACGGGCTTTGACCTTCTCTTCCTAGCACTTTCCTGATCTCTCTTTTTCAGACCATGTCTGCCACGGCAGTGATTCCGAGTCACTGGTGTTTTTCTAATACGAAGATGGGAGCTAAAGCAGAACGTGTGCTTGAGTGCTGAAGTAACAGCTCCTGTTTTAAACGAAGTCTTGAAACTGCCTTCTCTATACAGTAATAAAGTACCCATATTTTCCTTGAACATCTGGACTCACCTACTGTATGAAAATGCAGAATAAAAACAAGATGTTATAAGTAACTTTTTTTTTATAGAAATACAGGTGCAAAAATACAGAATGAAAATGACCCATTATATGAAGATGAAAGTGTGATTTCAAATGCTTTCGCCATTTCATTTTTCTCCATTGCAGAATCAACTTTTGCTAGGATTGTTAATTTTACTTTCAGTGTAAACTGATGCTGTTTCTCACTTTTTTTGTTCATTTTAAAGAAAACTTTCAGAACCACTATGAAACTCAAACAGTACAGTATCTGCGCATGACATACCTACCCACGTGGACACTAGGTGGAGCACTGACTCAGAATTCCGCTATGTGTATGATATCACGCCTACACTCTCACTGAGCCTGCCCCAGACTGGAAATTTTGCAACAGACTGTCTCTTTCTTTGAGACAGCCTGGCAGGGTTCCCAAGACTTGGTGCAGAAAGTGTAGGCGCAGCATTAAGTATTTTTTGCATTGCATTATTATCTTCGGTGGCCATTTTTGGTCAAAAACGTTCCTTATACTGAAATTTACATTTTGTTAAAAGTAAATTTGTTTCACATGATGTTGTATGAATGTTTGTTTGGGCCAACAAAAAGAATTCATTATTCTGAAAATTTCATTAATTCAGTATTCGCTATAATGGGATTTGACCTGTAAGTGGATTTTCATTAAGAACATCACAGTAGAAAGTCTTCAGATTATAAAGGAAGGAACACTCTTTTTTGTTGCTGCTACACTAGTCCTGTGCCCTGTACTTCAGTAGCTTTCAATAAGAAAGAACCTTCACTATGCAGCAAAGTAGGGACTAAAGCCAGATACTAGAGAGCCATGGGTGCAAAATAGTCCACAAGAAAGAAAGAAAGGTCAATTTTTAACTGTAACATGGGTAGTGCTGTCATCTCATGGTTCTAGTGTTCTGGGTTTAAATCCACCATCTGGTCATTATCCAATGGAGTCTGCACATTCTTCCCATGTTTGCATGGATTTCCTCTAGGTCAGGGGTGGGCAATGTCGGTCCTGGAGAGCCACAGTGGCTGCAGGTTTTCATTCCAACCCAATTGCTTAATTAGAAACCAATCCTTGCCAATCTCAGACCTTATTTAATTTTATGGCTTGTTAGTCTGCAATGCAAGATTCTTATATTGTAGATATTTTCCTTTCCAAAGATATAATCTGAATGATTTGAAGCCTTAAACGAATAATTTTCAATCTGTCACATTTTTCTATTAAGTGTTTTATTAACACTGAACACACACAGATGTAAATGGAAACAAGCTAGATGGAGAACTGCTGGCTGCTTTGTCATTTACATCGAATTGCTAATAAGAAGCCATTAAAACAGTAAATCCAGCTGTTTAAGATTGAAATAAGCAATTAAGGTTGGGGACCCTTAATGAGCAAGACCACTAAAATGAAGAATCAAAATGTCACTTAAGCAATAAGTGCTTCATTAGCAATAATTGACTTCTCATTAAGAAGGTGGGTTGGAAGAAAAACCTGCAGAAAAACCTTGCGGCTCTCCAGGTTCGACACTGCCTACCCCTGCTCTAGGTACTCTGATTTTTCACCCACATCCCCAAAGACAAGCTATTTATGTTGACTAGCGATACCAAACTGGTCCTCTGTGAGTGAGAACATGAACGTGTGCACAGGTTTATACATGGCAATGGACTGACCACCCAGTCCAGGACTGTTTCCTACCAGGTGCTCAGTATAGCCAGGATAGGCCCCAGACTTCTGTAACACTGATTTGGATTAAGCAGGTTTGAGAATGTCATGTTACACACTAAGTGAAAAGGACTTGGAATATTTGAATAAGAAAACTGTAGAAAACCACAGACATGGCAGAAGTGCTCAAAACTTACTTACATTGCTAGAAACAGACTTTTTCTCTTCCATTGCCTTTGGGAGTTTGTTCTTGTCCTGACAGTTTACTCCACTTATCCACTAGGTACATTTGACTAAACTCTGGGGAAGTATATGATTTTGTAGTATATACAAAGTCCAAAAATTGGTGCCTTTTGCACAAAAATGTCTTTTAGACCAAAGTGACTGCAAAATCTGCATAACTGTACCAAAGAATGTTGTTTGTTATAAAAAAGCATACTTTATAGGCATGTACCGCTGTGCCAAAGAGAGCAAGTGAAATTTATATTGGGACAGCGCCACCTCGGCTCAGTAGTACAGGTGAGTCAACATGCAAGAGCTCCCATGGCAACCCCTTATGCACTTCTCTGGTTGTCACATTCATCACTATCACAAAAAGCTACAAACTCAGAACGAATATCTTGTGCAGTCCCACCTTCTCTTCAGATCTTTCATTATCCCTATCTGCTGTCCTAACAACCATTTGTGTTTCTGCATACATTGACATCGCTGCAGACTCTATAACCATTTCAACTTACAACTATGTTTGTCAAACCCCTTCTTTGGGTCTAGATAACTTTAGACTCATCCCTACATGCATTGACTTGGCTCTAGAAGCAGATTTAACTTAGGATGTTCACTCTCTTTCTCTAGGGATGCCTCGGGTGTGAAGCCACAGTAAGCATGTACAGAGTTTGTATCTACTTCAGCTGAGAACTGTTTATTTATAGATGGTGAATCCATTGCTGAAAATTGTAATTTCCCTACCACTGACCATTTCCAAGAGATATCAGATTCATGTGTTTGATTGCATAAGTATTATTCATGTTCAGAATATTATTTGAAATATATTCTGAGCTGAAAAATAGCAAGAACTAGCAAATTTCTTCCTCATTTGTAACATCAATTGAAGTGAAAATGCCCTAAAATTAAGTATTCGGTGTATATTTGTTCTCAATCAGTATTTCTTCCTACTCACTCAGAATAGCCAGGAGTTTATATATAGAAGGTGTGCAAGATGCCCTGTTATTTTCCAGAAGAGACAAAGTCGTGTCTAATTGTTTTTTATAGAAATTCACAAGGTTGGATTGATCAATTCATTGTCTTGACCAGGTAACAGTTAAGCAAATAGTAAAAAATACACACCCTTCTTTTACTGAAAAAAAAACCATTAACCACAGTTTTCTTTGGAATACAAAGGTTGAAAATTCAAGGAACTAGTTGAGGTTCTTCTCTCTTCCTACTTAGCGCTTGGGTACAAGATATCTTTAAAAGTCCATTTTCTATACTCTCATTGGGATGTTTTTTCCTGAGAATATGGGGGCAACCTGTGATGAACATGGGGAGAGGTTCCATCAGAACATCGCCCAAATAGAAAAATATTATAGTGTAAACTGGAGTGAGTCTATGTTAGCAGACATCTGTTGGTCATTCCACTGTGAAACACCTTCAGGGGATTATAAGAGGAAAAAATTCGGATGTGAGGGTCAGTAGGCTTTGTGCCCTAGGAACCAAAGTTACCCAAACTATCCTATAACATTTCAGTAATTATTTACCGCTCTGATGCTGATCTTTCTGATCATAAAATAGGTCATTACGATAGTAATTAATAAGAGGAATTCATAATAAATTGCAGAATTACGGTATTTGAGGGTTCCTCTAGAGCAGGCATGTCAAACTCACTACCATTGGTGGGCCGCTTCGACTGCCATACATACGTCAGCGGGCCGCACTGTAACAAATACTATTATACTATTATACAAAGTTACTGTAGCTTTCTTTCCAATACTGAAAACTTTAAAAAATGTAACACTTAAAGTTTAAAGAAAAGCAATTTATTTCCATACATTCTCTGTACAACAGCGTACAATTAGAATCTTAGCCTCTTAGCTAGGTCCTTATATTTTTATATTATATTCATTATACTAGCAAAATACCCGCGCTTCGCAGCGGCAAAGTACTGCATTAAAATTTTTATTAAGAAGAAAATTTTACCTTTTTAAACTGAGGGAAAATATGCCAATAATTATTTGTTAAGGATCTCTTTGTATACCATGTTGTCAGTTCGGCCCTCCGGTTGTAACATGACCAAGCTGTGCGCTGAGCTTACTCTTGAGCATGCAACTTACAGTTGGCCATGTGAACAGTAATCTTGTCTCAAATCTCACAGCTTGGATTGCTGCTGTCATAATCAGTTTGAGGTTCATGGTTTGTTTCAATTACGACAGTATTTGTAGGACTTGTGTTGAAGTGACATTCGGCATCTGGCAAGCGTTGTAAGCTTACAACCAGTTTCATCGATAACTTCACATCCAGTTTTTGAGAGTTTAAACATTCATAAACATCAAAGTGTCCACTACTCAAATCGTCACCTGTGAATGTAAGATGTTTAAGAGGCATTGGCGGTTGTCGAAAGGTGTAAAATATTTGGCCATTTCGGTACACTTGAAAGCACCAGCCGAACAATTCAGCGGCAGCCATCAACTCACATGCAGAACCATAGGTGAAGGGCTTAAGCATTTCACTCTTCTAGTGCTCTTGTGTACTATAATTATCTCCTGTACCGCCATCAGTCCACACCTTGAACCTGTCCCAGTCATTCAATACATAAGACACAATGTTCTTCCGGATATCAAGAGTGAGCCTGATATGGCCGTGCAATATGTAACACAGAGAATGGAAAAGGTAGGTGCCATCTCCGGACATGGAAACCACTCGGTAAGTGACAGTTCTTTGATCGATGGTGATTACCTCGATAGACATGGTAATGGGGGTTGGAATGATGAAGGAAATGGGTACCTGAGTAATGTAAAATAAGTGTAAAATACCTATACAATAACTATAATTGTAATAAACAAACGATAAAACAGCGGAGAAGCCGTGGATTAAACAAAAAGGCTGTAGTTATCAGCAGGGAGACGTGAATCCCGTGGCGAAGCAAGGAAGGGAATGTAGAGACTGGAGCGACGGACTGCCTTATATAGGCAGGCAGCCAACAACGTGGGAGGCGTTGGGATGGGGGACCCAACGCCGCCTCACATGGTGACCAAGCTGCAGGCTATGGACGTATATATGTACGTAAGTAGGATTCAGTTAGCGTTGGGAACCCGTGTACCAAATTTCTTGAAGATGGGCCCATAAGTAACAAAGACTGTTGAAAAGTTCAATATGGCGGCTGACAGTGGCGTCATACCACCGAAATAAGTACGTACATTGGTTTTGGTTAGCTCAGGGAAGCCACCTACCAAATTTCGTGAAGATGGGGCCGTAAATAAGAAAGTTCAACATGGTGGACGTTGTTGACCGTTATGACCGTTATGCGTAGAATTTCGAAATGAAACCTGCTTAACTTTTGTAAGTAAGCTGTAAGGAATGAGCCTGCCAAATTTCAGCCTTCTACCTATACGGGAAGTTGGAGAATTAGTGATGTTGGAAAACTCAATATGGCGGCTGACAGTGGCGTCATACCACCAAAATAAGTACGTACATCGGTTTTGGTTAGCTCAGGGAAGCCACCTACCAAATTTCGTGAAGATGGGGCCGTAAATAAGAAAGTTCAACATGGCGGACGTTGTTGACCGTTATGACCGTTATGTGTAGAATTTCGAAATGAAACCTGCTTAACTTTTGTAAGTAAGCTGTAAGGAATGGGCCTGCCAAATTTCAGCCTTCTACCTACATGGGAAGTTTGAGAATTAGTGACGTTGGAAAGTTCAATATGGCGGCTGACAGTGGCGTCATACCATCGAAATAAGTATGTACATTGGTTTCGGTTAGCGCAGGGAAGCTGCCTACCAAATTTCGTGAAGATGGGGCCATGAATAAGAAAGTTCAATATGGCGGACGTTGTTGATCGTTATGACCGTTACGCATAGAATTTCGAAATGAAACCTGCTTAACCTTTGTAAGTAAGCGGTAAGGAATGGGCCTACCAAATTTCAGCCTTCTACCTACACGGGAAGTTGGAGAATTAGTGACATTTGGAAAATTCAATATGGCGGCCGACAGTGGCGTCATACCATTGAAATAAATACGTACATCGGTTTCGGTTAGCGCAGGAAAGTCACCTACCAAATTTCGTGAAGATGGTGTCAGCCTTCTACCTACACGGGAAGTTTGAAAATTGGTGACGTTGGAAAGTTCAATATGGCGGCCGACAGTGGCGTCATACCATCGAAATAAGTACATACATCGGTTTCGGTTAGCGCAGGGAAGCCGCCTACCAAATTTCGTGAAGATGGGGCCATAAATAAGAAAGTTCAACATGGCGGACGTTGTCGACCGTTATCGACCGTTATGACCGTTACGTGTAGAATTTCGAAATGAAACCTGCTTAACTTTTGTAAGTAAGCTGTAAGGAATGAGCCTGCCAAATTTCAGCTTTCTACCTACATGGGAAATTGGAGAATTAGTGATGAGTCAGTCAGTCAGTCAGTCAGTCAGTCAGTCAGTGAGGGCTTTGCCTTTTATTATTATCGATTATATTCATTGCTTATATAGGAGTCTTACAGTCTGAGATCTATTTCTTTTGTCCCGACACTTGGCATCTCTTGTTAGTAACCATTTCGTCAATATCAGGCTTGAAATCTTGTGCAGCTGCAACTTTTATGAGGGATGAAAGGTGCTCGACAGTAAGTCTTGAGTGATGTGGGGTTTTGGTAGCTTTCATTAACGAAAACAATTGCTCACAAAGGTAAGTGCTTCCGAACATAGACAGTACTCTCGATGCCAACTTACGGATCTGCACATATGAGGGTGGCAGGTAAGCATACAAGCCTGGCACACCAACTTTGTTGTATTTT
Organism: Polypterus bichir lapradei; assembly: GCA_026402145.1. Taxonomy (NCBI): domain Eukaryota; kingdom Metazoa; phylum Chordata; class Cladistia; order Polypteriformes; family Polypteridae; genus Polypterus; species Polypterus bichir. The sequence continues at coordinate 30,257,330 of JANRMT010062821.1, read as the reverse complement.
GCCTTCAGAATCTGACTGCAGTTCAATCAATTCCATTTGGATATTCTCAGGCGCATTCTCAACGTTGTAAGAGAACAGCACAAAGTCCTGTTCGTGTGAACTGAAATCATGAAAACGCTCACTAAATTCACTGCTCAGTAATTCAAATTGGAAAACAAATCCTCCAAAAATCAAATTTTACTTTACTAAGTTTACTTCAAACTTTATATTGTAAAATAAGTTGATATGCAAAAAGCCCCCTGACCTACACTAATTTTACAAACTCAGAATCACAAAAATAAACAACTCACCATTTCAGATCTTCAGCTGTAGTCTGCACTAACTGTTCGTTACAATACTAGCACAAAATTACATAAAACTAGAGCAAAAAAAGTGAAAATATTACTACTCGTGATGGTCAGTTCTGCCCAGTGGCCAGTCTCAGCAGCCCAGCCAGTAGTATAGCCTGAAGGGGCGGCTCTAGGCTTGTGGCGGCCCTGGACACAGAAAGAATCGGTGGCCCCTTCGCCCGCCAATGACAATATGGTATCTTATGCAAGGCGGATGGCCACGTCCTTTGCGGACACCGCATAGCCGCCTCGTGCTCATGACACGCTTCTATATGCGCATGTCCGTAACTTGAAAACCAAGTGGCGGCCCATTATATTCTCATTACGGCAGAATGTTATAATACTACATATTGCTTACTGCTTCGACTCTAGCGACATTAGTAAATACAGCGTCCCAATTAACATGAAACACAATGTTTTTCGGACACATTGCTGTCAAGCTATGTCGTTATTTTCTCTTTCTGTTTTATATTCAATATATATTGGCGTGGCGGCCCTGTGCAGGTGCACAGTTTGCACATGCCTAAAGCCGCCCCTGCTGCCTGCTGCTGCTCATTAACTTCAAGGTCAAGGCTCGTGGCTAAACTAGCAGATGACGTTTCTGGTACCGTAATGCCATGGGAAAACGCGCTTTTGTCAGAAGATAGAAGTAAGAAAAGTCAATAAGTAACGCCGATGATGCAGAATGATTCAATCAAAAACGATAGTAATCGTTTGTACAAGTTCAGTGGTAACTAGGATCGGTCATGCGGGCCGCACAGATTTCTGTTGCGGGCCGCGTGTTTGACATGCCTGCTCTAGAGTGCTTCTTCCTCTTACACGATTTGGCTCAAAAACTAATCAGCACATGGTCATCTCATAACAGGCTTAAGTTTCTTTGTTTGGTATTTGTCCATCCAGCCGTTTTAGCTCTGGACCGTCCTCACGAAACTGTGACACACCCACACACACAGACAGACAGACAGACACACATCATCAAGATATCAAGAGACCCTAAAATGTCAAGATCCGTTGAAAACTGGAGATTAGAATTTTTGATGAATCTACAGCTTTCGCTCCTCCCCTATAGATGATACCAAGTGACTCATTTTTCCAAGTTATAATTGTATTTAAAGCATCTGAATCTGTTTTAAAGACGTGGGCAAATGGAGGAATTATTACAGAAATGCATCAAAGAACACTAAGCAAAATGCATATTTTCATCAGAAAAGTATGGGCAAAAAGGTAAAAAAAATTAAGTTAGAAAGTAACTGAAGTGTTTTTAATCTCTATAAATAATGGCAAATGCAACTGTTAAATGGCAATTAAGACTTGTTGCACAGACCCACTTAAATTATAAAGAAAATGGTGTTTTGTGTGAAGCTTCCAAACTTTTAAATGTAGCTTGGAGTTGCCCTGCCTCAAGGGGATTCTTACAGGACAACTTGGTCATAATGCTAATCTGGAAGGTCATGGACAGTGCTAACTGCCTATGGATTCCTCTCCTAGAGACCCACTTCATGAGAGACTGCTCACTGAGCAGTGAGCCCTGAACAAGATTTTGGTGTCACTGTGAACAAGATTATCAAAGCAATTTGGTTTTGAGGAAGGATGCATTTTAAGGAAACAGATATGCAACACAGAAATTAGCAAAAAAGCCAGTGCAGCCTACAGTTCTATCTTATCCTTGTGCTTTCTCCAAGTCATTTGCATTTCATGTATAAACCTTGTTCACATGGCACGAACGGGTGTAAGAAAGTCACTAACACACTGCTGTTCACAATAGGCCGATAACACCAATTTTCTTATTCTTCAACACTTATTTTGTACTTTTTATCATTTTAGATATTTTTTACCCTGCTTCTACATATTTTGCCTATTTTAATTTTTTCTTCCTAACCCTAACAACTGGAGACAGACACAGAGATATGCAGCCACACACACACAGACACTTGTTTTATTTATTAAGATGAATAAGCTGATTTCTGTCTGTCTGTTACTCTCTGTTGAATGTATTGAATGTTAATGTGTGCAGTGTACCATGTATTATAACGTATTTTGTAATTCATGTAGTAATAAAATGCATTGCACTTTTCATTCCATTAGATCACAAACATTAGCACTGCTTTTACAAATCCCATGCCCAATAGCATATAACAGAGACACAGCATCTTGATGGACACACACATACACAGACACCTGTCCTATTATTAAGGTGGATGTTTAAAGACACAGTCATTAGGTAGCAGAAGTTGTCCAGTGAAATCAGACAACTTCACACCTGGACTAAACTGCTCTGATAGGTTAAAGTAACTGAACCTCTTCAAACTTAAAAGAAGAGATGGGGTCCTGTTTCATGTCAACAAAATTGTCAAAGGCATCGATGAATGACAAATAGAAAGAAGTAGATGTGTGTAACAGGTATAATGTTACACATATGTGATTTTCTATCAATAAAAAAATGACAAAAATATGTAATGTAACGTGTCCATTAATGTAAACATCTAAAAGCAAAATAAGGAACAGCATCCTTAGAAGTAAATAGGATGATAAACCCTTAAAAATAATAAGTGTAATTATGAATTAGTCATGGAATCAAAAAACAAAAACAAAGTTTTATCTCAAACCAGACTGTCAACTCAGCACATCAAATGATGTGACAGTATGGTATGATAGGTCATATATAACCCAGTGGACTCATATAACTGTAAAATCAAGTAAAGTGGTTTGGGATCCTTTGTGGCATCCAGTAAAATCAGAAGTCTTATGGTTAAGCCAGAGTTCCTCCCCTGGCTGATGTTTAAATTGCCTTTTTTTATTTTGGTCATTTTTCATTGTTTTCCATCATTTTTATAATATTGTTCTGGGCAGTTATTTGTCTAATCATTATATTTTTTACTAAATTTTATTCTGTTTAGTTTCTATGTGTATATTTTGGTTCTACCACGTTCCCTGTGTTTTGTGGCTGGACTACTCTTACATCATTGTTAGGGGACTGTCTCCAGCCTTTATAATCCGGCCAGAATCACATGTTCATCTGAATGCGCACTGGTGACTTTTTTTTTATTGTAAGTATTGCACTCTTTATATTCTCTGATTTTACTGGCTTTCAACTTTGTGCTGTGGACTCTGGAATATCTTACATATAAAGTTGTTGATTAACATTTGCTTTGGACTGCCTTTGGAAATTCTTTTTTGCCCTTCAAAGTATTTCTTTTATTAGCTCTTTTGTTAATAAAGTCTTAATTTATAAATTTTCCTTGTGGGACTTGTCTTTCCTCTACCTGCAGTTGCATGGTTCTCCCCCTTGTAGAACTGTGTGTTATACTGGTAGAGAAAAAGTACCAGAAAATCAATGTTTTTAAATGGTATGGTCCCAGCATTTAGTACCTCTCTCAGACTCACATGCTAGTGAAAATTAAGAGGAAGTATGGTTTGTCTTGACTCAGAGTGCGGCAAGGCATGGAAGCACATGATTGTGCGGTACACCAGGGAGGCTGGTCTATCCGTAATTTGTTTTGTACCAGTACTGAGGACCAAAAGCTTGCATTGACACTATAGTTTATTGTACCCATCCGACATTACCCCAGGCAAGACTTTTTAACTATTTTTTTTTTTACCTTAATAACTTTATCTTAATTTTGAGGTCAAGTCTGGCCTTAAGCCTCCCATTTTCCTTGCCTTGAGGTGAAACCTGTTTTGTTTGCCATTTTGGAAGATGACACACTTTTTTTTGTGAAACAACGCTTATCACAACAAGAAGGGCTTGATCATTGTCTGTTCTGAAACTGGGTGGCGCAATTTGGAACAAACTCCTTCATCAAGGCTCAAATCACTGATATGGTAAACAAAAAATATTTATAAAAAAACAAATCAATAAAAAAATAAACAATGAAATAAGACAAGGTACAGTATTAACCAGTATGTTGACACATACATGGTAATTGGTGAGGCTTCTTAACATTAGACACTGCAGGGAAGGAATGACTTAAATAAATGCCTTATTGGGATTAATAAAGTTTATTTAATCTAATCTAATAATGGAACTGTTCATAAAAGGGGAATGCATGGATACTTAGATTACAAACATAGACAGCAAATATATACTAAAAATAATGAATAAATGAGTATTAAGAAAAGTGAAAAACTACATTTAACATATTCAGTAAATGTATATGCAGGCTAAGTGTGCATATTAAAAAGTTTCCGCTGAACACAGAATCTGGAAAAGGATGTTTGAAAAAAGTCAGAATACCAAAATAAGAGAACCACCTTTTTCAACACTCGCAATATGCAGTTTTTAATATCTGGAAAACATTTGGGATTAAATTACTTAGAGATCTGTACATAGACAACATCTTTGCATCCTATGAACAATTACATTCCAAATTTAACTTTCCAGCAACACATTTCTTTCACTATCTTCAAATTAGAAACTTGGTTGATTTTCCCCATCTCCCACCTTCCTCTATGCTGGAAAAAATATTGCTCAGTTTCGAGGACTCAAAAAGCATTTCTGCAGTATATAAAATTATTTTACAGTCCCTACCTTTCAAAGATCCAAGACGACAGGGGGAAAAGGGTCTCTCACTCAACAAATCAGAAAAGGAGTGGAAGGTAACAATGTACAGAATTCACTCAAACTCCATATGCACAAAGCATACAATTATTCAACTCAAAATTATATATCGAGCACATCTGTCTCACTTAAAACAGTCCAAAATGTTTCTAGGGCAAGATCCAACCTGCAATCTAGTCCCTGCCTCACTGGGTCACATGTTTTGGGCCTGCACTGATTTAACATCATTCTGGACCAAAATCTTTAATTACCTTTCAGACAGCCTTGGTGTCACAATCTCTCCTAACCCATTAACAGCTCTGTTTGGTGTTCTTCCAGAGGGGTTAAAGTGGAGAAGGACAAACAAACTGTGATTGCCTTTACTACACTATTGGCATGCAGACTTGTTTTGTTAAACTGGAAAAATCCTAACTCTCCTCTTTTAAGTCAGTGGGTAACTGATGTTTTATATTATTTGAAATTGGAAAAAATTAAATTCTCAGTTAGAGGATCTGTGCAGAACTTTTTCAAAACCTGGCAGGATCTAATCAATAACATTTTAGAATAAGCTCTTAAAGCACTAAGGAAGCAGATTCTCTTCCCATTTCTTTTTCTTCTCCATTTATCTTTATCTGCTTATTAAATTCATCAATTTATTTATTTTTACTAGCTTTAGGTTTTACTCTGTTGGCCATGTTCTCTTTCTCATGGGTGGGAGTTGCTTTGTTTTCAATCCTATTTTTTGTAAAAATTGATTTATTTGTATGGAATGATTACAATAAAATCAATAAAATTAAAAAAAAGAGTTGTAATGACAGAATAAATTATATTGGTAAAATACCAAACTGCCCAACTGACTAGATGTCCAGTGATGTGAATTTGTAATTGAAAAGGCCTGCCCTAGGGCCAATTTAGCATCACTAATCCACCTTGCTAACATATCTTTGGACTGTGGGAGAAAACTGGAGCACTCGGAAGAAACCCACACACACAGAGGGAGAACATCCAGTATGCACTCGAGAAGCATTCCCTCCTTAAAACATTAAAGACTAAACATGTGTAATATTTCTTATATGTAGAAATGCAGTTCTTGAAACATTATTCAATATGTGGTTTAAAATTAAGTTCTGAATTAAAAATAATTCCAAAGATTTTCTACTTATTTATAGTTTTTCTGTTGTTTTTTTTTTTCATTTCAGCACTTTTTTATTGTATCTGACAACAAGCTGTTGTTCATTTAATTTAAGAACATTACAATTGAGATACTTCATGATGCTATATAGGCAATCGGTCACTCAGTTAGTGCCTTTTGGTCCTCTGCGGTTATGGATAAATATGGCTAAATAAAGCTATACGTCAACTGCATAGCTGTGATCATTTATATTGTGTTCCGAGATGATCTAGTGTGAAGTCTGGGTACCTGCAGCCTTGTCATCTCCTTGAACCCAGGTCATTGATAGTCATGAGTTAGGATGGCTAAGGCAAAGAAGACACATAAACAATCAGACTAGAGTAAACGGTGCTTTGCGCTGTTTCTTTAAAATAAGGTAGTGTTCTATAAATAAATAAGGTGCAGTGTGTTGCAGTTATTCAATAAAGTAATAAATAATCCATAAATAATCCAATGCTGTTCTCAGGGAGTTATAATCAAAGCAGTAAATAAATTAATAAATAATCCAAACCAGGGTTAAAATCAAAAATAAAACCCTGGAGTTAAAATTGGCTTCCTTTTCTATTCCCTTGAGCCTGGAGACCTTTCTATTCAGTCTTAAGGCTGAGACACCAGCATGCGCGGTCATCCATTAAAATAGCTTTCATCCTAGACATATTAGTTGGTTGCCCACTGGGACGCCAGATCACAGCTCCATCATCTCACCACCATCCCATGGTGTCTGTAGGATTACCCTCAATGCCCTTCTGCTGCTCCTGCCCCCTGGAGCACTGTTCCTCTTGCTCACTTCGGGACCACCTCCCAACTGCCATGGACAGTAACACTTTAGTGTAGGTATAGCAAAAATGCATGTAAGGGTCCGTGTGTCTGTTTGTGTGCTTGTCCAGTTGCTATGTCTATGTCATTTCAAAAGATTGCGCATCACACATATCTTTAGTAATGAAATGCATTGCATTTGTCATTCTAACATTAGCACTGCATTTTAGAGTCACATAACAAATGGCATATAACAGAGACATATGCATTGCATGGTGCACTGCAAATGTTAACACTGAGAGCTATTTAGATTTTAACCCATCTTAGATGGTTAGCACAGCTAGTTATTAATAAATTCTTATGTAACTGGACCTTAACAAATGATACTTTTAAATCTTAATAACACAAAACATTAGTAAAGTGATTTGTAATCTCTGTGTCTTTGATATGCTGAATTACTTATGAATATGGAGGATTCTCACTTAAGTAACCTCTGACCATTCCAAAGTAAAGTTATTTCAGTTGGCCACATTGCAGAAATGAGTAACCACTTTAATGGTGTTTTGTGTTACTGAGACTGAAAGAAGCCTTTGTTAAGTTCTTGTTACATAATAGTATATAATTAATAGATTCAGTTTTGTAGTAGCTAAACTGAAGTATTACTGCAAAGTCTTTTAAAAATCTAGCTTTAAATAAACTGTCTTTGAAAAAGTTGCTGGATTACATTGCTTGTTCAATTTTTAGTTTTCACAGATATGAGAAGATAAAGTAATATGAGCCATCAGGATACTAGATTCAACTAACTCAACAAATAATCTTGAACTATACAATGAATCTAGTTGTTAAAAAACTTATATGTGTGTCATTTTAAAAACCTAAATAAACAAACAATGTTAGCGAAATATGTGTCTGTTCAAGTAACAATAAACTACAAAAGCATAAAACTGCATGAAAAAACAATACTTGGTATTTCAATGCACAGTAGCAGTCCGACTTGCCAAGTGTAATTCTATACAAGTACAATGGCAACTTGTTCTGTTACTTATGAACAGAAAGAAGGTCATTCTTTCAATCCATTTCCCAAAAATGCATCTGGCTTAATGTATGCACACCATACCAGTAAACAGGATGAGCAGTTGCTATACCCTGAAAACAGAAAACTAAACATGGCGCATTTTCTCTTTGGTTCCTCACAAGTAATCATGTAAATACTGTATTTCAATCATTAAGCGTGAAAAATTAAGCATTCTTCTGTTTCATTACTTGATCATCTAACGTTCATATTTTCATATCATATTATATGGTTCTGTACATATTTTTACAAAATGATATGCAATTTCTTATATTTACAGCTTTACACTATTTTATCTGGAAATTCATCACTATAGCTGCTGATAAATACTGTATGACTACTGAACCATTTTGATCATTATCATAAAAAACTGGTCTGCATCAAAATCCTCCTACTCAAAAAAAAAAGAAAGTGTACTTTATAGATTTAGGTGTGCTGAATCCTTTTCAGAAATTAGATTTTCTCTACTACAAACCAATGGGAAGCATGTAAAAGACTATGCTTTGATTTTCTTGGGAAAACAAAAGTGTAAAACTGAGAAACTAGTTTAGGAGCTTCTCTATTCCTAATTCTCACTGGGTGTAACATCTTTAAAATTATATTTCCTATGTTCTGATTTGGATTTTTTGCACCAAGAACATGGAAGCGGTTTCTGATGAACATGAGGTGAGGTTCCACCAGGACATTGCTCAAATGAAGGGATGTTATAAAGAAAAGAGTCTATATTAGCAGACTTAATGTTGGTCATTCCACTATGAAACACATTCAGAGAAATATAAGAGGAAAAAACTACCAAGTGACCACTTTTTGCAAGTAACAATTATATTTAAAAAAATTATATGTGTATGTAACACTTTTTCACATGTAAATAATACATTTTAATAATATGTAATTTTTTTTTCTTTAAAATAATATTTTTCTTTTTAAACCTTCATCACTCAAAGACTGGATGTGATAGAGCAATTCTGTTGCCAAATGTAGATTCAGCACCCTCACATCTATAAAGGAACACTTAAAATATTTGATGGTAACAAAAAAATATATATTTTCTTTCGACCAGTGTTAATTATTAGTATGTCAATTTTCATAAAAGTTTTTTTTTTTTGTAATAACAGTTACACAGTCGAGGCCTGCTTTATGTCTCTGAATCATTCTTACCCTGTGCAGATAAGCCCAACCTCAGTACAACTGGCCTTTGGTCCACGGCTTCTTATTATGAATATTCACAATAATCATGTTCCAGGACTTCCTGTATCTGCCACCCAGAGGATGTGCTCGCTGGGCAAAGCGGTTGTGGCAGACGGGATAACAGCTGAAATGTTAAGTATGGAGGAGCTTCAGTAGTTAAATGGCTCAAGAAAATCTTCTGGCAGGCAAAAAAAAGAGGGAATAGCAGATGAATGGGAAAGAAATACAATTGTACCAATCTATAAAAAGGTGGACTCCATGAACTATGATAACTATAGAACAATATGTTTGTCATCAGTAGTATTAAAATATATATATGATGATGATAGAAAGAAGGCTGAGAACAGTAATAGAGAATAAATTACAAGAAGAGCAAGTAGCATACAGACCAGCAACACAAACACAGGAGCATATTTTGACCATAAGAAAAATAATTGAGATAAACATAAAGAAGTATACCTACCGTTTTTTATTTATAAGCAGCATTTGATACAGTACTGTGAAGATATATTGTATATGGGAAGTATTAGATGCAATGGAAGTGCCAGAACAATGAAAAAGGATCATAACAAGTATTAATCAAAAATGCATAGGAATGGTACAATTAAAAGGGCATACATCAGAGCAAAAGAATATGGAAAAGTGTATCAAACAGGGAGATAGCCTCAGTCTATAACTATTCGTGATATATTTGGATTATATAATCAACATGGGCAAGAAAGAAATTAGAAATGCAGCCTTGGGATACTATTAATAAAGTTAATGAAAATAAAAAGGGAGGAACAAGAAGAGAAATGTGTGGATACAGATTGATGGAAAACAACTACAAAAATGGCAAAGTATGAGTACATGGCAGTAATCATAAGTGAAGATAGGAAAATAGATGAAGAAATCAGAAACAGAACAAACAAGGCAAAAAAGTATTCTATCAAATTAACAACACCTTAATCGGAAAGAAAGAATTAAGTATAAAAGCGAAGATGAATATATGTGAACCCATATTTATACTATTGCTATAATACACTGCAGAATATTGGGTAATACTGGATAAACAAACATCTAAAATAAATGTAGTTGAAATGAAGTATTTAAGAAGATTGATAAGTAGAACAAAAAGAGACAGCATGAGAAAGAATCCTTGAAGAACTGGAAATGCACCCACTTGTGGAAACCATAGAAATAAATCAGTTACAGTGGTATGGACATGTAATAAGGATAAGCGAAACAAGGTATCCCAAAAAGGTGTTTGAAATGAAGGGAGATGGAAAACGACAGAGGGGATGAGCTAGAAGAGTATGGGAAGAAATAGTCAAAGAATGCAACAAAAAAGAGAGAGAGATTACCATGGAACAAGTGAAGATCCTGGCAAAAGAGCAATAAAATCTAATCAATGGCTTAAGACCCCAATACAGATAGGTATAATGGGAGAAGAAAAACTAAGTACAGTAAGTAAGCTATCCAGTCATCCAGCCATTTTCCAGGTCAGGTTAGGTTGGGGAGCATGCACTGGTACAGCAATTTGCTGCACCTACCACATGATGAAATACCTCACAGGCAGACACCTTCCGGAAATGACCATCTATCTGCTGCAGCCAAGTGTTACGTGGTTGCCTCCTTGGCCTGCTCCAGCCACTCAAGTCCTCAGCAATGATCCTGCGAGCCGGATCACGCTTGGGGAAATCACTCCACATGGCCGTAATGCTGTAACTGACACTCCCTCACAATGCAGGTAATGTGCCTCATTCAGGACTCCATAAGCAAATGCTTATTCGCCACAACATCAAACCAGCAGTACCCAAGGATTCTCCGAAGAGACACAGTACCGAATTCAGTCTTCATCTCAGGTCACTGGATAGCATCCATGTCTCTCAGTCGCAAACCATATAGCAAAACTGGAAGCACCAGGACTCTAAAGACTTGTACCTTTGTCCTTTAGCAGAGATATCGGAAGCACCACACACCCCTTTGAAGTGACCTCATGACACTCCATTCTCTCCCAATCCATCTACTGACTTCATAGAAAAAGTCACCAGTGACATGAATGTTTCTGCTGAGGTACGTAAACCTCTCAACAAGGTCTACATTTCTTTTGCAGCCAGACACACTGCTGATGGATATGCCCAAGAGATCATTAAAGGTGTGGATCTTGTTTTTTTTCAAGGATTCTCAGACTCCTCACATAGTCTTCCAAGAGCCTCGATCAGAGCCCCCATTGATTCTGCGAAGATCACAGCATCATCAGCAAAGTCAAGATCAGTGAATCTCTTTTTACCAACAGATGCCCCACAGACAGTGGACCCCATGACCCTGCCCAACAATATGCAAGCATTGAACAGAGTAGGAGCAAGAACACATCCATGATGAACCCCAAAATCAACAGGGAACAAATGCAGAGGTTCTGTCTTCACACTGAACAGCACTTACAGTACTAGTGTACATACAGGCTGGCCATAAAAAAAAGAAAAGAAAAAAGGCCATGGACGGCCCTTTTCCACTTCTACTTAATTTGAGATGGGGACAACAAAAAGGAACAAGACATTATCATACTGCAAAAAGACGGGAACTCATGGTAAATATCCAACAAAAACATACTCAATATAGCAATTACCTTCACAATTTGTAATGTAGACCTTTAGAGAAATTGAGTTACAAGAAGAGAAATGGAATACAGAAAAAAATTTCGAATTGTACAAAGTAAGTTTCCACCATTGCTAATAGTCTTAGTAGTAGTCACACATGCAGAAAAGTAGCACAGTAAAATGACATTGTTGACACGTTGACACTCCCTGGTGCTATGATAAACAAGAATGTGGTGACATGCATAAATTCACTATATTTAATGGAAAATACAAATCAGCTTACCTGATGTACCTCTAATACTGCACAGTAATTGCAAAATGTTACAGTTACATATATCACAGCATTACTTGGTGTAACCATTGCTTCATGATTGTGTGAGACTTTGAACAGTGCCCTTCCTTGCAAACTGTTTTATAGGAGGGTGGCTTTCATTCACTTTCAAATGGTTCATCAAAATATACTTTTAACATTCTGGGATGTGAAAAGTGACATAATATTTGCACAAGTCTTTCCTAGGAATATCCATCCATCCATTATCCGACCCGCTACATCTTAACTACAGGGTCACGGGGGTCTACTGGAGCCAATCCCAGCCAACACAGGGTGCAAGGCAGGAAACAAACCCCGGGCAGGGCGCCAGCCTCCTAGGAATATGATTTTGTAATTCAGTCTAACACCACATCATTTAGTAGATTCAAGAGGCCATGTGGGTGTGCTGGTATGTGGGAATGTTACCAGTCACAGCCAAATTCTTAATGGAAGCTACTTTCTCATGCCTGTATATTGTTTTGCATGTTTTAAGTGTTTAGGAGGAGTGGAATTCAGGCATGAAATAGGTATATTCTATTTATCCATTTAAAATAAATATACACAAGTAATGACCTAAACATATCAGGTAAAGACAGTATTAGAAACATGACACTAAAAAATAACTCTATAGGAAAGTTAAAAAAAAAAATAAGAAAACTACTGGAAACCATTATGTAAATGCACAAGCAAAAATGTATGAAAATGAGTTGAAAATAGCCAACTAAACACTTCACAGAAAACTAAATAAACAAACAACCTCAATTATCAGTAAATGTTTAAGTAAAAGTAAAACACCTAACTTCAAAAAGTCATTGATACTGTATGTTTGTGCTAAAATAAAGATATAGAAGCACTAGAAACTGAATAAGTAAAAGTAAAAAAGTGCTTCCCTGGACTGGAAGATGTGTCCTTTTCTAGTAGGCTAAGAGATCAAGAGGTCTTTAGTCTTAAATAACACATGTATCCTCAGTCATTGTTGTGGGGAGTTGCAATGAATGAAATATAGCAACTGACTCTAGATATGACACCAGCTCATCAGAAGAAATAGTTATATACCAGAACTATTTATAGTCAAATGTCATGAGGAGTGAGCACAGCAAACCTTATGCAGGAACCTCTTTTCGTCATCATATGCGTACAGTTTCATTCTCTTAGTCACTAATAACCCTAACTTTTGGCCAAAGGAAAGAAGGGAGATGTAGACTGACTGCTAAATCAAAATGTTTATCTGAGGATATAGCTCCCACTTCACTAGCACATTCTGGTACATTGTTTGTTATACTTCTGGGGCTGCAACTATTCTTCATCTTGGGACAGATGTTCAACCCTTGGCTCTGGGGATCAAACTATTCTCTTCCAAGGAAGAACTATGGACTCAGATTTAGAGGTGTTGATTCTAATCCCAGCTACACCACACTCAGTTGCACACTGTTAAAGAGATCACACCTTGATGAGGCAGCGAGGAGAGTATCATCTAAAAACAGTAGAAGTGGATCCTTCACATTCTCAAAATAGATAATCACAAAACATCACTGCATTTTCATCTGCCAAGCATTAAAAAGACAGAGACAGATTTAAAATCAAGGTAAAAAATTGAATGGGGGTCGTCACCTATGTCAACAAAATAACAAGTGAAGAAGTTCAAACCTATTATGTGTATAAGTCAAAAGAAGACTATGAAATAATCTAAAGTAGGGGTCCTGACTTATGGTTCTGGAGGGCTGCTGCAACAGCAGGCTCTCATTCCAACTAGTTTTGAAAACAGAAGCCAGACCTAACAGATAGTGAAACTTGTTACTTGTTTAATTATATGGCTTGTTAGTGTTTTCATTTTTTCAAGAGAAATCTTTATCATATTGCAGATTCTTTGTACTTCTTGGTCCTTCCCTCCTCCCTCATTCATTTCAAACCATTTTATTACCAGGGTTACTTCATAAGGGTGGCATGGTGGTGCTGCTGCTTTGCAGTAAGGAAACCAGGGTTTGCGTCCTGGGTTCTACCCGTGTGGAGTTTGCATGTTCTCCCTGTGTCTGCATGGGGGGGCTCCTGTTTCCTCCCACTGTCAAAAGACATGTAAGTTAGGTGAACTGGCAACACTAAATTGGCCCTAGTGTGTGTTTGTCCTGCGAAGGACTGGTGCCCGTTTCCTAGTTTGTTCCTGCCATATGCCTTATGGTAGCTGGGATAGGCTTTAGCAACCCCCATGACCCAGGTCTGGATTAAGTGAGTTAGAAAATGAGATGACATGAGATACTTCATGATGCATACATACAATTTTAAATAAGAGCACACTAGTCGGCCAGCTGGTGGTTTCTTTGTCATTTGCACCTTTAACTGATGGCTTGCTAAGAAAATATGCAGCAATTAAAACCTAAATGCAGCTTTTTAAAGCAAAAAAAAAAAAAATCTGAATTAGCATAAGCCACTCCAATTCGAGGTGTTCAGAAAGAATATAATTATATACTTATTGAGGCAGAAGTACATAATAAACAAGAATAGTTGTGTCAAATATACGAAGTATATTCTATATAAATTTGTAAATTCAAAGTATTCTCAATTATAGAAACTTGTCATCTTTCTTCCTTTGGTAGGGGTCCATTGAGGGCTAGGTTCGTAGTAAAAGGATCAAAAATCAAAAAAGCATCATTTTCATAATCACTAAACTTGAAATTGTCTAAAATGAGACCTTACATGGTTATGTTTAAAATTTGTAATTTTTAACCTTCTGTGAGTGACTATTAGAGGGCTAGGACCACCAGTAAAGAATCAAATATCTTAAATAGTATTCTATTTGTGATCAGCAACCTCGAAATACCATAAAATGATACTCCGATTTTTTTTGTGAACAGGCTTAACTTTGATCCCTTGAATCCCATTACAGGGTGAAACCCTGGGGTCAACTGATGTGCCATGCACAACTTCATGTCCTCCTGATCTTTTTTGCTGAAGTCACCTATTGCTCTACTCTTTATCATAAGGATGTAATTTCCTCTACAAAATATGGTCCAAAAATGGCCAAAAATGAGTTTTTTTTTTACATTTAGAGAATCAAAAATAGCCTCAAAAAGCTTGACATGCTGCATAACTTGACATCAAGATGCATTGAACAGTATGTCATATGCAGGGGAGTTCTTGTACTAGTGAGTCAGGAGGCACCAAACAAAAAATCTGAAGTGATTTAACAGCATTTATAAGCAATTCTTACGAACACAATATGCATTTAACTGAATCATAATAAGTGAGTTAACTAAAACTAAGCCAAAAAGCATATTGCTTTATTAGTTACTAGCCACATTATCAGTATGAATTTAAAAATATTTCATATCTCTTGCCCTATGTGTACCTTCAAATGCTTTCTTTGGTATTCTTGTATGTCTGTGTCTCACTTGACCGGCCTACTACTCAAACTCTGTCATTTTGAGGTGCATTGCTTGCCTCCTGTCCTCTTTTATGCTTTCCATCTTTGATGTTGACTCTCAACATGCCTCCTACACTTTTACTCTTCCTCCTGTGTCTAACACTCGTACTTCGTTTTTTGATTACATCATCTAAGGCAAACTGACAAATCACAGCAAAGCCAAACTGGCCAATCAGATTGCTTGTAGGGACCGGACAAAAACAGACCTTAGCATTTTATTATATAATGGAGTCTATAAACTGGTCCTACTCATGAAATTGGATAAAGCAAAAACCTAAAGCCACTGCAGCACATCGGAAAGTACAGTAATTGAGGAGTCCTGGACCAAAGCCTTTAATCCAACACAATGCAAAAGGTTTTTTTTTGTCTTTTATCTAGTATCTTGGACAACCAGAAAGTGCACAGCTCTGACATTTATACCATTGCAAAGGTGAAAGCATGCTTTGCGATCTTCTGGCTGTCATATGCAAGATACAAGGCTAGGAGTCATGCAACAAAATGAACATATTGGAAGCACCCATTCTAAGACAGACAAAATTAACTTAAAACAAAACAAATGACAACAAAAATGGATTTTACAGGTAACAAAACCTAAACTTTGAAGCATAAAAAATGTAAATTCACAATGTAGAACAAAAAACTATTTAAAAAGCACAAAATCTTGAGAAACCTCGAATTTCAGTCCTTGAAAATCATGATCAAGACATTCAACAAGATGCAATCTTGACAGGTTACCTTTTCTCCATTAAAAAGGACTTAATCCAACATGAAGTAGATGAGCAGAACTATTGCTTCACCAATTCAAAAACTTAGTGGTTTGTTCTGGAAAGTCATACCCTTGTAGCACCTTCTGCAAATTCCATGATGTACACTATTGTACATTTTTTCCAAGTCTACATAACACATGTAGATAGTATTGTTTAATGTCTATAATCCCTCACATGCCTGTTCAAGGATAAACAGTTGATTCATTGTTCAACAGCTAATGCTGAATTCACATATTTCCCCCTGAATCTGAGGTTTAACTGTTGAATTGAGTTTCCTTTCTAATGCAAGTGAGTATGATCCCTTAGTAAACACAACACATACACTTCCCACCTTTTTGAAAAGTGGCTACCACCTTAGTATGTATGTGAGACTTAAGGCACCAATCATACATTCCACACAGCACAGAAGGGGCAAGTTAACCAAGACAGCCCTGCCATATCTAGTTCCTTCAGCATTTCCAGTATTTATAATTTTTGTCTTATTAATGTGTGATTTTTATATCGATTTTCTACCGTTTTTGGTCTTTTACTTCTTGTAATGCCATACTTTCGTATGTGTATGAATGTGTGCTTTTGGAGACAATTTTGTCTTGATGCCTCAGCCACATGCTCAGTTATTTTCTGCAACTTGTTTCACTAGAAGTGGCCCTTGTTTCTAACTAGAAAAAAAGTTATTTTCTCTTGAAAATTCTTTTTGATGTTTTTCTTTTATTTGTGAAAATAAGCATTGCCACATCCAGATCACAACAAAGAAAGTGAAATGTAGACTCTCTCTGATTTATGAACCTCATTCACTAATTGTAGAAATCTCTTCATGTTTCTAGAATCCTGGCTGGAATGTAAAACAGAGATCCCTCACTCAACCAACATTAATCACGTGTCCCCTGGTTGGGTGTCTTGTTAATTGTTATAATTAATTACTAGCATTGCCAAAGGCAAAACTGATAATTAAGTAACTGAGTGATCAGGTTCAACCCCTTTCCAATATTTTCTAATCTGACATTAGCGGAAAGATTTAAAAGGTTATAGCATATTCCTGAGTATTTTAAAGTAATTTTCCCTCATAAAAACTCCCAAGCATTAGTTACCTATTATTGATATTTAATTATTTTTTCAGTCAGAGTACATGGCAGTTTAAGATACCCTCTTTCAAATAATGTTAATTCTAATCCATGTTGCTTGATAGCATTTTATACCTCAATTCAATATTTAGTCAGCTATATGTAATACTAGTCACTTATTTTGCTTAAAAATAGAAGTTCATGTCAAGTGTAAAGGACAATGCTAGTAGTCACATTTTGGCCTCTTAAGATGTGGCATTAATGAGAGTTTTTAGTGATCAAACCATGATCAGAATGCATGTGATCACATTACAAAACAGGTGTAAATACACATGTGATTACATTGTGATTGGATTATTCAGGATAAATTGTAGACTATATTTAACAAATATAAATGCAAATGCATTTTCTTTCCCCATACAGCAATCATGTAACTAGAAGATAATTTGAATTTTGCAAGCAGAAGTTGACATTGGATTTCTATCTGAACACTAAGTGGACAATGGAGACGCAAATTAAGGACAAGTGTAAGGGGACCGGTCATTCTCACTTGTAGAACGTAATTAAAAACTGACCTATTTATTACACTCTGAATAGCTTGAAATAAGAACTGGAGGTAAATGGGAACAATGGATACAATATTCATTGCAAATATTTATAAAAACAATTTCATAATAACATTCACTTTCATATGTAAAAGAGACTTAAGAGTCCATTTTAATTTGGAAATTAATTCAATATCACACATTAATAACATAAATGACAGACTGGTCAAATAAAAAACTGCAGTCTCTGTGGTCCTCTAGGACCAACTCATCACTGTCTTTACCTGTGGTACAGTAAACTATACTAAACAATAAAGTTGTAATTGCCTGCAATTTACTTTTCGGTCACAATTGAGAGGTATAAGAATTTAAAATATAATTATTCCAAAAGCAATGCAGCATGAAATGCTCCTCTCTCAAATTGTATACATGCTTTTAAGTGTTTCGTTAATGTAAATGGTTAGACTTGAGTTTAGATATGGAAGCAGCTAGGAAGAAAGCAAAGAGAAAATGTTTCCAGCTTGGGGTGGGGTGTACCTAAGTTAGCCTTACTCCTTGGCAATTATGTACTGTATGTTTTACCATTGAAATCCTACATTTCTTTATTTTTGGAGGGGTAAATGATTTGTGGCATAAGCTGTTACTTGTTCTTAGATTTGTTATGGGCTACTGTGAATTTGCATGCATGTATTGTCCATAACACAGGTACAGGAAAGTTCTGTGAATCTTACAAGGTCTGCGGTCATGGCATGCAAAATTCCCAAGTTTTCCAGTTGAGGCTGGTGAAAAGAATTTGGGTAGGGGCACAGTTTTTGGGGGGACAATCTGAAGCAGCACTTATCTATTATATACTGCCTTTCACATCTATCTATCTATCTGGTCATTCTACATACTCTTGTGGTCCTCATCATAGTGTCAATGTACGTCTAGGCCTGTCCAGTACCAGACCCATAGGACAAATCCAGGCTAAAATGTATTAGACCTTTTCCACCATGCTGCCCAAGCTTATGCTGGCTTTTCCATTTCTGCTGTGCTCCAAAACTTCAGTCCGTGACATCCACAGTTCCCTTATTCATCCCATAACTTGCCCTATAGACGGCCACCCAAATTTTATACTACACCTGTCTCTAAATTGCCCAATTCTGTGCCAACTTGCCCAGTTCCCTGTTCTGCCAAAACTCACATCATAATCGCCTCACCACCACCTCTGTAATCTTCCAATATCGTGGACTTCTGTATGTCCTATAACCTACCCATAGTCTAAGTCTAATCCAAATATTATTTTGTCTCTGCTAATAGAGTGCCCAATCCTTGGCCATTTTCACTGTATTCAATAAATCGACATTGTTAAATCACTAGTCCTCTGATTTTTCTCAAGTCATTCCTATCCTAATTTTATTCTACACTTGCTGCCAGTTTTCCCAGCCCTATTCAAGTTTGCTAGGCTTACCTCAACTGGGCACAGATTCACATTTTAAGATCAACAGACCCCACATCTTAAAATGTAACTCACTCCCCCAATATGTCTTGTACTACACCCACAGGTGAAGTCCAATTCTAAATCTTACTCTGCCTTTACACTCAGGATATCAATGTTTCCTTGAAAATAAAGTTTGCCCTCCTTTCCTTCAGGACTGAAAATTTCTCTGTTACTTTCTGACTAAAGCAATTTCACTAAGCCTGACAAAAAATTAGCCTCCTACTATTGTCTAAATTAGTGTTTCCCAATCTTTTTTTTCTGTAGTGGCACACATTCTGTAACCAAAATCATCCCAAGGCACACCACTATTTTACTAACCACAAACACATGTACAATATATCTCATACACTTACTCAAGTGCCCGAAGAGATGAGACTACCAGAGAAGCCAGTATAAAGGAACTCTGAGATTAGCATTAGCAGACACGACACTTGGTGAGCACTTTGGTGGCATCTCCAAGCTGTTTCGCCCCTTTGCCTGTCCCTCTCTGCCTCAGAGGCAGCTTGTATGCCCACTATCCACCAGCCCTGTGAGGCTTGCAGGTGACTGCACACCCAGGGCAGATGGACTCTAGCAGCCAAGAGACATGTATGAAGTGTTCTACCACGGCAATTGTGGAGTTGCTTTTATGCCAGCCACTCTAGGTTGTCCTATTCTCCTCAGACAGGCCTTGACCACCTGTGGAGCTGGTGTGGGAAAAAGTCAGTGTGCAAGCTCGTTCTCAATCACTTGCTGCTGCTAAATTCTTAAGTCAGACCAGTCTGATCTAAGCTCCTTTATCTTCTTTTTTTCTTCAAATGAACGGTTTATGAAGGAGTGTTTCATTAAAGAGATGACTGAATTTTCTTTGACTTCTGAAGTTCCACTTGAAGTTTCCATCTCACTAAAGTCATGCTTGCTCATGTGTAGTTAAGTTAATGGCAAGTGGGAACTGTGACCCATTGATGTGAACATGAAATAGTGTGTTGATTATTGTTCAGTCACAATAGATTAAATTAAACAAATACAAGTTGGAATCATTTTTTAATGGATGTTGACATGTTCTGATACCAGGCATGTTGTGCAAATAAACAAATTTATTTCATGATTATTTTGCCTCACCTTATTAATTTGTGTAATGAGAGGCTTGGGTATTATTCAAATAAATAATTTCTAAGTTTTTAAGATAACAATAAAGACACAAATTATAAACAAATTTGAAAAATGCATTAGTTGAGTTTAAGGAATATGGTTGCAACAAGAGTCTGAAAGCTCATGTTATGTATTTGGAATTGGAATTTTTCCCTCAAAATCTTGGAGAAGTGCGTGAAAGGCAGGGGAAAAGATTCAATTAGGATATCAAGGACATGGAAAGAGGGTAACAGTGACGTTGATATGTCAGTATGACAGTAACTGCTGGATGATTCATAGGGACTCAACAAATTTTGAGAAGTCAAGCAAAATGACATGTTTTATTGGCTAACAAAAATGATTACAATATTAAAGCATTCGAGGCAGCTTGCCAGAAGAAGGGGCCTGAGCTGCCTCAAAAGCTTGCATATTGTAATCTTTAAGTTAGCCAATAAAATGTGTCATTTTGCTTCTCTTCACATTGCATCCATAATGGCTAACATGGTATAATTCCCTACTACTACAAACTTTTAAAACAAAAAGCTAAGAAGTGACAAAAACTAGAGAGGTTATATGTAACTCAAAGAACATGTATTTTTTTTACACGTTTAAAATATTAGATTTACTAAATATTTTCATGTTAAACTGACTTAGAACAATATTGTATAAATGAATAAACTGTATTTTTTTACATTTTTATTAATTTTTTGTTTTAAATTTTATACTTAAATGTTACAAAATGGAAATCTGTGTAGTGGATTTTGCAAATGAAAAGTCTTGATTAAGTAATAATGACTGCAATATCTTTCTGAACGTACTTGGTTGAGTAGTGCACACTGATTATCCCAGGAGCACATTGTGCAAAACAAGAGCAAGCTCTAGACAGGACGCCAATCCGTTACAGGAAAGGTAATTTGTTCAAAATACATAATCAGGATGTAATAACAGAATAGAGCCTCTGTATGAACTGCATTATGATTATGGCGCAAGAATGACTCCACTCTGGATGTTCGGAAAGTGGCCACGAATGTGTCAGCAAAGGGCTTGGCTTTGAACCACTGTGGGATGAAAATTTGAACATAACGCCTCTTCTAGCCAGTGTCCCCATTCAACACACACTGTGGTAATCGATGGGTGTAACATCAGTTCTCATTGGGAGGAAAAACCGTGGAATCATTTCACAGGGGCTGCATTACTAAAAAAAAAGTAAAAAATAATTGTAGCCAGTCATGCCGTGTATGTCTGAGTTGAAGGAGAGACAGCCCCTCCCCTTTCGTCGACCCCCCCGCCTTGCAACTGTCCCTTTTCACGCGCAGTTCCACAAGGAGGATGCTGTGGAGACGCGATCCTTCGTGAGCGGCGCTCACAGCATCAGCAACAGGAAAGAGCAATGGAGGTGGAGAATCCATCGCGATAAAAGCGCTCAGGGAATCGGCTGCAAGAGCAGCGTAGGCGCTCACATACGAGTTGTGCGCGGCGGAGAAACACAGAAGTGGCGTCGGAGGCGGCTGCGCACGGTAAGATTGAAATCTTCACGTTCGTTTCTCGCGGGGGATGCTCAGGAAAGCGCTGACCTTGTGTCGACGCGTCTCCATGGCATGTGTGTGGAGGTATTCAGGATGCTTTTTTTGTTTAATTTTTCTTTTTCCTCTGTTTTACAACAAAAGCTCACACGACCCTCGCGGGTAAGAGAGATGCTGCTAGACAACAGCCAATTAGCTTTTCTCAGAGAGGCAGGAGCGCTGAGCCATTAACGACCGTGCCCCCTCTGGTGATTAATTGCGCCTCGATAGACAATTTCAGATTTTTTTTAATTTGCGTTTCCTTTTATTACCAGCAAGTCGCCTTTTTCCGAATCTTTCATCTGATGCCATGATGGTGGCATAGTATTACCAAAACAGTAAAAGGAAAAGACACAAAAGAGTCGGTTATTTCATTGTGCATTTTGTGGTGTTCGCTATAATAAAAAGTCCCGAGGCAAGAAAGAAAGAATGAAAGAAAGTCCGTGGTCAATGGAGGTGGGATATTGGGCTACTTACTCCAGCAGTGCCCTTTTTCGTTTCTTTCTTGCACTTCTCACCCAATGTGCTGACGCGCTTATCTTTTAACATTTTTTTCGTGCGAATCAGTGACATCTTTTAATAATGTACAGTGTGCGCGTGCGCGAGTGAGTGCCGCTGTGTTCTTTTCTAGACAGGTAAGCAAACCATGGTGAGGACAAATTTATTCTTTCTTAGGATCATATTGGGTGAGTGTTGCTTAAAATCTATTTTATGCCAATGTATGTCCTAATGTACGTTCCTGAAATGCCGTGTAGAAGGACGGGAATTGCGCAAAAGTGAAAATGATTGTGTGTCATAGAAAATACAGACTTTACAATAATCATTTGGGGCAGTAGTCCATTATATGCATTCCTGATCGATTCTGGACCTGGGATGCATTTTCAATGGAGTTTGTAAGTTCTCTAGGTCCAGGTTTACTCTGGACATTCCAGTTTCCATACATGTTTTGAAGACATGCTCTTTAGCAGATCTAAATCTGAGCTTTTATGAGTGTGTGGGGCAATTAGTAGAGAGAGTGCCCTTCAGGGCAGTTCTTTACTTTTGCCTGCTGTTGCTGCTATGGCTCTGGAAAAAAGTGGTTTAAAATGGATAGATGGATGAGTTTCAGACTTAAATTTCAAGTCATTATGTCATGTAACTTTGTAGTTAGTGAAATAGTATGGAGTGTCCAATGGGTTGTATTTTTAGATTTTTTTTTCTTAACAAGGCCAGTGATGTCGAAGGTTGGGAACCACTAATGGGAAGGATACCAGCCCATTGAACACTTTGTCACACACATCCCGAGATGATACATATACAGCATGAGGCATCTCAGATCAGATTTTTTGGTGTTGTCATGTAAACACAATATTCAGTAGTTGCAAAAATCCCTTTGCAGACAGTTTTTCTGTTATTTTTCACTGCTGACTTTATCATTACTACATGGATGCTTCAGAAGGAAACATTTAGAAATTCTTATTTTTTTATACAATAAAACATACATTTTTCTCCATCTATTTAGTATATATCACATTTGGAAGCAGTCACTGTAACAGTACTTCCTATAAACACATAAACAGTGGCTTCTTTTGCATAAATTGCTTTTAGGACAGGTACAGATCCTGCACTGGTTAAGTTGTTTGAGAAAAGATTTGAATGAATGGAATTATTGTTCCTTCTTTTATTTTGTAATTATCCTATAGCCATGCAATATGCATCTTTTCTTTAGCAATATAATAAATATCAAAGCCAACATTTTTGACAATTATCTTTCTTGTATACCCTGAGAGAGTCTTGGCAATTGTGAACAAAAGGTGGAAACAAGCCATGAACAAAATGTTAAACTATTGCAGAGCACACACATGTAAAAGTTACATTTGTTGTGGACAGTTTAATGTCACCAGTTTATCTAGCTGCATGTCTTTTAACTGTGGGAAGAAGCCTACAAGACATGAAGATTCTACGCATCACAGCTGGGAATTAGCCTGGAATTAAAACCCTGTGATGAGACAATAGTATTACTTGCCATTTAAATTTTGTAGTCCACTTATTTTTTCATGGTTGAATATAAAGAAGAAACAGACCCTATATGAATAACGATATACTGTAGCAGAAATTCAATGTTAATACAACAGTAGTGTCTTTATTGCTAAAATATCTTAAGACTAGTTACTTTATCATTAATATTTTAAAAGGGCCACACATTTTTAATGCTTTGACCATGTTACATCTTATCTAAGACACTATGCTCCATTACACTCCCACATAGAGTCCTATTGCATAGTGTAGAGACGTTAGAAATCATGCAAATTGGAACTTGTTGTTGTTGAAACACCTATTTTCTAAGATGAGCATAAATACAATCATACATTTTCTAATAGCATTTTATCCATCTAATTGTATGCCTTTGGGACTTTGGTAGGACAAAAAAAAAGTGAAGAAAAAGTCCACATTAACACAGGGAAAATGGGCAAAGCAGTCCAGCTTGGAACTGAATCAGGGACACTAAGACAATAATGCTGCAACTCTACCTTATGCACTACTATGTTGCTCTAATATTATTATTATTATTATTATTATTATTATTATTTCTGTAAGTTACTCGTTCAGTTTAGTGTGTGAGGGAGGTAAAAACTATCCTAGAAGTAACAGGGACAAGGCAAGCACTGGATTGGAATTGCAGTTTAATGACAATTTGTTTTAGGGCACTGTCCACCAAAGCTGCTTGCATATACACTGAGGAAATTTTGCTTGGCTCAATGACTCGACTATATTATTGGAAGGAATTCTTTATTCTACACTAAGAAGTCACAAGGAATGTCATGCAGGCAGCACACAGAACCCATGATAGCCTTAAAGAAAGTTGTGACCCAGATTTTGTTTGCTGGCAATGTTGAAAAAAATTGTCAAAATAATAATGATAATAATAATGGTAGACCATTAATGCATTTAACTAAAGATAAGACAAAATTAAACATTGAAAGGAACATCATGGTGTTTAATTTCTGTGTTCTGAGCATGCTAAGATGAATATAAAAATTATTCTTGATTCCTTTACAGCTCCACAGAGTCACAGTTCTGTTTTCCGCATTTGTGATTACATTCCATTTTATGGTTGATACGTAATGCCATTTTAAGATTCTGCAGCTCAATTTCTTTTATACACCTGGAAGCCATAAAGAGAAAAAATACTACAACAGATTTGCCTAGCTCAGTCCAAAGGGTTAAGAGAAACTGAAGACGATGCTGGGGCAGCAGCAGCAGTAGCCATGTCTTTTGAAAGTTTAATATGCAAGACAATAGGAGAGTTGAAAACTGATCATCCCAGGGTTGTAGGGAAGGAAGGGGGTTGGGTAACAAGCAAAAAACAAACGTATCAGCAGTTTGTTTTTAGAATAATTGCCCTGCTTTAAAAATGATGACATTTATTAGCATTTATGCTTCTTATAGGTAAAATTGCCTTTACTGTACAGTTAGGTGCCACGCCTGCATAAAGATCAATCCACAATCTTTACAGCTGATAGTCAAGTGTGTATCTTCACTTTGTTGTTGCTTTATGTCTGTCCGTTAAGCAGCGTGTAGTTGTGAGACTCTTTAACAGGAGATGAAGCAACTACGAGGCCCAGCCAAGGGACTGTTAGCAAGTTAGCTATGTTATATTAAATGCAATTGCATGAAAATTTGATATGAAGTTGTAAAATTTAAGATTTCACAACACATTAATCACTCTGTGTTAAAAAAAAATGTTAAAATGTATTCTGTTAAGTAATGGGTATACCAAATGCTTTTTGAAAATGTTACATTTATAATTTTTATCTGTACACATATTAGATAAATTAAACATGTATTCATTAATTTCTTGACCATACCTTTTCTAGTACATAATACTCACTGTTTCTCAGAGATAAACGTTCTAATTTGGCCTATAAGCAGGTGTAAAAGCATGACCTTTGTTAACAAAGTGCAGTAAACAATGGTAGTCAAAGTAGTATGTTGTACACAGTTTGGATATAAAAGCTGCTAAATCATTTACAACTCAAATTTTCATACCTCTCTTGAATAATTCCTTTGTCCAAGTTTGGATCCTGCCTTGTGTCATATGCTACCTGGATGAATTCTAGCTCACTGCAATCCAGGAATTGAATTAAGTGGGTACAGTGAATGGATGGATGGAAGAAATATTTAGGTCTTACTGTATAAAAAATAAAAAAATAAGTAAGAATTTCTAAATGTTTCTTTCTGAGGCATCCATGTACCATTGATAAAGTTAGCAGTGAAAAATAATAGAAAAACAGCCTACAAAGGATTTTTGCAACTGGTGCATTTTTATGTTTACATGATAACACTAAAAAGCTGATTTGAGATGCCACATGCTGTATGCATATCATTGCAGAAACTATATTCATTCTTTTCTTTAACAAGGAAATCAACCCTTCATTCAAAAATAAGTTATTTCTCATTGAAGGATAAGTTTGGTATTTTTTAAGTGAAGTTATTTATTCACAAATATAGTATATATGCTTTTGCAACATGAAATTGTATACTAAAGTTAAATGTTTTCTATAAATTAAAAAAAATACATAGCCTGTCCTTGTATTTTATAGTGGAAGCCATATGGCATGGAGACTGATTGGAAAACAAAAACCCAAACACTTACCAAATATGTCCTCTTTGATGCGGCAAAAGTTTCAATGTAACTTTGACTTGAAAAATAACAAATGTATGCCTTAAGAAGAACAAAATTAACAAAAGCATACACCACATTAGAGACTGGATGAAAGTATGTTTATAGTTAAGTTTAGGGACAGAGAATAATGAAGTTTATTGCTGTAGTCCCATCTATGTTTCAGTAACATAGGTGGCTAATAACAGTCATTTTCTGTCAGAAACTTAACTTTTTTTCTGCTTAAAGCCTTGTATGATTGATTCTATGTTAATTTTAGACACCGACCTTTGTGTGGACAAACAGATAATGATATTATATTGTTCCAAGCTTAATTTCTGTACATTTGTTGTTTTAACTCCAGTTATCAGCTCAATAGATGTCAGTCCACTTATACATGTCCCATTTTAATTTTCAAAAGTATATGCTGATGATAAGTATGACTTAAGGTTGCACATCTGAGTTACAGAAACTTAGAATCGCTTAACAAGTTGTGATCACAACAATTTGAGTTCCAGTCTAGATTTATAATTTAGTGCCTTTATTTCAGGATGTTCATTGCCTACTAAATCACAGATTACCTGTTTACCTGCTGTTGGTTTGAATTAGCATCATATTAGCTTACTTTGGTCCTTATGTTCTGAAAAGAGCTTTTTCACTGAACTACTTTTGATGTACAGCACCATGTCATTAACATAGCTCTTATACTGAATGTAATTTTACAAATTGGTCTTTTCGTGTGTTTAGTGAATATATGCAGGTAGTCTAGGAAACTGATTAATGGAAGCCAGCAGCTACTTGATTTTGCATGATAAAGGCTGCAGTGTATTTCATTGACGTAAAATTTACGCCAGCGTTGTAAGCTCTCAGAAAAAGCATAAAGACATTTGGAAAAAATTTATTTCAGACAATCACTTACCAAGTGATGAACAAAGCATACTTTGACTTTTATAAAGAAAGCATTGATACAAGTGTCATCACTTGCCAGGACACAATCTTTCCAAATTTATATGTAACTGTATTTTTTTATTATACCATTTCTCTCTTTATCTCTCTCTCTCTGTCTCCCTCTCTCTCTTTGTTTCTGTATATATATTGGGAACCCCTCTTAGCCTGCATAATAATTTACTGTACTTTCAACAAAAAAGATAACAGTGGTATGTCTTTCATTTCCTAGGAACATCTGAGTACTGGGGTGTTTTCCAAAGAAAGATTTTTAGTGAAGCAGTATTTAGTTATATGAAATTAAATCAAATGTGAAAAAATGGCTTTGCAAAAATGTGGGTACTCTTGTAGTTTTGCTGATTTGAATTCATGTAACTGCTCAATACTGATTACTTGCAACACCAAATTGGTTGGATTAGCTTGTTAAGCCTTGAACGTCATAGACAGGTGTGTCCAATTATGACAAGAGGTATTTAAGGCGGTCAATTGCAAGTTGTGCTTCCCTTTGACTCTCCTCTGAAGAGTGAAAGCATGGGATCCTCAAAGCAACTCTCAAAAGATCTGAAAACAAAGATTGTTCTGTATCATGGTTTAGGGGAATGCTACAAAAAGCTATCTCAGAGGTTTAAACTGTCAGTTTCAACTGTATGGAATGCAATCAGGAAATGGAAGGCCACAGGCACAGTTGCTGTTAAACCCTGGTCTGGCAGGCCAAGAAAAATACAGGAGCGGCATATGCGCAGGATTGTGAGAATAGTTACAGACAACCCACAGATCACCGGCAAAGACCTGCAAGAACATCTTGCTGCACATGGTGTTTCTGTACATCGTTCTACAATTCAGCGCAATTTGCACAAAGAACATCTGTATGGCACGGTGATAAGAAAGAAGCCCTTTCTGTACTCACGCTACAAAAAGAGTTGCTTGTTGTATGCAAATGCTCATTTAGATAAGCTAGATTCATTTTGGAACAAAGTGCTTTGGACTGATGAGAAAAAATGAGTTATTTGGTCATAACAAAAAGCGCTTTGCATGGCGAAAAAAGAACACCGCATTCCAAGAAAAATACCTGCTACCTACTGTCAAATTTGGTGGAGGTTCCATCATGCTGTGGGTATGTGTGGCTAGCTCAGGGACTGGGACCCTTGTCAAGGGTCAGATGAATTAAACCCAATATCAACAAATTCTTTAGGATAATGTTCAAGTATCAGTCACAAAGTCGAAGTTACACAGGGGTTGGATATTCCAACACGACAATGACCCAAAACACAGTTTGAAATCTACAAAGGCATTCATGCAGAGGGAGAAGTACAATGTTCTGAAATGGCCGTCACAGTCCCCTGACTTCATCAAATATCATCAAAATATCATCAAAAATCTATGAAATGATTTGAAGCAGTCTTTCCATGCTTGGCAGCCATCAAATTTAACTGAATTGAAGAGATTTTGTATGGAAGAATGATAAAAAATACCTCCATCCAGAATCCAGACACTCATCAAAGGCTATAGGTGGCGTTTGGGAAGAAGGCACAGAACAATCTGGTTTGGCCTAACATGCATTATTACCTCACACAGTTGGTTGACGAGCCCAGCTCAGCACAAAAGGCAATTCTTGAACAGCTGGAGCTCATTCAGCCACTGTTTAGGAGATGGCACTCTGTGTGGATGGACGGACAAACTGGGTCGGACTGAGGTGGTGTGTCACCACATTTACACAGTCGACACAGTCCCGGTTTGGCACTGAGCTTAAGGAGTGTCAGCCCTAAAAAGAAGAATAATCAAGAAGTGGGTCGACCAGATGTTGGCAGATGGGGTCATCGAGCCTTCCACCTTATTGAGGGCTAGCCCTATGGTGCTTTTTCAAAAGCCCGATGGGACCTATCGATTTTGTGTGGAATATCAGGAGCTGAATAAGAAGACCCTGAACGATGCATACCCAATGCCACTTGTCCACGACATTTTGGAGTCTTTGCATGGGCGACAGTGTTCAGCTCCCTAGATTAGAAGTCCAAGTATTGGCAGGTGAGGATGGGTAAAAGTAGCATTGAGAAGACTGCCATCATCACCGGAGGAGTTGTTCCAGTTTCGGGTGATGCCCTTTGGACTTAAAAAATGCAGGGGCATCATTCCAACAGCTAATGAAGCAGGTCCTCTGGGGGCTCATTGGGAAGACCTGCTTTGTTTTTATTGGTGACATATTCTACCCATCTGTCCAACAACATCTAAAGGACCTTGACACCATCTTCCAGCGATTTCACAAGGCTCATCGTACACTCAACACTAAGAAGTGTAGATTCCCACAAAACCATCTTACCTTCCTCGGTCATGTGGTGTCAGTAGATGGTGTCCAGGTGGACCAAAAGAAAGTTAAACCCATCATGGACTACCCGGCACCCCAGGAGGTAAAAAGTCTCCATTGCTTCCTAGTGATGGCTGGGGTGGTTTCACAACTTTGTGAAAGGGTTTGCTGACATTGCAGCTCCATTGTTGCAACTGCTGAGGAAGGGGTCCCGTTGGGAATGGTCGCAGGCGTGCCAGGACTCTTTTGAAGCTTGTAAGAAGGCTTTGTCATTGCCACAGCCAGATCCCACACTGACTTTTCAGGTTCACACTGACACAAGTGACCTTGGGCTCGTCGTCATCCTCTCGCAAATGACTCAGAGGGAGAAAAGAGTTGTGGCTTATGCCACTATCGAGAAGGAGTGTTTCGCTGTCGTGTGGGCTATGGAGAAGTGTTGTCACTACTTGGAGGGGACATCATTTGAACTCTAAACTAACCATTGGGCTCTGACCTGGGCATTCAATTGCTCAAAGACCACGTCTAAGTTAACCAGGTGGGTACTGTCCTCCAACACTTTATGTTCAAGGTGTGCTATCGAAAGGGCTGTGTTAATGTTGTGACTGATGCTGTGTCATGGGTGCATGAGCCCGCACCTGTGGTATGTGTGGTGTCGTTCTCTAACCCTTGTCCTGATCTTCCCCTGAACATGCAGGACATTGTTCTATCACAAGCTGCTAGTCCTGTATGTCAGAGATTGAGAGAGGACACGGGGGGAGGCCTAACTGCACACATTATAGGGAACTTCAAGGGGCACTCTATAGCTGTGTATCAACAAAAGATTGGGGTTGCCACTATCCGTTGGTAGTGCCCGAGACAAACTGTATGTGCCAATGTTCTTACAATATTACCAATGAAAACCTCAACTGCCATTAGTCTCTGCAGTGGTTATGATTGGTTGCATGCTGAGGGTGCAGGGGCTGCTGGGGACAAGGAGGTGGGCACAAGATTTAAAAGGAGGTCTTTTGATGTTTCGTGTCTTGAGTTACCTGTCTGTTTGCCTTCCCATTTATTACCTGTGGATTCTTGTTTTGTCCTGGATTGTCACCTGTTTCATTGTATGGACTGTCTGTTGTCTGCTCCTGATCCCATCATTCGTCATCTTCAGGAAATAGCGGTAGGACTGTCTTTACATTCATATAAAGTGAGCTGGTCTCTGGACTATCTATCTCCATCATTTCATACATCAATTGCTGTTTTTTATGGACTCAATCTTGTGTGGTTGTTATTAGTTGTTTGTTATTGTTGAATGTGTGTTTATTGCATATGGCCATAAAGGGAACTGGGGTGGGATTGTTGTAGTTTGTGTAATTAGATTTAATTTATTTATTGTTTAATACAGTCTTCAATTTCTGTTTTATTAACTGGTTGATTTTTTGTCTCCGTGAGGGAGTGTGTATGAGTTGGGCCAAGGCTAGGTGCGTTCCTGGGATTCCCACCGAAAAAAATAAATAAAGCACCGTCAAAGGCGGTGTGAATCTTAGCTGGGTTTTAGATTGGTACAGGGTAAGTGCTGCAGCTGACATAGTCACCCCTGAAAAGACAGTTAAATCCTCCAGAACTGTTATACTCTGGAAACCCCAAAGAATGTCTGATTTAAAGAGAACACGTCAGAGAGCTGAATGTAAATGGAGAAAAAAACAAATTGATTGTCCATAATATAATATAATATAATATAATATAATATAATATAATATAATATAATATAATATAA